>JARYHS010008075.1:183802886-184185307 GCA_031002005.1 Vandiemenella viatica
TTTGTACACATGCATTAAATTCCATTTCAAGAGATGTCTATGGTTTAGAAGATATATATATCAATATTAGATTACCTTATTTCCTACATATCTAAAAGGTTTAATTGTTCTTTTGAATTCCTATCATTAAAAGATGTGTACCGTCTGCCTTTCTCTACTTTTTTTTGTGTTTTTGTTGCTTATTAGTTTATTACAGAGACAGCGTGATAGTAAATTCCACCGGATATCTATGTAGTATTAATACTCTATAGATATCCTATCCCTATTTCACTTTTAGAAGTAAACAACGAATAATGTTGGCCTTGTTTAGGAGTAAACTTGCCTGCCACCCAGCCCCCGGTTGCATCCGATTACATATGGTATCAGTACTACAAACACATTGCAATTGGATTCATACTGGTCTCCATGCGAAATCTTACGTACTCAATGTGCTTGAATTGTTAATTGATGATGCTCGTTATTTATAGATAAATGAATACCATAGTTATTCTTTATCCCTGCTTTATTTCATAACTTATTTCTATGGTCATTCTTCGGTGACTTATACCAACGATCTCTTCTTTTCAACGCTGATACAGTGTTGGTCAAGAAGTAAATCTAACATTCGCTATCCAGGAAAGGTATACAACTTCTGCCCTCCAAATGCAGCTGCTGGCTTCCTCTCTTATTACCAACTGTCCCCCACCTCCCCTCCTCTCCACTTGACCATCTGGTTAGCCTCCGGCTGCAAACCTTAAGCGCTCCATATACATCAAATGACCAAATGTTCCAGAATGTTCTCTCAGGTCGGCAGAATTCCTTCTTTAAATCTTTGCTTCCTCCCGAGCAATCAAGCAGCTGTCTATACCGGCACAAATTGTAATCTACCTTGCTTTCTCTTCTGTATTAATACTTCATACTACATGTAGTCCTGCGAACATGTGTTGGATATGGTCATGGATCTGGAATAACTACCTGCCCACAAATTATTATCAGCCTTATATAGTATACTCGAGAGTGGCCACTCAAGGTGATGTTCCCGTGCCCCAGCTTCTCACCTGATTGCCACCTCTATTCCAATACCTCCAGCTGTATCCAGGCAGGGGAGTAGGAGTGGGAGACAGACCAGAGTAGTGCAGAGTAGAGTAACCGTGAGACGTATCTGTTAACTGAACACGCTATTGAGAAATAGATAAAACTTCTAAGGTCGCTTTTAACCAAAAATGCATTGCACAGGATATAAAAGCAACGAAGATCATATTTTAGGGGCTAATTTTTTTTAGTGTCACAGATAGTGTTGTTAAAAAAACGATATTTTTTCTGGCTTGAAAAAAGAAATGAAAAAAAACTTTGGAAAAAAAAATCGGTTTTTTTCTGGGACTCGTTTTTTTTCATAACTACAAAATCTCAAATTTGTAAGGCATTTATTGTTTAATACGACTGTTTTAGAGTTTAAAGTACTTTTCTTAATTTTTAAATCTAATATAATTTTCTGGTTCAGTAGAAAAAAAATACAAAAAAAATTAGTAAGATTGACTGAAATTTTATGTTATGAACGGTGACTTCCCGAAGAGGCTAGGTTGCGCGAGAAGGAATCCCCGTTCCCCGTTGTTTGGATTGATACTCGTTATTTGAACTAGTGCCGCTAGCCCTGTAGACCTATGGATCTTTTCAAAAAATTAGAAATTTGTAATTTTTTTACAGGTTTCTGCCTCTTTTTATTAGTTATTGTGCTTTCCTTGTATTCGTATACTTGTTAAACTCTCAGCTTATATTGATACTGAGTCATTAAATCGTCAGTAATTATGAATCATTTCGTTGCAACTGTTGGCGTAAACCAACGATTGAAAAGAATTAAAGCTCCTATTTAGTAAGATAATAGATTTAAATTCAAACTTAAAAGACCGTAATACAGAACTATAGGCGCAGTCTTTAAGCACATTGTGTGCTTTGCTCACATTTTAAGATTGCAATCTCAAAATCTTTTGCGTAACAAAACAAGAACAACCAGAAAAAGAAAATTTAACTACTTCTGAAGTTATGGATATAGAGGAGACAGAAGAAGAAACAGAAAATTCCGACACCGACTGGTATTGCTGATACTAGTGGATGTGGTACTGACAGAGGATGAATAAAATTATGTTACCTATATAGATACATTTATGAATCATTATGTATAACATTATATGATTCAGTAACATTTAAAACACATTTGTAAAATGTAAGTTCCGTATATCAAAGTATAATTTATCAAATATATTGTTTTCTGAAAAAAAAAAATAGAAAAAAAAACAAGGATGCTAAGTTTTTTTTCATTTTCTTTCACAAAGCTGAAAAAAAAATATTTTTTTTTCAATTTGCAACACTATTCACATATCACAACAACGTTAACTTATCTCTTCTGTTCTTGAGTTTGATAATTTTTGGACAATTTAAAACAAAAATATTTAGTCCAGATTTTAAAACTGAAAAGAATATTTGGTTCACTGACTGCGATAGCGTGAACCGAAATATGAACTCAAGCTGCATTTGACCCCAAGGGCTCGTTCTGAAAAAGTTAAGTCTGAATTAAATTAGACTTGTAAAGACAAATTTTGAGCTAAGACAGTTGTCTTTTCTAAAATGAGGCGAGCTGTCGCTTTTCCCGCCGAGGGTCCGTTGGCAACTGAATAGACCGAGCTCTTCCTGCATGAACTCGAATACAACAAATTTTGTTTTACTATATAAAAAATTACCTTGCCTGCGATGAAAGTGTCCACACACGTATAATTCGAAAATACTCGAGGGCATTATTCAGTAACAACTTGTGCGAAGTCTGGCAGTTGGAGTTAAACGCAAAAAGATACCAAATCATGAATATAATCAAAAAGCTGACACAATTTCAGTCTGGATATGCAATTAATAGCCATATCCTTGGAATGCTAGATTCCGCTAAATATCTAGGGATAAAAATTTGTAATAATTTGTTGTGGAATGAACATATTGAAAAGGTAATGGGGCAAAGCAAACCATAGACTCCAATTTATAGCTCGTATTTAAAATTGAGTACACCAGAAGTTACGTCGATCGCATCACTTAACATATCATTCTTTTGTTAGGGCCCTCATAAAAAGAGGTTAATAGAGACATTGGAGAAGGTCCAAAGAAAAGCCGCCCAATTCGTAACAGGTGTATATAGCTAACGGGAAAGGATTAGTGCGATATTGAAGGAGTTAGGTTGGGAAGACTTGGAACACCGAAGGCATTGCTCTCGACACAAGCTAATCGAAATGTTCACGACAGGTCAGAGCCGATTATTTACTATACTCCAATAAGTGATTAGCGAATGGAATAGGAAGGATTTATCAATCGAGAATGCTTAGAATCTGACAGGTGTAGGTCTTGGAGACCTCCATTAATTACGTAAGCAGTTTTTTCCGTAAATATGGACACCCCTAATCCCACTGGTGCTTGTTGAGAGATCTGGTGGGGGATCACCCACTACCTGATTAGCATTTGATGAGAGATCTGGTGGGGAATCCCCCACTACTTGATTAGCATTTGATGAGAGATCTGGTGGGGAATCCCCTACTACTTGATTAGCATTTGATGAGAGATCTGGTGGGGGATCCCCCACTACTTGATTAGCATTTGATGAGAGATCTGGTTGGGGATCCCCCACTACCTGATTAGCATTTGATGAGAGATCTGATGGGGGATCCCCTGCTACTTGATTAGCATTTGTTGAGAGATCTGGTGGGGGATCCCCCACTACCTGATTAGCATTTGAAAAGAGATTTAGTTGGGCGTCCCCCACTACCTGATTAGAATTTGATGAGAAATCTGGTGGGGGGTCCTCCACTACTTGATTTGCATTTGATGAAAGATCTCGTTGGGGATCCCCCACTACTTGATTAGCATTTGATGAAAGATCTGGGGGGATCCCCCACTACTTGATTAGCATTTGATGACAGGTCTGGTTGGGAACCCCCATCTTCTTGAAATCGACATCGTAATTCTGTGGACTGTGTTTTTTTTTTTTTTTTTAAAAAATTAGCTCTACTGTTCTGAATATTCAAATGGTGACGTGAGTTCCCCCAACCTATTTATAATCACGTGATTAATGGGTGCCCCCTTGAGAAGCCGCACCGGCGATAGTGATATCGTGAACTTGGTTTTCCATGGTTTCCCTAGATCGCGCTGGTGGAATGCCGGGATGGTTCACCAGAATAGCCCCAAGGGCACATCCTGCCATATCACTTATATCCCTTCCGATGCATAAGCGATTATATGTTAGGAAAGGTGCAACGCACCCGTCACCACCCACTCCAAGTGAAGCGGGTGGAAATGAAGGGTTGTCTGATATCTACTGACCCCGAGTAGCTGCCGGTCTTGCTCTCGAAGCGGACGAAGAGCGCGTCGCCCGTGGAGACGAAGTCGTGCTTCTCCATGGCCCTCGAGAAGGTGTCGCAGAACGTCTTGATGATGCGCGCGTCGTCCGCCCACGACGCGTCGTACAGCGTCAGCGACTCCCCGCAGTCGCCCTCCAGCGGCGAGATGGGCGCCTCGATCGTGTTGATGCGGAAACTGCAACAGGTAGTCAGTCCACAGGCGTCCCTCTACTGTCCCTTCTGGCACAGCACTTCCATTGATTTTTCATACATATAACTTAGGATGACGATTATCTGGCCGTTGTTAACAACGATTTATTGTAACACAAACATGCGGAAACATACTGCACTAACATGTGTATACATAATATAAAATTTAGCTCCTATCACGAGTCGCCATGTAAGAATACTCTGTGTATAGCTCGGTTATAATATGTGGGCCAGTTTATCATTTATTCTTTGACTACTTCTGTTCACTGAATCATGCTAAACTGGTTAGAGACATAGGTTTTGAAATAAAGGAATGAAGTAGTTCGAATTGTTCCTTTCCTGGGGACGGCGGTTCGAATCCCGGTCCGGGCATCCAGATTTGGGTTTGTCATGGTTTCCCAAATCACTACAGGCAAATGCCGGGATGCTTCCTTCAAAAGGCCAGGGCCGAATTCCCCCCAATTCCTTGCCACCCATCCTTTCCCGTCTCCAAAGACCTCGCAGTTAAGAGACGTTAAGCAGTTAAAAAAAAAAAAAAACTTTCCATTGACAAAAACGTTCCTAATTGCCACCGGGTTAGAAGTGTTTACAAATGTGGTTTCACCTTAAAGAGAAGTAGGAGGGCCTTTTCGTCTTAGTATCTAACTTTAGGTTACTGCACTGACCACCGAAATGTGAATTCCCTATGTTGAATATACTGTATGCGAATGTATGCAGTCATGTTATATAACATCTTCACTTTCTGCAGATAACTATGTAGGATCCTCTCTTGACTCAATTGTCACCGTCTAACCGTTAATGTACGTGGCTGTTTAAGCCAAAGCGTCAGTCTAGTGTTGACTTCTCGCTGTTGGCCTATGCCGCTATTGAATCTGTTTCAAATCTCCTGTCTTAGAGAAAATTGCGCTCGGCAGTTTTAGAACGTGTCACATCCAGATTAAGAAGCTAGACCAATCCCGTCGTTCAGACGGAGATGTGTTTACGAGTGCCACGTTTCTGACGCCATTACTATTGCCCCCACCTGAATGTAGTTTTTAATCATTTAAATTACCATAACGAGTGCCACGTTGCTAAATAAGCAAAGTTACGTAATCACCAACAAGTTTAATAAATTCTAAAGCGAGTATTTTTCATTAGCGTGATCTCCGCTAAATTCAGGAAAAAATTACCACTTATTTCTCTGTCCCCCGTTCGAGTAGAGTTTTGATACGTACCGCAAAATTTAGCTGAGAACCTTAGCTTTGGAACCGTGAAACCCTAATCCACATTAGGTCGTCGGAGTTCGTGCGATGCATGAGCAATTTTTGTTTTAAAGATAAACAGCATTCTTGGCAAAGAAACATCCTGTTCTATCGTGTAGTGATTATCAATAATTTAAAAAGAAATAATGTAAACTACCTATCAGATAAATCTGCAATTCCCAGGTACTAGAAAACTTGATGGAATATATATATATATATAACCACAATATCTTCGCAGATGATAGTTATATTCATGGGAGCCAGGAGGGGGATGGAAGGGGGGTACCTGAACCCCCCTGCTATTAAAGAAAATACACAGAAAAAGAATAAGAAACAAAAAAATTATTATTAAATTCACTGTTTGAATAATAACTTAAGGCGCCTAGGTTGTTGTCCAAATTTGTTCAAGACCTTGTCAATATATTCTGCATCCTTAGTTAATAAGTAATAAGTGTTATACATAATCTATATTAAAAACATACAGATGCACCTCCCTTAAAGTAATCCTGCCGGCGCCCATGGAGTTCCACAGGTAGAATATTGATGCTATTGATATTCATTGTTCTCATTAATGATTGTGATAATGGTTTACTGACAGAAGTTAGATTGTCTGCAGATTTCATAACGTTGTAAACAAGGATCAAAACGGTAGAAGACTGTAAACAGCTGCAGGGTGATCTAGAGAGGATAACTAGCTGGGTTAGTGAGTCAGGTTATTGGCTACACTGATAAAAAACTAAAGGTTGATTATGATTATAAAGTGGGGAAGGAGCTACTTATTGAAGACTAAAAAGGTAAATTACTAGGCAAAAAATTTGATAGCAGACTTAACTGCTATAAACCTCTTTGTATAAACCTCTTTGTAAATACTTCTTTGTAGATTAACGTCTCTGTCATGTTTGTTTGTAAATACAGTAGCAAGTGAGCATCGTGTCTATTCCACATATATTTGTGCAATATAATTGTGATAGTGCAGAGTGTTACACAAAAATGTGTCTCCTCAACTGTGTTCCATACAACTCTTTGTTTTCGGATATATGCAGACACCTAATGTAAGTTATATACCAAGCTTTACTATCATCACTCCGGATTTAAATTTTTTCGTCAATCATCATATTTTTGTTATTCTAGGACACAAAAACACACCTGCAATTCGCATCTGTATTGTTAAAACCATCTGAAGATGAGCAATGTATGCTTGAAACCGGTAATGGTAAAATAAAATAAAGCAACACCACAAACTGTGACTGGTCGCTGTATTCAATTATCAACCAAATTTGATATCACAGTCGCTGATTCCACAAGTCCACCATGGAAAAACTATTAATATGTTATTATTACTTTTATTTAGTTTAAATCTACGTGTATATTATAGGCCTTCAACGAATATTTTCGATAAAGTGGTTGTCGAAAGATGGTATCGTTAAAAAGATAGATGTTTATCTTTCTGCTATATGTTGCACTATAAATAAACTTATTTAATTTTTTTTAGTTTGACAAAACAAACCAAAAAAACTATGTTTAGTTTAAAGCTACATGATATTTATTAGGTTTTTATTAAATTAGAGTCTAGAATCATGTAAAAAATATTATTTTTTGAAGAACATGATAAAATAGCAAGTTCGTTAAACCATCTGAAAACGTTTACACGAAATATTGTTTATCTGGAAATATATCAATTGTGTGGGATAAAATTGTTATTTTTATAATTGACAAAAGTTTGTAAAAGTAAAATAACTAAACTTTATTCATGTTTGCAATTATTCTCAGAGTCAGAAACTTCAATAATACTATTAATATTAATTTAATTGCGATAGAGCACGATTAGCAGTCATCTGATAACCCTTTTTTTATTCACTATATATATAAAGATGAATGTATGTTTGTTTGTTTGTTCTCCATACAAATTCACAGTTTTCATCCGATCTCGATGAAACTTTGCACACTTATCCTTTGAAACAAGGAGAAAAATACTGTCTACATTTGGTTGAAAAATTATCTGCATAAATAATACATGTTGTCTCATAACTTCGAAATACGGCGATAGACAGACACGTTGGATGTGGACGTCTGCGTACCGTGTTTCCGTGTAGTGGACTGGCAGCTCAGTGGTTGAAGCGCTTTCTTACTAACGTCGTGATCTCCGGTTCAAATCTTCGTGGTCTAAGATTTTAAAAAATTGTTTTTCATCGTAAGACTCAGGCCTGGGCCGTAGGTTATTCGGATTGAATATTATACTGTAGATAACACAAAGTTAGGGATGCAATGCGAGGCAAATCGTAGGTATTCTTGCAATGTTGTAGGTGTGTACTTTTTTACGTTATAATGATCCCTCAGGTGTTGTTCGCAGTCAGTGTGTGAGTGTGAACCACAGTAATATTATTATAAATACGGAAGTAAGTCTCTGTCTTTTTGTTACGTTTTGACGACTAAATGGCTATATTGTTGTGATGGAATTTTATAAGGAAATCTGTATGAAGGGCGCAGGATATTTTTCCAGTATGATTAACAGTTGTAGTCACGAAATTTTGAGACCTTATCGAATGGTGACAGAAATATGTTGGAAACTGATTCTCTTCAAGAGACAGGTTCGACGGTACAATGATATAGTGTTAGCTTTCCTGTCATATTATTCCGACTCGATATTGTTTGGGACCAATCCTTCGTTACCAACAACTTTCTATATTTAATTCTGGCAAAAAAATTCTTAATCCACGCTTACGAAGTCGCGGGTACGAGCTAGTCTTATATAATTTGAGTGTTAAATTAGTCCCCAATCGACTTATCGCGATTTAAAAATTTTAATTTCTTCATCGCTTTGGGTAAACATTTGGCTATTTCACTTGGTAATTTGTTCTAATCCCTGACACCCTTACCAACAAAACAAAATTTTCCCGCTCCCTTATACATGAAATCGAGCGCTGGTTTTGTTCGTGGGAATCTTTCCCCTTCCATGTACTACACTTAATTCTTCGCCCACATCCCTCTAGGCCCTATTACCCATGCCTTGTACATTCCCAGCACTTTTCTCAGAACAATTAAAATTTGGTCATTTTTGCCTGTTTTTGTGTCTTTTAACTACTGTTAACAGAATGACTATTTTGATCGGAGTTTATGTCGGTGTATTAGAGAAATAAATACCAAAGGAATTAGTCCTACTCATCATCCGAACGCTGTTCTATACGTTTTGGAGTAAAGAGGTAGGGCATTACGTAGGCTATGTGCGACTGTGCGTGCCTTAAGGGCCAGTACGTGAACCATTTGTAGCGAACGCCATTACAAAACCCATCTCCTTTTCCATATTGGAAACGCAGCGATGTATCGAGAAATGCTAACATAGCGCTGGCACGTGAGACGTGTCGTAAAACCGCGGCGCAGCATTAAACCGCACAGCACGAGACATGGCTCATACAAAATAGTGCAGCACTAGCGATCTTGCTGTCTCGACATTTTGACCTTTATCCTTCAGTCAGTGTCAGATGTTTGCAGTTTCTACTCATTAAACGGACACAAATCCCCGTCTGGCCATTTAGATTTCGGGTTTCCATGCGTTTCCGATACCACTACGAATGAATGATGGGATGGTTTATTTAAAAGTCCATGGCCGAATTCCATCGCGTTGCATGTTTCGAATTCTTTCTCCCCTGTATACATCGTGTCTTTGAAAAGACGTAAAGCCATACGGCGAGCAAAAAAATAATATTATGATAAAAGTAATATAACGAGAAGCAATCAAGATACTTCGATTTTCTGATGTCCTTGCTCT
This sequence comes from Vandiemenella viatica, assembly GCA_031002005.1. Lineage (NCBI taxonomy): Eukaryota > Metazoa > Arthropoda > Insecta > Orthoptera > Morabidae > Vandiemenella > Vandiemenella viatica. The sequence goes on from JARYHS010008075.1 coordinate 183,812,453, forward strand.
GTTATCAGAACAGACTGAGCGTAGTGAAAACTTACTGAATAGCATGAATAAAACACTGCGAGAAGATTTCTACTAAGGTAAAAATCTTCTTAATATAAACCAAAAGAAGACAAAATTCAAAAATTTTAGAGGAAATGGGAGCAATAATAGTTGATTAATTATAAAACTAATAGACGAAGCAATAAAGGTTGATTGAATATAAAGATAGTAAGTGAATTATCTTATTTGAGAAGTAAAATTAGAACTAATTGACGAAGCAATAATAGTTGATTGAATATAAAGGTAGTAATTGAATTATCTTATTTGAGAAGTAAGATTACAACTAATAGACGAAGCAGAAATGATGTAAAAAGGTGAATAACTTTCACAAAAAGAGCGTACTTGAAAATTAGAAATGTTTTAATTTCAAATATTGGTCTAGAATACAGAAAGAACGTATTAAATCTGCAGGTATTGTGCACATCAAAAATTGAAAGTTTGAAATATGGTGCTTTAGAAGGAAAGTACGAAATAAAAGTGTTCTGGAAATGTTGGATATGGGAAGAAGTGTCTGGAAAAGTCTGGCAGAAAGAAGGGAGAGGATGGCAGGTCACATTTTAAGACATGCGGAATTGTTTAATTTGTTAGTGGGTTGAACAGTTGAAGGAACAAACTCTAGAGGAATACAAAGATGAGAATATATTAAGCAGATAAAGATAATTAAGGAAGTGGGTTGTAGGGGCATAAAGAGGTTAGCGAAAGAAAGGAATAATTGTAGGATTGCATCAAACCAGTCGAGATACTGACGATAGCAACGACGCCACTTCCCAACAGTATGCAGTTTCCAGGTTGACAAGTAGCTGACTGGAAGCCGGTCCTGGATGTTCAAAGTAAGTGATGGATCCAGTGGCGAAATACTAAAATTGCTACACAGCGGATTTGGCTGCTGATAACATCTCTGGATCTTGAAAGCGGGATGATAACATCTTGGGATCTTGATAGATTCATCCACCATCGTTTATCTCAGAAACTGTTAACATGTTTAAACTGGATTAATGGGTACTTTATAGCTCGTATCTGGGCGTGTGGCTAGGGACCGATTACACCACAATTGCTAGTAAACATATGAGAATCTTCGTACCTTGATGTAGTTTTATATTAAGTAATTAATTGTGTATTTCAGAACAATTCATCCGAATGGCAGACCGATATACAACCTCTGAAAGAGAAAAAAGTCTGTGCTGAATAACTGTCAGCACATTCGCATAAGACGACACTGTGGCCGCAGGAAAAGATGCAGGGAAGACCTCGTGTAATAGATTTCCGCCGGCAACAACGTTCCAGCCAATCAGGAGCGCCGAAGGTTTCACGCTGTTTTTAGGTTAAAGTGAATGGCCTGTATGCTAATACACGTGTATCGGATGTTCCATGACCGGGGTCGACACGGGTGCCGGGGATCACGTGCCTACGCCGGCAGCGCGGCGACCTCGCCTACAGGGTGCGACTTCAACTGTGTTTGTGAAGTGCTCGCCGCCTGTCTGGGCCGCAGTATTAAAGTGTTGAGAAGGCGCGACCTCCGCGTGCAGCTGCATTACCGGCCAAGGCTGAAGCCAGACGCTGGACTACTGAACCGCTACACTCTGGTGATGTACTCTTGGTTATCACGAGCAATGTAATCTCGTGTGCACCGCCCAGAAAACGCCCTGCGTCTATTTAAGTCGGAAATTGCAGGCGCCCACCGCCTTTACTGCTAATCGCGGTACCGCTTGCGATAGTGTTCATGCTCACTGACTGTTTCAAGTTCGCTACTCAATGCTCAAAGCTACTGACAACAACAACTATAGTACAGTCGTTGCAATCTACCTTTTAATCTTGAACCGGTTATATGCTTTCTTGATTCTTTCTGTTAGAATCACTTTTTAAGGCGTCCATGTAATCTTTGTAATCAACAGATAGTTTTGTGTAATTAATTAATGTAAAGTGTAGTTGCCTGTGATTCTCTGATTAAGGATAAGAATCGTCCTATCCCGAATATAAATGTGTAATTAAGTACTGTAAAGGTAGTTACCTGTGATTCTCTGATTAAGGATAAGAACCCTCCTATACCGAATATAAATGTTGATCTGGTAACATTCTAATATATTTTTGTCGGTGTCCCCTGGTAAATTAGTAGTTATTGCTTTTAAATTTCCTTTTCAGAAGTTGAAACATTACAACTCAGTGCAATACTGTGTAGAAAGTGCATCATTCCAACCGATGTCTTTTGGCGCCTTCTCATTATTTCTGGCGTCAACCATAAACGATAATTTGTGTTAATCTCTTTTTCTTAAAGTTCGTTTTCATCGAAGTCCGAATAGGCAATATAAATATGTAATCTTAAATATGATTCAAGTGATATGGTGAAAATAACAGACTAATTATAGTCACTTAACTTACTTTTAATGTGACACGTCTACTTCAGGAAAGAAATGAATGATTTGAAGCAATTTCTAATGTTGTTTACAATATAACATGCAGAATTCAGTGACAGGGATTGATTAAACATAGCAACAGTAATTTAACGATTCGAACCAGAAAATTAGTCACTTAATTATGCTATGATCTAACATCGTAACTGTGACGGGACTAATTAGAGTAAATTAATTTTCTTCTTACGTGACTTTAATCTGTAATGTTATCCGTAACATGATTTGAGAGTTCAATGATATACTTTAATTAAATATAAAGACTGTAATCTCACATGGCGACTGGTGTCAGGACAAAATAAAGTCATTTAATTAACCCAGGGGTCCCCAAACTTCAAATCACGTCGACCCCCTCATAGAACATTTGTCTTCTTATCGACCCCCAGATTTACGTTTAATAAAAACCAGTGCCGGATCTGGGGGGGGGGGGTGTAAACCGGGATGCCAACTTGAAAGGGGTGGAAAAATCATGTTTGAAGGGTGGCGATTTAAGTCACAGAAACCTTTTTTTAGCTCTACTAGTACACTGAGCGCCTGGCGGCGATAACAATGATTTTGTCCAACAATCGGGACGGTGACACTTGGGGTCAGACGGCAAAAATGGGGGCTCCAAATAATGTTTCAAGGGGCGGCATTCCCACAGTTTTTGCCCCGGATCAAAAAATTCCTGGATCCGCCACTGATAAAAAATTTAAATCATTTTTAGCATTTCTGATGCTAAGCAATAAGGAGATTTGTATTATAACCCAAAGAAAGTATTTATAGTTCCCACACCTTAAAAAATCCACCCAACAACACTAACAGAAAAAGGAGATATTTTACACTGTTATTATAATCGTAAAAAATAATAACAAAATTACAGATAGATAGAAACTAGCCATAAGTGTCATAAAATGTAAAACACAAAATAATCATTGAAAATTTAAATAAATTATATTCGATGAAAAAACATCTGCCATTTTACGACTACTACTGAATACATTAAAAATATGTTAACATACCTTTTTATTAAAGTAGCTGATATCAGTGAGATGGATGGGTCTGAAGGGCAGCAGCAAGATTATTGATGTTCGGTTGAAAATTGGTAAGTTTTAGTCGCAAATCACCACGGTTTTCCAAGTTCAGTCTGTTTCTCTGTTTTGTCAAAATAGCGTTCGCGTGGCTAAAGCCAGCTTCAACCATGTATGAAGTTGGGAATGCAAGTAAGAAAGGTTCGGCTTCTGCTCTGAGCTTGGGGTATTTTGTAGCAATATTGTTATTGCTCCAAAATTCGCTGAGGTTTTTATTTTTAAACAACGCTTTAGCTTCCAGATCTACGCATATTTCAATCAGTTCATCTTCTAAGCCAGGTTCATTACCTTCATTATCAATTTTAACATCAAATGGAGAAGCAAACCATTCAGGAACATGCATGTTCTCCAAGTCTTCGAAACGTGCTTTGAAGTCTTCTCTTAATTTATCGAGATGTTTAATATAAATCTCCAAATCACGGTCAGGTATATCTTCATTTTCTTTTAGTAGTCGAAAGTTTGAAAAATATTTAAAATCTTTACGTGCCAGTGAAGATTTTAACAGGTCCATTTTTAGCTGAAAAGCCATTATAATTGTTCGAGCTTGAACAATTGTAACATTTTTTCCTTGCAAACGCTTCTGTTCTTCGTTAAATTTCGAATAAAGATCTGCCAAATAGAACAGATGGTTCTTGCACTGTTTTAACTCGTCACAGAGTAATGGATCCACATTCTTAAGAAACTCTGTAGACGAGTCGTACAAGTCAACAAGCCTCTGCAAACTATCACCTCTTGACAACCATCTCACCTCAGTGTGCAAAAGTAATTGATTGAAATGTTCATCATTTTCTTCACATAACTTCGCAAACAGTCGGGAATTGAGAGGATGGGCTTTAATTTTATTAATTGACCTAATGCACACTTTTAGAGTATCATGCAGCTCGCCACTCAATTTTTTGGCTACAAGATGCTGCCTGTGCAGGATACAGTGAACAGTACGTACGTTAGGAACCTTTTCCTTCAGAAAGACGAAAAATCCTCTATAACGGCCTACCATAGCAGGTGCACCGTCAGTAGCTACTGCAGTAATATTCCCGAATGGAATGTTGTGCTTGTTCAAATAATCTTGCAAACATAAAAAAATTGTCATACCTTTTGAATCAGTTTGAAGATATTTAGCAAACAGAAATTCATCAACAGTGTCATTCAGGGATGGACTATGGAACCTAACATACGCCATGAGAAGATTTGAACTTCCGAAAGTTGATTCGTCAAGTTGAATAGCAAACTTACAATGCTGGAGCTCAGAGGTCAAAGTTCTTTCCACATCGTCGGCCATTTCCTCTATACGTCGCTGCACAGTATTTGCACTCAATGGTATGCACTTTAAAACTAGTTGAGAGTCTTTCTTCATAACATTTTCAATGACATCTTTTATAGCTGGTATTATAATCTCTTCACCAATAGTGTATGGTTTGCCTTTCTTTGCTATGTTAAGAGAGATGCTGTAGGATGTCCTCAGTCCTCCTTCACTATCAGCGCTAGCAGATGACTTCAAATATGTACTTAAATTTGGCCGAACTCTCAATTTCTCTTTTAGCATTTTGAAATACTCAGAATCTTTGTTTTTCTTATCAGAATGGATCCTTTCCAAGTGGTCTTTCATTTTCGCCGGCTTCATGGCATCATTGCTGAAAGTTTTTTCACATAACAAGCACATAGGAATAGTTTCATTAGCAAAAGATGGCACAAAACCATATTTCAAATACTCGTGTGAATATTGTCTGCATTTCTTCTTAGCACTGGTAGACGACATTGCGGGTATTAAACTCAGATTTATAATATGAACAACACGATACGATCGCAGCACAACAAAACAGCGGCAGTAAGAGACGCAACTTATTCCCGCACGAGCTATAAACAACTGCCTGTTCTTTCTCAGAGTGCATTGTTGCTACTCTTTGCTAACAATAGATATCTAGACTTGGAAGGAATAATAATTACATCTAAAAGTTACCTATTCAATAGAATTAGGTAGGAAAAAGATAAAAAAGAAGTATCTAAATTTAATGGTTTTCGGTATATTACGATATTTTCTATGTAAAGGACAAAATTTACATTTAGATATACAATACATAGAGTGGAAACCATACTGGAATTTAACAGTGCAACTTGTGTATAATGAACCAGTAGCGTTCACTGCCCCTCCCCCCCCCTCCCTCTGTGGCTTTACGTCTCGTCGACAGCGCGGTCATTAGAGGCGGGATGGAACTGCGGACAAGGAACTGGAAGGAATTCGGCCATGGCTTTTTGGAGGAAGCATCCCGGCATTAGCTTTGAGTGATTTGGGGAAACCATGGAAAACCAAAATCCGGATGCCCGGACGGGGATTCGAAATAGCGTCCTCCCGAATATAAAATACTTAAGTAAATAAAAAATAAAGTTTTAATACTTTTTGAGTTCATCACGTAGCTTAGCTAAAATAAAATACTTGTGATGTTGAACTTCTTTCTTATCCCAAAGACGGACCTTGAAAGAGACACAATTCATAAATTGGTTTACATTCGTTTCTCACAGGAATAACCACTAACAAACCAGCAATGCCAGTGAAGAGTAAAGCGGCGAAATCAAACAGTTTGAACACTAAGCTTGGCTCCATTATTACCTCATAGCTTTGCGCCCCAGTATGAGCCACCGCAACAATCCAATTGGTTTGTTTGTTTTCGCTGCTTTGTTCTTCGCTCTCGTCGTTGCTATGCTCTCCGCTCCAGTATGTTTTCTCCTTAATACATACCTAAAGCGACGCAGGCTTCGGTAAAACTCAAATTATAACGGGGGTAGTCAGTTATTTTGGATTTTTGTTGGAATATTCCCATTTTTTTTCCTAGACCATTTAATTGATCCTCTTTATTATCAATCGACCCCCTTTCGACCCCCGGGTATTAATCGACCCCCGGAGAACTCTTATCGACCCCCAGGGGTCGATACCGACCACTTTGGGGACCCCTGAATTAACCTGTCATCTGATAAAGTGACAGATGAACTTGCTTAGTCACTCATAAGGTTAGCGGAGGAGAAGTGTGGACGGAGGGATCAGATAATGGTGGGAGAAAGGGAAGCCAGGTAATTTGTCTCCTCTTACCTGGGGAAGTAGAGGCGGACGATCTGGTCTGGTCGGCCCCTCATGAGGTAAGTGCAGGAGGTGTGTGGAGGGTACCAGTGGGCCACGCTCAGGAAGATGCCCTCCGAGTCGCCAGAAGCGGCGAGAGCGTCGCTGGTGAGCAGCCAATCACAGGTGCCGTTGCGCACGCCCGCTGTCTCCACGTGACCCGGCCAGCTGCCGACGTTGAAGTGGAAGCCTGTGTTGAGGAGAGGTCCCGCGGGAGAGCTGGAGAACTCCACGAGCAGGTCGGAGCTGGTGCCGATGATGGAGTACGGGAACTTGCCCATGCCGCAGAACACGCCTGCGACCGAGAGACTGCGTGCTAACTGCCCGATAATACATACAGGAGAAAGTTAAAAAGTTCTTCGCTTAACAACGAGTATGGCTTTACCTTACAAATGTGTTATTATTACAGTTACAACCGCAATCAAGAGGCTGTGTTAATTTGTTTTCATAGAGCACACTATATTGAAGTCAGATATGCTAATATAGCCTGTAATCTGAGATGTGATACAAGTGATTTCTTGGACTAAAATAATCTTCAGTGTGACTTGGCGACTGTGACAGGACTAAGCACCTCCCTTTGCTACAATAACTTTTGTCCAATTTACCTCGAAAGAATGTGTTCCATCTATAAAATGCAATTACTGAACTACTAAAATACGTTTATGCAGCTGCTATTCCTTCTTCATTTTACTCAAACCATTTCCCAGCCAAAATTTTATCAGATTTAGAAATAGCCGGCAGCCAGAGGTGGCCAAATGTGTGGTTAATACGGTGGACGTCCCAATCAATATTTCGTACTCCAGATCCATCAGTTTTTACTTTGTCAAAGCATATTATGGGCAGGTACAAAGACTCGATGAAAAATCATTTTCTTCCTTCCTTCTCACGACAAAATTTCACCTGTTGATCCACAAGACATGAGTAGTAATCGCTGGTTTTTATTCTCTCTTATCACAGTGTCTCAGAAACCACAGGCTACGACAATTCTTGCAGATGAAACCTACTTGCTTGATGAAAAATTCTCGGGAAACTAGCCGATTGAGTATGTTTCTATACTACGACGTTTCTGCGGTCAAAACCTCTGCCACCATTATAACGTGACTGCTGCCTGTGGGTGGTGGGTTTGCTTATGTACCACGCGGAACCGTTAAATAGAGGTGGGATTGGTGGCGTTGACTGTTGGCGGGACTGATATCTGCCCAGCCAACAATCTGCCCCGTGAACAATGAACGCCAACATACAACGCCAACAATCAATGCAAACAGTTAACGCCAACAATCACGCCAGTATTTAACGGTTTCACGCGATATGTAGTCAACCCCATTTGGGACCATCCATAAATTACGTCACACCTCCAGGGGCGGGAGGGGGTTAACAAAGTGTGACATCGAGTGACAAGTGGGAGAACCTGTCATAAACTTTGTGATATCACAATCATAATTTGTATCACTTATTTGCTAGTGGCGGAAGATGAAGATGATGTTGACACATCGAATGTTCCCAACACTATCGAAATCAAGAATGAAGTGACTATTATGCCAATATAAACAGTATTAAGAAATGAGATCCAAATCCATGGACACATGATGACTCGATTTTTATGTTTTTTTATATTTTCTTAAATGTTTGATTTGTTGTTGATATGATTTTTTAACTACAAATACATAAATCATTTTGGAAGTGCTGTTTTAATTTATAAATTTAAATTATGTGACGTCACACCATGCGAGGGGAGGTCCCACAAATGTGATAACCTGTGACATGGGGGGAGGGTGGGGTCCAAAAATCATGAAATTCCTGTGACGTAATTTGTGGATGGCCCCTTACCCACAGGAAGCAGTCACTTGAAAATAGCGGCAGAGAATATATCCTCCGAAACATTGTGTTATACAAACGTACTCGCATGTCGGGTTTCCCTAGAAAATTTCGTCTATATACAACGCTGAGATTGCCTCCACTCTTATTTAAACCAATTAGTGTTTCTGGTGCAGAGCCACCTTCATCTACTACTTGTTTTGATTGTTGTTGCGTTTCTGCCGTATAGCGGTAGGTCCATATCTCATACCAAGTAATAAACTGGCACGAAATTATATCGTTCTATGTAATCTAAACCTGCGCTGCTGTCAGAACAATAATTTATCATCTAGCAAGTACTTTTACTATATATATTAAAGGTAAGCAGTGACTCAATGAAAAGTAATTCCAACAATGATATTCAGTTTAAAAGATCGTTTCCATTCTTAGAAAGTTACCTTCACTTCCATGTTTTAAACTTGTACTTAGTTTAGTATTAAACTAAATTAATCAAACAATAAACAACATACTTACATCTTCGGTGTCACAAGTGGAATAAATAACTCCTGCACAAAGAGCCCTTACATAGATTAAGGTGTCTCTAAGAACCCATTCCCGTTTATTTACATCTTTGTAAATAAATAAACTTGTCTTTAATAAAGTAGCGAAGTTGTTTGTTGTAAATAAGATGTAAAATTACTTTCCAGAATGTTGTTGTTTCAATGTGTATGTCGACTGAAAATACTATAAAGAAACTGGATACTTGCTAAAAATTAGTAAAAGCGTTATAATACCTGGCACTTTAACTTGGAATATTGTAGAGTGTGTGTAAGTGTGATTTCGTACTGTTTGAAAATGTTTAATTTCGTCAGTACGATGTTCTGAGCTTGTAACATTTTTTAAATATCATTCACACAAAAATTCCCTCATATTTTAAGAAATATTAAATGAGTTTTAATTGTTTGTAGAATTTATATTGTTTAATTGATTTCTGTCTCTCCAAAAAATACTATAAACACTTTTTTAGCTATCGAGAAATTTTCGTACCGTGTGTATAAGCACCAAATAATAACAGCTTAGAATAGAATTATAATGTCTCTACATTATTTCAGTAATGTCATGTGATGCTATAGGACTCGGATGAGGTCTAATGTATACTTTTATTTTTCTATTGTGTTGTCGAAATAAAAGTAAAGATTTATTAACACTCTGTTATTTAAAAAGGTAGTGGAATACACTTGGGAAACAAATACGACATTACATCTTCAAATATTTATGAGATTGGTAAAGTATTACTATTTTGAGTTGTGTCACATAACGAAATCTGGGACGGTATTCAATTATAAGCATAACAATTATATGGCGACCGTGAAAGGACTCACTTAAGCAGAACTATATTCTAAAATAGGTATCACATGGCGACTCGAGTGGTGACGATATAAACCATGAAAGTACATGCGTATCCGTTAGAAAAAACTACGTCAAATTTTCTGCTAGCCGGAAAATTGGTGAATGAGATTTCATTGTTTCTGCACACGAAAATAATTGTAACTCGCTGTAGAGACAACAAATACGGTGGCACAGAACAGGAATGGTGTGGTGTCATAATCACAAGTTGATAAGGAGCTGATAACAGAGGTGGCGTTGAAGATGCTCACCTATGACTGGAGCGGTTTCGTCCTTGCCGTCGTAGATTTTGATGTAGTCGTAAGGACAGTTCTCCTCGCCGGACGATATCGGCCGCATCGGACACATCATGATGTTCTCGCAGCGCTGCCCGTCGATGTTGAACTCCTCGTTTTCTATATACAGTTTGATGAACGGTATGTGGGTGTTGAGGTGGTAGCGACAGTGGAGACCTCTGGGGTAGACGCCCGGGTAGGCTGGAGACTGCACGTAGCACGTCTGTAGGCGACAGTCGCGGAACACTCTCTCACAGTATGACCTGTCAAGAAATAGATCATATCAGTTCGGGCAGTAATTCCCTCTGTGACTCTATACAACCTTTATTTTGTCCTTAAGCCAACACAGTATTTTTCCATACACTTTGGGTGGGGCTACCAAGGATGAGGTAATGTTAATTCCAATGAACACCCGAAGGAGATTAAAATGTACTGCCACACTCTATAGAAATATATTTGCAAGAAGCTGGACCCATAGCTGGCACAGATGGACGGTGCGAACAACAGAGGTAACGGTAACTGCCCGGCTGCGTTCCGGAATGTGACCTTTGGCCAAGTATAGCTCAGTGAAGGAACGCAGCTTTCCGCTAGGGTGACGCGGTGGGGATGGTACAGTGGATTGTGAGCTGTATGAAGGGTGCGTGGCCAGCCTGCAGAAAGAGATGTATGGTGACTAACGTCGATGCTGTGTGTGGTGGCTCTTATGTTCCATGTGGATCCGACGGCAACCATAAAATTGAATCTTCGCGTCGGCTGAATGCGGGCAGCAGACTCGGTGCCTACTACTAAAAGGTACCTATGCCAATATGGTGATCACCACAAATCATTATCGTATTGAGCAACCCAGTATCGCCTTAGAGAAAATCTCATTGCTCAACTGAGCTTAATGAATGGACATATATAAAACCCTGAGAACTGATGGAAAATGAATTTCAAGATATCTGGTTTATTATACCATACTATTGTAACCTGAAGAAAAATAATTGTGTAATACATGTATATTGTTGTCAAATACAAGAAAAACGGCGTTTTTAATGTGCAAAGCAACATCCCGATTCCTCATATCAGCAATTTCAATAATTAATAATAGAGTAGACCTCCAATTATCCGAACTCCAACTATCCGAATCGCTGAATATCCGAATCGCTTTTTTAAGACAGAAACGTACTGCGATTCACAAAATAATTATTATTTTTAACTGCTTTACGTCTCTCAACAGCGAGGTCTTTAGAGACGGGAAAGGATGGGGGCAAGGAATGGGAAGCAATTCGGCCATGGCCTTTTTAAGGAAGCATCCCAGCATTCGGAAAATAATGATTCTGTCTACGTGCTATAGTCCTTCCCAGTGGTGGATCTAGGAAAGGAGAAAAAGGAAAAAGAAGCTCAAGAAAAGGAACGGGAAAAGACAGGAGAAGATGGGGATGAAGTGTCACTTGTGGAATTCAGAAACATTCTTTTGAAAATCCCTAGACGTTCAGAAGTTAGCGCTGAAGATATAGGGGAGTGGGTAGTGTGTGATTTTTCAGATTCTGGGTATGACATTCTAAATGATGATGAACTGATTGAAAGTGTGAGAGAAGAAGATGGCCTTAATGTCAAAGTTGAAGCAGGCACGGAACCATCAGCTAGTCAAGCATTTGCGGCCTTGAAACTGCGTTGAAGTGGATGGAGCGTCAGCCCGAGTGTGACCACATGCAACTTCTCACTGTCAAGCGGATGAATACAGTCAAACAGCTTACTATGACCGAGATGTTCAGCAAGCAATGACTTTTATTTACAGTATAGTATATACATACTGTACTAATGTACAGCACTTGTAAGTATGCTTAACATGTGAAAGTGTTGCCCTTTCATTTAATTAATTAAAAGTTGTTTTTCTTTAAAAATAGTCTTTTTCCTCCGTTGCAACATACATGCAGTAATTAATTAAAGTAAACACGTTTTTGGAAAAAAATCCCACTATCCCAATTTTTGTCCAACCGATTCGGATAATTGGATTTCTACTGTATTTATATTGATTCTTCATGCCAACAAAAATTAATTTATTTCATAACAAGAGGGATTACATCTCAAGGTGGTAATTTTTGTTTTCAACTGGAAAGAAATTTTTACTAAATCACTCTCATAACCTTGATTTTGTAATGAAGTAATGTCGTACATATTTCTTAGCTTACTATATTACTGACGTCTTTGAACTGAGAATATAACGAAAGCATCTACATACTAATATTATAAATGAAAAAGTAACTCTGTCTTTCCGTTATTCACGAGTGAAATGCTAAATTGATCTTAAGGAAATTTGACAAGGGTATACCACGTACCGTTAGGAAGGGCATACGTTACTTTTTTCTGGATAAATTGTTACGAAATTTGAAAAAACAACTATATGGCCACAGACAGACGGACAGGTCTGTGAGTCTCTGTAATGTTATATCGGTCACTCAGGCTTTGTTTCTCTCGCAGTCAGTTTGCGTATGATCTGTTCATAAATTTCACGTACAGTCATTACTTATTGTTTAGTATAGATGTTGATTTGTCTGTTCCAGACTACTATTTTGTGGTTATCTAAGAGGTTTTGGCATCAATACATTTTGTATTCTTTTTGACATGACTCGCAGACGTAAATCAGTGTTAGAGCGTAGTTCTAGAAGAGCACGAGTAGCTAAAAAAAACCAAGAATCTGATGCACATGCTAAAGATTTTGTCCACTTGTACAAATTGGAGGGGAATTGATATTCACATATATGTAACTCCATAACATTTAAGGCTGTATTTATAGAAAGCGAATATGGCAAATTCATTTACAGCGAGAGAAAAAAAACAAAAAAAAATAAAAAAAACTAATAACTAATATGTGGAATTAAAGGAAGTACATACCTTTCTGAATTATTGGTTTGGAATATTAATTTTTAAAGCATTACAGAAACAAGGAAGGTATCCCGAATCCTTATCGTACTATAATAGTGATACATATAGACAGGAAGTGAAAATTGTTTGTTCGTAATCGAAGGCCGGGCGCATGACGTCATCATGACGAACGAGACCTAGAGCTACATCCATACTCTGCAATTCACAAACATTGTGGGTGGCAGAGGGTGCTAAGCACCAATCCTAATTCTTTGTATTCCAATCCCGAACAGAACGTGAAAAGAAAGAATACACAAAAACATCAGTACGGCATCTTGTTTCTGTAATCTTATCCCTCCTGTCATTGCGATCTAAATAGTTTGGCGGAAGAAGTATTTCATCGCAGTCGTAAAATAAAAATTTCGCACATAATCCTATAAATTCAAACGAAAACGACGTCGTCTGACTGCCAAACAATCCCAGCCCAATCTATGTATCAATTCAGTGACTGTAAGGACTGTAACTAGCAGTCACGAATCAAGCGGCTCTCTTCTGTACTTTCTCTAACGTGTTAATCAATCCTTTGCGATTCGGGTCCCAAACCCGACAACAGTATTCCAAATGAGGACGCACTAGTGTTTTGTACACTATTTCCTTAGTATCAGCATTATAATTTCTCAAAATACGACCTATCAATCGTAATCTAGAATTAACTTTGCCTACGACGGAAGTTATGTGCAAGTCACATTTCACATTGGTTTGTACTATTACGCCCTGATACTTCAGGTAATCCACCGTGTCAACAACTGAATTGTTTACTTTGTACTCGTGAACAAACGGAGTCTCTTTGTTACGTATTTGTATTACCTTGCTCTTTTTGCAGTTAAGTGTAAGCTGCCATTTATAGGTCCATTCCGAAATAACATCAAGATCCCACTGAATTTCGAAGCAATCTTCAGAGCACCTTACTTTCGTATATATATACTAGCTCGTACCCGCGACTTCGTACGCGTGGATTAAGAATTTTTTGCCAGAATTGAATACAGAAAGTTGCTGGTAACGAAGGATTGGTCCCAAACAACACCGAGTCGGCATAATATGACAGAAAAGCTATCACTATATCACTCTACCGTCGAACCAGTCTCTTGAAGAGAATCAATTTCCAACATATTTCTGACACCATTCGATAAGATCTCAAAATTTCGTGACTACAACTACTAAACAAACCGGAGAAAATATCCTGTGCCCTTCATACAGATTTTCTTGTCAAATTCCATCAACATCGATATAGCCATTTGGTCGTCAAAATCTTTATATATAAAGATGAATGTATGTTTGTTTGTTTGTTTGTTTGTTTGTTTGTTTGTTTGTTGGTTTGTTGGTTTGTTTGTTCTTCATACAAATCCACAGTTTTTATCCGTTCTCGATGAAACTTTGCACACTTATTCTTTGAAACAAGGAGAAAAATACTGTCTACATTTGGTTGAAAAATTGTCTGTATAAATAATATATTTGTCTCATAACTTCGAAATATGGCGGTAGACAGACACTTTGGATGTGGACGACTCCGAACCGAGTTTCCGCGTAGTGGCCTGGCAGCTGAGTAGATAAAGCGCTGGCTTACGAACGTCGTGGTCTCCGGTTCGAATCTCCGTCGGGGATAAGATTTTTAAAAATTGTTTTTCATCGTAAGAGTCAGGCCTGGGCCGTAGGTTATTCGGATTGAATGTTAAACCGTAGATATTAGAAAGTTAGGGGTGCAATGCGAGGCAAATCGTAGGTATTCTTGCAATGTTGTAGGTGTATACTCTTTTAAGTTATAATGATCCCTCAGGTTTTGTTCGCAGTCAGTGTGTAAGTGTGAATCACAGTAATCTTTATATATAAAGATGAATGTATGTTTCTTTGTTTGGTTTTTTTCTTTTGTTGGTTTGTTTGGTCTTCATACAAATCCACAGTTTTTATCCGTTCTCGATGAAACTTTGCACACTTATCCTTTGAAACAAGGAGAAAAATACTGTCTACATTTGGTTGAAAAATTGTCTGTATAAATAACACATTTGTCTCATAACTTCGAAATACGGTGGTAGACAGACATTTTGGATGTGGACGACTGAGTACCGAAATTCGGCGTAGTGGCCTGTCAGCTAAGTGGCTAAACCGCTGGCTTACGAGCGTCGTGGTCTCCGGTTCGAATCTCCGTCGGGGATACGATTTTTAAAAATTGTTTTTCATCGTAAGAGTCAGGCCTGGGCCGTAGGTTATTCGGATTGAATGTTAAACCGTAGATATTAGAAAGTTAGGGGTGCAATGCGAGGCAAATCGTATTTATTCTTGCAATGTTGTAGGCGTATACTCTTTTACGTTATAATAATCCCTCAGGTTTTGTTCGCAGTCAGTGTGTAAGTGTGAACCACAGTAATCTTTATATATAAAGATGAATGTATGTTTGTTTGTTTGGTATTTTTCTATTGTTGGTTTTTTGGTCTTCATACAAATCCACAGTTTTTATCCGTTCTCGATGAAACTTTGCACACTTATCCTTTGAAACAAGGAGAAAAATACTGTCTACATTTGGTTGAAAAATTGTCTGCATAAATAACACATTTGTCTCATAACTTCGAAATACGGTGGTAGACAGACATTTTGGATGTGGACGACTGCGTACCGAGATGCCGCGTAGTGGCCTGTCAGCTAAGTGGCTAAAGCGCTGGCTTACGAACGACGTGGTCTCCGGTTCGAATCTCCGTCGGTGATAAGATTTTTAAAAATTGTTTTTCATCGTAAGAGTCAGGCCTGGGCCGTAGGTTATTCGAATTGAATGTTAAACCGTAGATATTAGAAAGTTAGGGGTGCAATGCGAGGCAAATCGTAGGTATTCTTGCAATGTTGTAGGCGTATACTCTTTTACGTTATAATAATCCCTCAGGTTTTGTTCGCAGTCAGTGTGTAAGTGTGAACCACAGTAATCTTTATATATAAAGATGAATGTATGTTTGTTTGTTTGGTATTTTTCTATTGTTGGTTTTTTGGTCTTCATACAAATCCACAGTTTTTATCCGTTCTCGATGAAACTTTGCACACTTATCCTTTGAAACAAGGAGAAAAATACTGTCTGCATTTGGTTGAAAAATTGTCTGTATAAATAACACATTTGTCTCATAACTTCGAAATACGGTGGTAGACAGACATTTTGGATGTGGACGACTGCGTACCGAAATTCGGCGTAGTGGCCTGTCAGCTAAGTGGCTAAACCGCTGGCTTACGAGCGTCGTGGTCTCCGGTTCGAATCTCCGTCGGGGATACGATTTTTAAAAATTGTTTTTCATCGTAAGAGTCAGGCCTGGGCCGTAGGTTATTCGGATTGAATGTTAAACCGTAGATATTAGAAAGTTAGGGGTGCAATGCGAGGCAAATCGTATTTATTCTTGCAATGTTGTAGGCGTATACTCTTTTACGTTATAATAATCCCTCAGGTTTTGTTCGCAGTCAGTGTGTAAGTGTGAACCACAGTAATCTTTATGTTTAAAGATGAATGTATGTTTGCTTGTTTGGTATTTTTCTATTGTTGGTTTTTTGGTCTTCATACAAATCCACAGTTTTTATCCGTTCTCGATGAAACTTTGCACACTTATCCTTTGAAACAAGGAGAAAAATACTGTCTACATTTGGTTGAAAAATTGTCTGCATAAATAACACATTTGTCTCATAACTTCGAAATACGGTGGTAGACAGACATTTTGGATGTGGACGACTGCGTACCGAAATTCGGCGTAGTGGCCTGTCAGCTAAGTGGCTAAACCACTGGCTTACGAGCGTCGTGGTCTCCGGTTCGAATCTCCGTCGGGGATACGATTTTTAAAAATTGTTTTTCATCGTAAGAGTCAGGCCTGGGCCGTAGGTTATTCGGATTGAATGTTAAACCGTAGATTTTAGAAAGTTAGGGGTGCAATGCGAGGCAAATCGTAGGTATTCTTGCAATGTTGTAGGTGTGTACTCTTTTACGTTATAATGATCCCTCAGGTTTTGTTCGCAGTCAGTGTGTAAGTGTGAACCACAGTAATATTATTATAATTAGGGATGTAAGTCTCTGTCTTTTTGATACGTTATGACTCCCAATTGGCTATATCGTTGTGATGGAATTTTATAAGGAAATCTGTATGAAGGGCACAGGATATTGTTTGCAGTGTGATTAACAGTTGTAGTCACGAAATTTTGAGACCTTATCGAATGGTGACAGAAATATGTTGGCAATTGATTCTCATAACTTGGAAATACGGTGATAGACAGACACGTTGGATATGCACGTCTTCAGACCGTGTTTCCGTGTAGTGAGCTGAAAGCTCAGTGGCTAAACAGCTTGCTTACGAACGTCGTGGTCTCTGGTTGAAATCGCCGTCGGGGATCAGATTTTTAAAAATTGTTTTTCATCGTAAGAGTCAGGCCTGGGTCGTAGGTTATTCGGATTGAATGTTAAACTGTAGATATTAGAAAGTTAGGGGCGCACTGCGAGGCAAATCGTAGGTAGTCTTGCAATGTTGTAGGTGTACACTTTTTTACGTTATAATGATCCCTCAGGTGTTGTTCACAGTCAGTGTGTGAGTGTGAACCACAGTAATATTATTATAAATACGGAAGTAAGTCTCTGTCTTTTTGTTACGTTTTGACGACTAAATGGCTATATCGTTGTGATGTAATTTTATAAAGAAATGTGTATGAAGGGCACAGGATATTTTTTCCAGTATGATTAACAGTTGTAGTCACGAAATTTTGAGATCTTATCGAATAGTGACAGAAATATGTTGGAAATTAATTCTCTTCAAGTGGCAGGTTCGACGGTAGAATGTTATAGCGATAGCTTTCCTGTCATATTATGCCGACTCGATATTGTTTGGGACTAATCCTTCGTTACGAACAACTTACTATATTTAATTCTGGCAAAAAAATTCTTAATCCACGCGTACGAAGTCGCGGGTACGAGGCTAGTGTAACATAAAGACAGAGACTTACTTTCGTATTTATGGTATTATTACTGCGGTTCACACACATTCTCTCTCTCTCTCTCTCTCTCTCCCTTCTCTCTCTCTCTCTCTGACTGCGAACAACCCCTGAGGAATCATTATATCGTAAAAAAGTGTACACCTACAGCATTGCAAGACTACCTACGATTTTCCTCGCATTGCACCCCTAACTTTGTGATATCTACAGTTTAACATTCAATCCTGATAACCGACGGCCCTGGCATGACTCTTACGATTAAAAACAATTTTTAAAAATCTTAGCCTTCACGGAGATTTGAACCGACGCAAATATTTTTAAGCAAGCGCTTTAACCACTGAGCTGTCTGACCGATACACGGAAAAAGCAGTATAGAGACGTCCATATCCAGCGCGTCTGTCTATCGCCATTCAGTAGTATTTCGAAATTATGAGACAACATGTATTACTTATACATATAATTTTTCAACCAAATGTACACAGTATTTTTCTCCTTGTTTCAAAGGATAAGTGTGCAAAGTTTCATCGAGACAGGATGAAAACTGTGGATTTGTATGAAGAACAAACAAACAAACAAACATACATACATACATACATTCATCTTTATATATATAGATGCATCATCAGCAAACAATCTCAACCTGCAATTAATGGAGTCACCGAAATTGTTTATAAAAATTAAGATAAGAATTGGTCTTATTACACTTCCTTGAGGAACGCCCAAAGCAACATCTACCTAAATAGCTTTTTGGTAGTATTGATTAGCGATATAACAGCGTATCGGTCCATACGCAAGAGTTGGAGTAATGAAATATGAATTTCCTTCTGCCATGTTTTTTACTGCGTAGAAAATCCGCAATCTCGCGGCATTCCTGCAGTATTCCATCCAGAACTAAAGGCACTGAGAAGAATATAATTGTATTAATCTGCATAAGAAGTGCGCAACTTTAAGGCGTTGCTGGAAAATTCTCCTCTAATTTATTCATTTGACCCTCGCAACAGAAATATTTCTTAATATAAAATGCTAATGAGCTAATGAAGGTGGTTTGTGGCCCTGCGGCTGGACTGCTTCCAGTTCCTCTTAATTTGGTCGTAACATATTTCATCGGCGTCGTTAGCAGCTTCCCGCCTCGCCCGACGCGGCGTCGTGATTGGACGAGCCTCGCCCTACGAAGGGCCACCTCTTCACAGTGAAATTCTCAAAGTGACACCGAAACGCTTCTACCAGAAATAACATACGCACGAACGCAATCATATTGTAATACTTACTTTCTCTTAATCGATAGACCAAAAACCTGTTTCGATCTCAGTTTTGTGAGGATCTTTTTTACATATGTCTCCTCATTCAGTAGCATGCTGCTGCAGGCCACGTTTCGAAAATTTGTTGTCACCCATTGTTGGAAGGGTTTTCTTCCAATTAGCCCTTTCTTGAGAAATTCTGTCAGACAAAGAGTAAATACGTATTTACGTGATGCCTGATTTCTTTATTCCTCCATCTATCTTTCAGGGAATGTCCTTTTACTGATCTAAGGAACATCATTTCAGACGATTCAATTTTATTTTTGTTTTGTTTTTCAACTACCCAAATTACACTGCCACACATCCGAGTCGGTACTGCTATTGACGTATAAAATTTGAGGTAAGTTTGCCGTTCAGTGTTCGTTGAATTGTTTCACACATGAATTGAATTTTTCACTACCTCGTTATATTCACTATATTCGCTAGAGGATAATTCACAATGGAGGTTGGTAAAGCTTGAGACTTTATTCAAAAATGTTTGGCTCTCGGCAGAGAAGCTACTTGTTTAGATAATCGAGTAAAGGTACAGGTCAGATGATGAATTTCCCTTCGTCATTCTGCGGGTGATCTTGCATTAAGCAATTAAGTATTCGATGGAAAATTAAGGACTTTAATGGAAGCAAATAAAGGAGAATAGTAGAAAATACTCCTTTTCAATAGAGTACACCTGCCTCAAACGCACTAACAAGGCTAGGAGTTATCGTACATGGCGACCGTGGTACAGGACTCGTTAATGGATCAGTGGCTGGACCATAGTGATGTCACACTGGCGATACAAGTTCTACACTCTAGCCTCATTGAAAATCTGTAACTAAGGTGGTCGTTTTCAAATGTTCATACAGTTTTCACAAAACATTTTGCAATACGCCCACTCACCCGGGGACTACCTCGCCCCTCCTGTTGGGGTAGAGCTCGGGGTGGTGCCCGTAGCGCAGGTAGACCTCGAGCTGCTGCTCCGCCCTGGAGTCGAAGCTGAAGTAGGTCTGGTCGGTGAAGTTGTCGGCGTGGAACACCACCTTCACGAAGCTGGTCTCCGAGATGAACGTCTGCGGCTGCTCCGTCTCGCCGCAGAACATGCCCGCCTCCCGCCGGTTGCTCACCTCCGTCTTGGCGTTCCCGTCCACGATCTGGAGACAATAATAACCACAGTCACACAAAATGGAAACCGGTAAGCCCATAACAACATCTCAGTCAAGTTACTATATACATCCAGATCACACAAATACGAGTGGATGCCCAAAAATAACCAGTATAGCATAGCCGTGGGCGGAGCATGTGTAGTACGCGTTTCTGTAGCTAGGCGTTTACAGCGCAACTCATTGTCAGTTCAGTGCCACCTGTTTCGTCGACCTGGCTTGTTCGGATAATCTGCAGTGAATGTTTTTGCTAGCGCAATTTTGTTATTGTTACTTTTTTGATGATGGAAAGTTTAAGTGAACAACGTGCAGCTGTGAAATTTTGTTTTCTACTCTGCAAAAATGCTGCTGAAACTGTTTTAAAGTTGAAAACAGCTTAAAAAGTTGATGCTATGGGAAAAACTGAAGTGAACTAGTGGTTACTTCGGTTTGAAAATGGCGACGTGTCGTTTGATGAAAAACCTCGTTCTGGATGTCCACAAACTGCCAGAATCGACGAAAATGTTGAAAAAATTAGAGAGCTTGTGCTCTCAGACCGTCGACAGACAATTGATAAACTTTCAGAGATTGGTGGGTTATCTTCGAGCTCGGTTCAGCGAATTTTAATCGAAAATCTTGGAATGAAAAGGGTTGCCGCCAAGTCTGATCCTCGGGCTCTGACTGACAATCAAAATGAACGTCGAGTTGAAACATTTCGCGCTTTGAAACAACAGCTTCAAATCGGCCCAGATTTTCTGTCAAAGTTTATTATTGGTAATGAATCAAGATGCTAGAGTTACGACCCAGAAAAAAAGCAACAGTCAAACCAATGGAAGACGTCATTTTCACCCCGTCCAAAAAATGTCGTCAAGTCAAATCAAACTTCAAAACAATGCTCATTTCCTTTTTTGATGCCAAGGGCGTAGATCATTCATAGTTCGTTCTCCCACATCAGACCGTCAATCAAACCTTTTATTTTGAAGTTTTAAGAAGATTACGCAACACTGTTCGTCAAAAAAGGTCCTATTTCTGGCAGACAGGAGACTGGTTCTTCCACCACGACAATACACCTGCACACACAGCTGTCTGTTAGGCAGTTTTTTGCTAAAAATTACATGGTTCCGCTGCCCCACGCATCTTACTCACCTGAGGTCGCTCCGTGATACTTTTTCTTATTTCCACGAATGAAAACGTTCATGAATGGACAACGATTTCACAACATTGAAGAGGTCAAGAAAAAAACTAGGGAGGAGCTGTCAGCCAATTTTAAAGATGACTGCAGAAAATGTTTCGAACAATGGAAGCACTGGTGATACAAATGTATTAGTTGTAATGGAGAGTATTTTTAATGGGATAAGGTTGTTTTGTAATTTTTTTAAAAAATATATAGCTTTTAACAAATAATAAAAATAATTCCTTTTTTTACGTACACCTTCGTTTAAGTGTAGGGCCAGCTGGGCGACCAGAACAGGTGATGGTTTTCTCGACTTAATGTAATGTTCTACAGGTCACCACCATAATCTAACAATGGTCTGAAAAAAGTTTTGCAACCCAACTCCCTAACTACTCTGGTACACCCTCTCATCACCCTCTCTAGTATATGAAAGATTTTGTAACCTTTTCCTACCACCTGCCCAATGTGCTCTGCCAATTTGAGTTTGTTATCAAACGTTATGCCAATATTTACACTTCAAGCCTTCAACAAGCATTTCTGACCGTACCCTATAGTCATAACTAACCATTAGTTTTTTTATTTGTGTACCCAATAACCTGACTCTTTTTGGTATTGCATGCTGAGATAACCATTTATATTTTGTATCCATGTCAACATGCAGCTGTTCACAGTCTTCACCTGTTTTGATCATATTGAACACCATTATATCATCTGCAAACACCCTAAATTCTGACTGTAACCCAGCAACACAATCATTCACCCAAAACACTACCCTGTGACTAGAAGATTTGTAACCCAATTCCCTAACTTCTCTTGTACATCCTCTCATCAGCATTCAGCAGCCGCTACAGAGTACAGTTCTGGCTAACGTTTAACAGTACAGTGACGTCAGAGGCCTGGATCGGTTGGGCTGCGCCATTTCTCGTGGAGTGCCTTTGGTTGTGGATTAATTGAATGCCGCCCGCCCGTCTTGGCGGGGTCTTCGCGTTTAGGTTTAATTGGAGATCGCGCTGGGCAGTGCGAGCGTGTATTACTCTCTCTATCCTTTGAGCCGGTGGCTGCGATAATTATACGCAGGCCAGCTCCGCACTGGATCCAGCGCAGTGACATAATTACGGCTGTGAAAGCCATTCAGAGCCGCCTGGCGGCGGGGCAGCGGAACTAAGCTCGACGCAGACCGACCACAGCGATGAGTGAAACCGACTCGATTACCACGGCGTCATCAGCCAGACACCCGTCAGCTACAACGGATGAAACTGATATTACAATGTCTATTAATAAGGGTGTTTCAAAAAGGACTTTACAACTTTGAAAATTCATACAAATTTTATGAAACATGGTACAGAGCTGGTTTTGGTGTTGTTTTAAGGGAAAACACTTCAATTTTTGACTCGCGTAGTCCGCTAGTGCCTAATCGTGACGCACAAGCACTAGCGGCAGTTACGTTAAAGATGGCTGCCTTCACTGGACCCGAGCGTGCTAGCTGTGTGTTTCGGTTTGAAGAATCCAAGTCTGCGACAACAGTTCAGCGTAATTCTTGTACCAAGTACTCTAAAGATCCTCCTAGTAGGCCTACAATTTATGAGTGGCATAGATGTTTTGTAGAAACAGGGTGCTCAGTAAAACATAAAAAATCCTCAGGTCGTCCAAGCACATCTGACGAGGTCGTTGAGCAAATGAGAAAAAGTTTTGTCAACAGCCCTACGAAATCGACCCGGCGTGCATCTCGTGAGCTGCAAGTCCCACATACGATGGTTTGGCGTGTGTTGAGAAAACGTTTGCATTTAAAACCATACCGATATTCGCTTTTACAAGCAATTAAAGACACTGATAAGATTGCACGTAGGAACTTCTGTGTGGATATGTTAAATCGAGTGGATGATGAAGAACATTTCTTGGACAACATAATCTTTTCTGACGAGTCAACTTTGCACTTAAGTGGCAAGGTTAACACACATAACTGTAGGATTTGGGGCAGTGAAAATCCACATGAAATATTGCAACATGTTCGTGATAGCCCTAAAGTGAACGTTTTTTGTGCGTTGAGCAAGAGGAAAATGTACGGTCCATTTTTTTTTTCCAAGAGAGAACCATCAACGGGATAGTGTACCTTGATATGTTGCAACAATTTTTGATACCACAGATCGATGAGGATGACCGAGAGCGAAATGTTTTCTTTATCCAAGAAGGCGCACCACCACACTATCTGACTGATGTCCGGGATTTTCTCAATGACCGCTTTCCAGGTCAATGGATTGGCCGTGATGCGCCAATTGCATGGCCCCCCGTTCCCCAGACCTGACACCACTAGATTTTTTTCGTCTGGGGTTTCATAAAAGATATGGTGTACGTACCTCCTTTCCCGGCCACTTTACCTGAACTTAGAGCAACAATTTACGCTGCTGCTGAGCAAGTTACAACTGAAATGCTAGTGCGAGTCTGGGAAGAAATCGACTACCGATGGAATGTCTACAGAATAACCAACGGAAGCCACATAGAACATCTTTAAGGTAAAAAAAAAAATATGAAGCGTTTTCCTTTAAAACAACACCAAAACCAGCTCTGTACTTTGTTTCATAAAATTTATATGAATTTTCAAAGTTGTAAAGTCCTTTTTGAAAAACCCTGTATAATAGACGTAATAACACTAATTATAACACACATTTCTATTTGTTATATATTCTCGAGAATATATCCAAACGGTTGGAAGATGGCATTCACTAAACCACTACGAATTGAAACCGCTCCCGTTCATTATCGTTCTCCAGCTCCAGTGTCCCGGTGATGGACATGAGCACTCTCCAGTTCTTCCTGTCCATGAATAGTTGTTGTTCATGAATAGTCTTTCAATCAAGCCCTAAGTCTTCCAGATCCTTCTTGATTTGGTCTATCAGTTTTTTAGGCCTACCCACACGTCTTTTACCTCCTTGGATGTTCATATTAAATCAGGGCTTTGCTCTTCTTTCTTCCTCCATTTTTGGACATGTCCATACCACCTCAGGCGAGCACACTGATACCGGCTTCTGAACGATTCATTTCATTCCTCACTTTGTCCTTTCGTGATACACACAAACTTCATTTCAGAGGCTTGAAGTAAACTATTGTCTCTTCTGGACATGCTACATGTTTCCAGTGAATAAGTCAGCATGGGTATGTAATAGATTTTGAATAGTGTATGTTTACACTTTTACGGAACATTGTTGTTCCATAGAAAGGTTTCACCTGGTTATAAAAGACTGCTTCATTAATATTTCTGCCTGCAATCTTAGATTTACTGGTGTTGTCTTTACTCAGAGCACTGCCAAGATATTAGGTCAACGATTTGTATCGTTGGTTGTTTAGGTAAATATTCGCATTGGAAGTCCCTGTACCTGTTGCCATGACCACCGTCTTACTATGGTTGATTTTCAGTCCGTACTCCGCGAACAGCTTTTTCGAAGCCTCCAGATTTTCTTGGACCTCTTCTGCACTTTCACCCCAAATCATGACATCGTCAGCAAAGACTAGGACTTTTGTTTCTTTTCCATACACTTCTTTGAATTTCTTCGGGATGTCATCCATCACAGCAAGGAGGAGTAGGTTTACTACCTACCATCTTGTAAAGCATTCTTGGGATTATTATTATTAAGAGAGATTTTCCTCACTACAGAGGTTTTTCTCGAACACAACAATAAAGAATTTGGAACATAGATCTTGACTTCATCTTCTCAAAACATTCCTCCAGATATTTCAATCGTGTATATCTTCCTCTTCTGCACCAAGTCTTCTCATTGCTATTTGTACACTTTGAAGCCAGGTAAACACGGGCCGTCCTATTTTCCTCCTTCCTTTAACTTCCCATTCCTATACTAGTTTTAGTATCCTAGTGTCTTCCTTCCTTCTTACATGGCCGTACCATTCCAGTGTTTTTCGTTCTATAACATCACACATTTCTTCTTTCACTTCCATTAGCCTTATTATTTCTGTATTCCTTACTTTTTATTTTCTTGATATCCTTGCTGATCTTCTCCAGAAATCCATTTCTAATGCTTTCAGCTTCTTGATATGTTTTTGGTTGATTGTCCAGCTTTCTGATCCATATAAGACTATACTTTCAAATAATGATTTTAATATAATTCTTTTTGTTCTATTCATAACACTCTTGCTCCATAGAAGTGAATTTAGCATCCCCATTACTTCCGGCCATTAGTAATTCTTTTATTAATTTCCATACTCGATTTTCCTTCTATTTCTAAAATTGAACCCAAATAGCAAAAATTATTTACCTTTTTAATTTTTTATTCCATCAATGTACAATTCATCCAGATCATTAGTAAGATATTCTGTTTTTTTGTAGTTAATCTTCAAGCCCCATTTTTTTATATTCTACTGACAATTGATTACATATGTAATTTGCATCCTCACCGTCTTGTGCTATGACGACTTGATCATCAGCAAATAGTAAATGATGTAGATATTTTCCATCTATTATTTCTAAACCCATTCTATTACACTTTTGAGACCATGTTCTCAAACTTACATCTATATAAATTTTAAATAGGATTGGTGACAGTGCATCCTTGCAGCAGACCTTTAATTGTTTTAAATTTTTGCGATAATCCATGACCAGTTTTTATTTTTGTTGGGATACGTAGTTAATTAATGAAGTATGTTCCATTGTTCTGAACAGGACCAAGTAAGCTCATTACTAGTAATTAATTGTGCGTTACTTGCAAACAGCACTTGCCAGAGCAGCAGAACACTGTACTGTCGCGAAGCCATGTAAAGGTGATTGGTCGCTTTTGGGGCTTATTAAATGAGATGTTTCCACGGTCATGAAGTCAGGTTATGTACCAGAACCTTCTGTTCTTCCACCCGCCACTAGCTTAATCCCTGTACGGCGTAACAGATTCGAGTGTCTTGACGTCGCAACTCTGGTTGGCTATTCTAAATGAATTATAAGTCAATCAAAGTCAAAGGACAAACAACTTGGTAGACAGATGTATCAGTGCGTATCCAGGATCAGAACTAAAGGGGGGAAAGATATGAACAAGGAGGGGGGGAGGAACTAGTATTGGTTCCGAGGAAGTGGGGTGGAGGACTGAAACATGACGATTTCTTACAAAATGAAATTCAAACATATTGAAGACTATTTTTATTATTGATTAAAACAGTAATCCAAGGACCTACTATGCAGTTAATCAAGATCGTAACTCAGTTATAGTTCTTTACGTAAGCGCTAATCGTCTCGTATTCTCAGAAAAAATTTCATTGGCTTTATTTGTCGATATCTCACGGTGTTCTTTTACGAAATTTCGACGCACACTCATTAGGCATAACCCCGTCAATCTTTCCTCTTCCATAGTGCTCCTGAGTCAGTTCTTCACTCGTCTAAGAGTACTGAAGAATCGTTCCACTGTCGCTTTAGTTCATGGAATAATGCTCAGAATAGTGAATGCTTTTTTCATGGCGAGGAAAAAAATATTAGTTTCTTTAAACAGGTCCATGACTTCTATATCCCTTAACTTTTCTTCCAGTAAATTCTTCTTTATCCATAAATTGTACCTCACTGGAAACGCCTGTGGGTTTCAATTTGATTTTTCTTCTGAAAGGGGGGGGGGCAACAGCCTCCTCCCCCCCATCGCTAGATACCCCTTTGAGACGTATACACATATGTTGTCAATACAATTCACGAAATGTTTTATTCACTAAAGCTAGCCACCAGACATTACAGTTCATCATCCAAGGAAGCAGGTTTCGTGCATAAAAGGCGAAAAAATAATTGAGTAGTGGCCCCGTAAAGGTCACTAAAATACTTTAAGCTGTTCGGTTCGGTCACGCACTTCACGTGACGCGTCACGACAGCACGCGAACTGTGTCCGCACATGGCAGGTTAATTCCACACACACTTCATCACTCAGCTCCCTGAACGTGGTATCCCGATGGTAACGGATTAAGCCACACATGTTAAAACTCTAACACTCGTGACCATCTTAGCGTGGAGAAGTGTTGCTAAATTTATCTCTGCAAATTACTTCAGAACACAATCAGTAACTTAAATGATAGAGTATCTGAAATGGGATTTATTGGAAGACAGGAAGCAAGTGAAGAGTGTCATGATTGTAGGGAACCATCCCAGCATTCGCCTGGAGTGACTGAGGGAAACCACGGAAAACCTCAGACAGGATGGCCGAACCGGGTTTGACCCCGGTCCTCCCGAATGATAGGCAGGCGGGCGATTTCGCTCTCCTACGATCTCGGTCATAGTTCCAGTTTTTATGATGAAAGATTATGACATGTTGACTTGATTTGACCAAATATAAACTTGACCTGTGTTTCAGGGTGAATAAAATCTCTTGAGCTTGAAGAACTCAGAAGCATTAATAGAGGCAGGTATTAAACACGAACAGGGACGATAGTGCAATCGTATAATTGCTTGAATACAAATTTGACTTGTATTTGATCCTTAAAGTTCACTCTGAAAATTTAAAAAATTCTTGTTTGCTTCAAAAGGATCATTTTTTTTAAATTTTTTTTAAATTGACACTGGGCAAGCACTCGTAATCATTGGTCATAGTATCTGTAACGGCCAGAGAATTTAATACACATTCCACATTATTATACAGTTGAGCAACTCCGAAGAAATGAATTGCCAGAATAGTTGATTCGGTAACATATTTGGTCTGATGTCCACGTAAAATGACCTAATATCTCATGTAAAACGAACATGAACGAAGACCATTAACGAAAGTGGTCAGTAAAATACCTTAAAAAGCAAATAAACCGTAATGCATAAACTTGCGTAAAGCAACAACATTAGTGAAATTTTATTAAATTGAAATTTATCCTGACGCAGAGATGCCAGAGACCATGAGTAATTTAATTTTTAAAAAGTTTTTTTTTTTTTAATTTTCTTTCATTAGCAACATGTTACTGAAAAACAGATCCGCGTTTTTTCAGCCGAAAAATTTAGCAGTATATTTTTAACTATGAAACGCTACGAAAAGCAAACTTAATAAATGCATTATGGCAATTAATGGGGTAGCTGTTGCTAAGATACTAAATTGTGGACATAATCACGAATTTTTACTAATGGTATGTCTGGTCGCTGTTTTGCGAGCGAAGGCTGACACGTGACACCGTGGCTACCGAGGTGAGTGAATGAGTGAGCGTAGTAGATGAGGCGTGCAAAGATATTGGTGGAAGATTAACGAGAGATGGATGGAAGGGAAGAGATGACCAATGACCACTACCTGGCACTCAGCTTCACGCATAATGGTGGGGGAAGTTTTTGTTTTGTAGATAAGGCGGTCAGGGACTGGAATAAATAGTCAAGAGAAGTGTCGATTAATTTACCAAAAACTCTAAAAGTTGAAATTAGTAGAGGGCATAAGGAGGTGAGATGTGAAAAGGAGAAAAGTTGATATATGGGGAAATAGCCACTGAAGCAAGCACTACATTTGAATTAAATTATATATTACACTGCCGTTTGTGAAAAGTGTAATACAGAGAAGGAAACGCATTAATTCAATGAATTTAATACCATAGGTCAGGTACGTGACAAGTAACAAATGATTACCTTTTCAAATCTGTACATGTCCTTTGAGCGCTACTATTCATTCTGTCGCGTGGCCACCATGCGCTGCAATTAGAGCTGCTATACGCTGTGGCACTGAATCAATTAGGTTCTGAATACGTTGCTGAGGGGTTTCCCTCCACGCAGTTTGTATCCGACTCCACAAATCCGTGACACTAGACACTGGAGGATCGTGACGCGCCAGGTGTCGACCAACCATATCCCAGGCATGGGAGACATGTCGGGCGAACGTGCAGGCCAGGGAAGCAATGGTACCCGCCGCTCTTAGAAGAAGGCCTGTACATTCCTCGAAACATGTGGCCGGGCATTGTCCTGTTGAAATGTGGCCTGAGGAGATGCCTGAAGCAGGAAGAGTACCTCGGGCTCCACAACCACCGTTAGGTACCAGTTTCTGTTCAAAGTGCCCTCGGTAATTTTACGCTGAATCTGCGACTGCATTTTCATCAACAGAAAATTTACACAACTTTTGGACATTCTCAAACTATTCTTATAGATCATCTAATGCCAATTCCTACATAATACAATTCTTAGCTCCTAGTTCATCCCTTCTATTAATCAATTTTCGTACCCACTGATTTTTTTCTTTAACACACAAATTTCTTCATCCACCTCTTGTAAAATAACCATTACCATCAGGTTTATCAGCTCATTAACTTTATTGGGTTGCATGCTGTTCATCTGGCAAAATACCACGAAACTTGAGTACTGTACTTGACCATTGTGTGAACAATTTTTGAGCACTCGACTAAATTACTAGCCTAGTCCGAACTAGCCTTAAGGCTAGTTCATGACCAAACGACTAAGCACTAAACTCCACATTAAACAGACAATTTTCAGTCTGGACTTCGGAAAAACCACAGTACGGCGACTGCACTCATAAAATTAACGGAAGACAACAGACGTGTTATGGACAGACGAAAAATAACAATACTAGTCGTAATATCTTGGTTCTCCGGATGGAGCTGTGTCGATTTGTTAAAACCTAACGTTTCTGCCATCTTGCTGTGGCTTTCATCAGAGGACTGCTTGTGAGTTGCCGCTATCCCCTTATATAGTAGCAGGAAGCGAGCGCTATTTGTCCGAGGTGACGTCACCGCCTCTAGTGTAGGTGGTGGGATGGTGCCGTTCGTCTTGTGTTTTCCTGAACAGGTATGTCCAAATATGGTCAAGTTGCAAACCAGTGTCGGCGTTCATGTTGTTCGGCCGTTTTTGTCTTTCTAGCGCTTCTCTTACACTCCTAAGCCACCATCTGCTTTCAGTGGCTATAACGCTGGTCTTATCGAATAAAACCGAATGGCCGCTAGCGGCTGAATGTAGAACTACAGCGGACTTGCTTGCGTCATTATTTTTAAAATGCCTGATGTGTTCATTGAGCCTCTCCTTAACAGTGCGTCCTGTTTCCCCAATGTATACCTTACCGCAGCTACAAGGAATTTCATATACTCCTGGTGTTTGCAAATGTTCTCTCTTGTCTTTAACGCTGGTCAGGATGCTGGATAATTTCCTAGTGGCTTTGTATACGGGACGGATATTCTTGTTTTTAAGCAGCCGATCAATTTTATCCGTCACTCCTTGGATGTATGGCAGGACGGCCACTGCCTTGTCAGGTGGTTTGCTGTTCTCCGCCGATGATGCTGCAGTGCGAGACAAAGTGGAGCGATCAAGGCATGCCAAGGCTCTGTTACAAGCAGCTACGCTATAGCCATTGGCTATAAATGTCTCCTTTAAATTTCTCTTTTCAGCTGCCTAACTCGCTTCGCCTTATACCACGGATGCGCGGAGCGTTAATGTTTTTAAAATTCCTACTGTTATTGCTACTTGAAAACTAATAGGTAACTACTTCGTATCAAATCTCCCAAAAAGAATACTTCAGGGAATAGGATTAAATTATAGCGATACTATTACTATTACAATTACTCCGCGATTCACCAAAAGTGTTTGGCGGAGGGTGCATTGCACCTGTCAGGAAAGGTAATGGTTTGGAAGGGATATACGGGATATGGCAGGTGGCGCCCATGGGCTATTGTGAGGAACCATCCCAGCATTCGCCTGGAGCGATCTAGGGAAACCATGGAAAACCAAGCTCAGGATGGCCGGAGTGCTTTATCGGAACCTACTCCTGTCCGATTTTGTGTTTACTCGCCCGGTAAATCAATTCTATTCCATTCCCTAATCGCTCGTGGAAAAAATGAGTAGAGAAATGAATCGGTTCTGGCCCTGATTTCTCTTATCTTACTTTCGCGGTCATTCCGAGATACGAATGTTGCTGGTAGCAATATTTGTTTGCTGTCATTCCGAAATACGTCAGTCGAGAATTTTTCAATTAGCTTCCGTCAAGAGCAAAGCCTTCGGTGCTCCAGGTCTTCCCAACCTAACTCCTTCAACATGGCACCTACGTTAAAACATCTGGGATCTGGGAGTCCTAGTGGACAGTAAGCTAAATTGGACTGTCGCAATGTCTTCTATTCTCTTCATGATCTGTGTAAATGTATTAAGAAAATTTCCATTATTCACTTTTAAAAAAAAAAAAAAACAGCGCAGGCTGCCCCATCTCGATTTTTGTGACGTTTTTCAGCAAACTTTAAGTTCGGCAGACATAAGGAAACTTGAAATCGTTATGAACTCATGTATAAGGTTCAACTGCGACCTGTGACTGTACGACCATGTTTATCCTTCGTATGGTTGTTGCAAGCCTGCGGTCGACGACAGTTCTCTACGTCCTCTATGTCTCCTTCACCGCATCGTACACCTGCAAAATCCCACCTGCCTTTATTCCAAAATCACATATTAGGAGCTTCCAATAATATTAACATCAGGTCTAACCATTAACTCCAATAGCTCGGAAACCATCGCCTATTCCTTCTCTATTTCAGCGGCTAGATTATGCAATGATCTACTCATGAAAACACGCAGCACCGAAGCAATCTTTCCATTTAAATACGAGTTGAGAATGTATTAACTGTCCCAGCATTGTGTGAACAAAACTGTGACAGCCTTCAAACCCTGACTTTAGATGAAATTATATTTTATGAATTATTTGTAGCAAGCTAGGGATTGAGTAAATACGATTTTGCATGTTTGTCTTGCAGTTTATTGTAAATCGGTGAAAATAGACTTTGTTCTATGAAATAAAATATGTAAATACTATTTAATATGTTCAAGGATCGAATTAAGCAAGAAAAATTGATTAAATGTTTGTATTCCAAATACACTCCTGGAAATTGAAATAAGAACACCGTGAATTCATTGTCCCAGGAATGGGAAACTTTATATACACATTCCTGGCGTCAGATACCACACATGATCACACAGACAGAACCATAGGCACATAGACACAGGCAACAGAGCATGCACAATGTCGGCACTAGTACCGTGTATATCCTCCTTTCGCAGCAATGCAGGCTGCAATTCTCCCATCGAGACGATCGTAGAGGTGCTGGATGTAGTCCTGTGGAACTGCCAAGCCATTTCCACCTGGCGCCTCAGCTGGACCAGCGTTCGTGCTGGACGTGCAGACCGCGTGAGACGACGTTTCATCCAGTCCCAAACATGCTCAATGGGGGACAGATCCGGAGATCTCGCTGGTCAGGGTAGTTGACTTACACCTTCTAGAGCACGTTGGGTGGCACGGGATACATGTGGAAGTGCATTGTCCTGTTGGAACAGCATGTTCCCTTGCCGGTCTAGGAATGGTAGAACGATGGGTTCGATGACGGTTTGAATGTACCGTGCACTGTTCAGTGTCCCCTCGACGATCACCAGAGGTGTACGGCCAGTGTAGGAGATCGCTCCCCACACCATGATGCCGGGTGTTGGTCCTGTGTGCCTCGGTCGTATGTAGTCCTGATTGTGGCGCTCACCTGCACGGCGCCAAACACGCATACGACCATCATTGGCACCAAGGCAGAAGCGACTCTCATCACTGAAGACGACACGTCTCCATTCGTCCCTCCATACACGCCTGTCGCGACACCACTGGAGGCGGGCTGCACGATGTTGGGTCGTGAGCGGAAGACGACCTAACGGTGCGCGGGACCGTAGCCCAGCTTCATGGAGACGGTTGCGAATGGTCCTCTCTGATACCCCAGGAGCAACAGTGTCCCTAATTTGCCGGGAAGTGGCGGTGCGGTCCCCTACGGCACTGCGTAGAATGCGACGGTCTTGGCGTGCGTCCGTGCGTTGCTGCTGTCTGGGCCCAGGTCGACGGGCACGTGCACCTTCCGCCGACCACTGGCGACAACATCGATGTACTGTGGAGACCTCGCGCCCCACATGTTGAGCAATTCGGCGGTACGTCCACCCGGCCTCCCGCATGCCCACTATACGCCCTCGTTCAAAGTCCGTCAACTGCACATACGGTTCACGTCCACGCTGTCGCGGCATGCTACCAGTGTTAAAGAATGAGACGGAGCTCCGTATGCCACGGCAAACTGGCTGACACTGACTGCGGCGGTGCCCAACCGCTGCGCAGCTAGCGCCCTTCGACGGCCAACACTGCTGTTCCTAGTGCGTCCGCTGTGCCGTGCGTTTGATCATTGCTTGTACAGCCCTCTCGTAGTGTCCGGAGCAAGTATGGTGGGTCTTACAGACCGGCGTCAATGTGTTCTTATTTCAATTTCCAGGAGTGTATTAAGGTGAGCGACGATGTTTAGAGGACAATTTACGACTCATATCTGTGTGGATAATTCTGTGTGTAAATATCTGTAATGTTCGTTTCTGTGCATTTTGTAATGATTATAATTGATTTTAACATATTTTAAATTGTTTAAGTATTGTTATAGTTTGAGAAACATCTGCCGGAAGCCTTTGTAATGTTCTGGAATTTTGTATGAAACTTATATCATCAAGAGGCAGAGACGGGTTTCGGAACAGTTTTACGTGAACAGTAAAGTTTTTCATATGTAAGGAGTCTTGTAGTTCACTACTATCAGAGTGTTTAGCAGTATTGTCTTTGAAAGCAGTATTGAATATAATCGCTGGAACTTGTGTTTACATGTGGAACCAGTATCTTTGAAGTCTGATATTTTACGAGAAATAAAAACAAGTTCTGGACTAATTATTTTATCATTTATAATAAACTACGAGATACCTAACAAGTTTTTCTTCCGTGTTAAGCTTATTCTAAAAATTCATTTGGCTAGTTGACTAAATTTGAAAAATTGGTTAATGCTTTACCTTATTACCCATTTTACTCAAGAAACGTATTATTCTTCAAAAAATCGAACATTCACATTATGTATTTTCCATTTTTGAAAACAAATTTACATTTACCGACAAAACGTTCAAGACGTCATGAATGACGTCACGCCATGCGAAACACTACAGTAACATTGTGTCTGTGATTGGCAGATGTTAGTTTCCTTTACTTAAAAATGAATTCCTCGGATTATAAGTAATCTGTAGTGTCCAAGTGTAAAAGTAAAACTACAAAAACTACAAACAAGTTATTTATATATGTTTCAAACAATGAATAAATACGGAAAAAGTGACTAAAACTTGCAAGACGGAAGGAAGTTCACAGTTTATCTAAAGATTCAAGAATGTATTTTTGTGAAGATTATTTTGATGTTAGTGTTTGCACACAATATATTTATAAATCAAAATCTGATTAATTTTGCAGAATCACTATTTTTCAAGTTTTGATAAAATAAGTTACCGTTAAGTTGTTTAGGTTTTATGATTTAAATTTTTTTTCTAGTGTTATGTTTAATGTAATAAACACACTCTGGCAGAAATATCATTACTGTGGCTCCAAAACTCGATAGATTCTTATACAGCTCGACGAAACAAATTGAAGATAAAGAATAAAATGTTCTGCCATCTTGCTTGGTTCTCGAAATATCTTAACTGAAAGGTGACTTTAGGCTCATATGCAGGGAAATTGGCGGTGGCATACCTTTAAGACTTGCCACACCTGTTTTTAGGATATACTTTTCTTGAAAGACTGTATTTGAATGGAAACTGTTAGCATCTGTTCTGATATACGTGGCTGTAATATCAGGAATCAGTCACAATGAATAACCTGTTGGCTCATCTGTGATGTCACGCACCCTGCTAATAACTCTCTGTCTGTAGATGTTGCTCTTAGAGCAAGTTAAGAAATTTTGTTACCCTTTTTTTGTTTCTGTTAAATATATTTAGTTATATTCTATTATACAGGGCGTTCGCCGGGAAACGCAACCCACTGTTAGCGCTACAAGGAAGAAACTGCTCCCGGCGAGCGAGCGCTCAGTTTCCGGCATTGTTCGACCGTCGGCCGCGGACTATTTCATAATAATTACGCTTCATAAACTTCATAAACTTGTGTGCTAAGCATTTAAATGTGGCGTAATTCATTAGCTTACCTTATAAAAGATGCTGGAAGTGTTGACCCTCTTGTGTAATGCACATTTCACATCTTCTGAACATATTTCGAGACACACGCTGCCCTAACTGACTTAATGATTTTTTGGGTGACTGTTCTAGTCGAAAAGCGATATCGTTAATTTTCTCCTCTGTGAGAATACGGTTGACCGACAGTCTCTTTTTGTTAAAAAATGAACCCGTTTCTCTTACTTTTTTAACCAGACGCAGAATTGTTGATTTAGCTGGCAGTAAAGCGCCAGGAAATTCGCGACGAAATTTACTGCGACACTTTTTAAACGACTTCTTCTTCACATATGTATCGTAGAGAAATATTCTTTGTTGCAAACTGTAACGTACCATAATTATACTCACACTCAAACACGGTACAGATTAATAAGAGTATGAAGCCCCAAACCAGCCAAACCGCAAAGAAACGTTTATTCACAACACTGATTAATAAGAGACTGAAGTCACAAACTATCTACAATGCAAAGAAACCGTTCTTAACAATGTAAGGGTCACTGCAATGCACTGTTGGGGCAGCGGAGGTGTTAAACAGTGCGGTGATTCACGGTGCCGGTTGGCGGAAACTGCTGGTCCACTGACCGAGCAAGTTGCCGACGGCAACAGACTGGGAGGGTAGCGTTTTCCGGCGAACGCCCTGTATATATATTTCAAATTAAAAACCAACCATATGTGTGTATATCGCTTAAATCCACATAGAGGAAATGACCGTGTGGTACATTACAGTTAAATAAACATTATAATTACTAGCTCTAAGCCGGTGACGGTGACAGTGTTTTGGTATAGTCGCCGGTTAGAATAGTTCTAGTTTTTAGGGTGTATCTTCATGACTGCAGGACCTATCCTGGCTGACAGAATCTGTGTTGAGTTTGAGGGCAGACTTCACGCAGACAGACACTGAAAACTGTGTATGAAGAGGTCAAAGGTCATGAACGCTTGACCTGATCTTGCTGAAATTCCTCCCGAAATTTTAAATGAAACTAAGGATTTGCCCCGCAAAATGTGAATACTGTCTGTTGTATCTGAAGGAGGCAGAAATAATAAGACGAGGGTGGTCTGAAAGGTTTCCGACCCAGCAAAGATACAAGACATTTTTTCTGAATTTTTTATTTTTCAACATAGTCTCCTTGTAACTCAACACACTACTCCCAGCGATACTCCCATCTCTGTAACCCGTCCATATAGCACTCGGCATTTTTCTCTGCAAAATCACGAAGGTGATTGCCTGTTCATTTGACGAAAATCTCCATCCTCCAAGCGCAATTTTTAGATGAAGGAACAAAAAGAAGTCGCTTGGCACTAGATCTGGTGAGTAAGGCGGATGGTCAAACGGTTCATACCGTAATTCGTGAATTTTCGCCATGGCAACCGCTGAGGTGTGAGACGGTATGTTGTCTTGGTGAAACAGGATTTTCTTTTTCTGCAAATGTGGCTGTTTTTCAGCTAGTTCTGCCTTCAGCTTGTCAAGTAATGATGCGTAGTATGCTCTTGTAATGGTTTTTCCTTTTTGAAGGTAATCGATTAAAATAACTCCATGACTATCCCAAAAAACAGTCGCCAGCACTTTCACAGCCAATTTTGCTTTTTTTGGAGCCCGTTCCCCCTTTGCAGTCCACTGTTTGAACTGTATTTTCGTTTCGGGCGTATAATGGTGTATCCAAGTTTCATCTACAGTAATTAATCGGTGCAAAACTGCGCCAACAGAACGTTGTAAATGTTCATTCGAACAGGTTTTTGGTCTAATGTGAGCAAACGTGGCACCCAACGCGCGGACAGCTTTCTCATACCTAAATGTTGATTTAATATGTAACAAACACGTTCTTTTGAAATGTTCATAACCTCTGCTATCTCTCTCACTTTAATTCGGCGGTCGTCTAGCACTAATTGGTGAACTTTGGCGATGTTTTCGTCTGTAGTTGCAGTTTTTTGACGTCCTGAACGTTCATCGTCTCCCATGCTCTTACGGCCACGTTTAAATTCAGCTGCCCAAAATTTCACTGTGGTAAGTGATGGTGCAGAGTCCCCATACACAGAATCAAACTCATCTTTGATTTGCGTAGGCGTATTGCCTTTCAAAAACAAATATTTAATGACAGCTCGATACTCAATTTTGTCCATTTTTACAAAAACACTCACATCAACTCACTCAGACGACTGTTACATAACAACTGCGCGTCCAAAATGGCTGAAACTTTGGTGAGTAACTGACAACAGATAAACAACGAAATTCACTAGCTTTTATTTACGAGTGCTGCCATCTTCACGTTGAGGTCGAAAACTTTTCAGACCACCCTCGTAGAATCAAACAGGGGCAAAGGCGATATAGCTAAAAAGCTAAGCGTGGCCTTGACCCAAAAGTTGGTTGCATACTTCCGAAGTACGTATACTAAGCTTGAGGTAGTTCACCCAGTTCCATTTATCCTTAGCTAACCTTACCTGGTAATCCTACCGGGTACAGGGGACCTACAATTTAACGTAAAATCCGAATCACATAAGCGTTCTGGCGTACTTCACATTACACACCAAGCTGTGCCAGAGGTGAAGGTCAGGTTAATGACCTCTCAAAATCCCTGCAGAGACGGGGATTCAAACCGGGGACCTCAGATACCCAGCAGCCCTGTCACGATCTGGCTATTGCATAAATATATGAAAAAGATCAAAGATTGTGATGGATTGATCATATCTGGCTGAAATATGAACATGATCTTTATTTGATCCCTAAATTTTGCTCTTCAAATTTGAATAATTTCTGCTTATCTTTCAACGCGGCATTCTTGACTGTCATAGTTGCCACTGTAAACTAATGTGATCAAACGCCTTTTCTCGGCACAGTAACTCATTTCTTCTTTCTAAAGCATCGTTGGTGCAGTATGTACAAGTGAAGTTAGTGTAAACTCACAAGCTCGGAAATACTCATTCCATATGAAATCATTTCTACGTTCCCTCTATACGAATTCCGATAGTAAGTCGTTCCCTATCACGGCTGATATGTTGCCACATTATTAATAACCGTTGTATGACTCTTGGTATCTATTCAGTGGCATATCTCTAACACGTCAGGGATTATAACAAATTACCAAGTGATGAATAATTTACCAAAAACGCTTAAGGAATTTAAAATAAAATAAAAATTAAATGTGAAAAGTAAATGGGTGGGGAATTTAACACTCAAATTGTAAAAGAAAATTATTGAAAAATAAAACAAAACGGAGTAATTACATGACTAGGGGAAATGCGTTAGCTCCATCGCAATTAAAATTAATAATAATAATTCCATAGTTAAATGTAACCAACGGAAAAATAAATACTAAACAGAAATAAACTTGTCTCTTACTATAACCGTGAAGGTAGAAAAACAAAATGAGGCTATCAAAACTGAAAAAATTACTAGCAATGTAATTTTAATAACTAAAAAAATACGATTCAAAGATGATTGTCTAAGCTATGTGCTTACTTTACGGAGCAGAATGGTGGACGCTATCGAAATAAAATTGAAGGTTTTCAGATGTTGAAATACAGACATTTGCTGCAATTATCTTGGATAGCACGAACAATAAATTAAGAAGTTTTCAGAAAAATAGGATTAAAGACACATACTTACTAACGTAGATATTAATATAAATGCGGCAGATCTAGCATTAACAGAAAAGAAACTCCCCAATAGTTGATAACAAGAAAAATTAGCAATTAAGAGTGTTAAAATAAGGAGAGTGGATACCCAATATATTTCTAACGACAAACAAAGACACAACAATCGACTGAAGTGAGCACAACAAAAGAAGAAGCACGCAGCAAAGATAACAACGCGAAGGAGATGAAGGCAATCGAATACAAATACAACAAAGAAAGTCGCAGATAAACTCGCCAACAACACATTTCGTTCGTCGTGTACTACCCCCAAGATACACAACATAAATAACATAAAACGAACAATCGTGAACAATAACAGACTGTAAAAACATACCCAAAGTGAGCAGTATCTTCAAAATGGAAACAAACAAAGCATTCACAAAGGTTAATTTGATTATAAAACAGATGAATAATAATGCGTATGAGATGAATTTGAGCTGTATGGAGCATACAAACTAACTTTCAGAGTGTAACAATATTTACGCAGAACAAACAGCTACAAATTAGAAGAAAAGATTCAAAGAATATTTGAGAGTACACATTTGCCAGAAGATTAAGTTCATACTTATTGACAGAAAAAAACAGATGTAACATCTTTAGCGCACCAGGAAAGTAAATCAAACATAAAAGTCTGGGGAGGAAATGTAAACAGTGGCTACATCTCGCAAACCGTATATTATTCATGGTAGTAAAGCAGAAATAAAACACCACTCGTAGTTCAAACACACCCGAAAACAGAGACACAATTAAAATGCAAAGTGTTGTTAAAAAAACAAGCCGGTACAATACTATTTTGCGGGAATTTGTTCGGCGGTAATAAATATAAATAGATTCGGGTGACAGTGGAAAATTAGCGAAGCGTATTGTCGAATGATGTACTAATTATGTTGCAGCTAATTAATTGATGATTAATGTAACGGTTCGATGCTTCACTGCAGTACTGCAAAACATGCAAGAATAACACAAAGACCAGTGGCGTGAACACGGTCGCCATTGCGAGCTGATGACGTAACAATCACACGGACACACAACTAAATTTAAAACAGTTTGTCTAGTTAACGCCGTTCTTGTTCTATCACTAACCAGCTGTTTCCCGTTACTTCGTTCGCGTGTAATGGTAATGCAACTAACCATGTTACAGTTAACGCATGTTCAGCAAAAAAAAAAAAAAAAAATCAATTCCTCAGAACAGTAGGACGCCGCTACTACGCTGAAATCACTACAAACATTTCGATTGAAACATGTAACTGAATCCGACTAGCAGTCTGATATGTATGTCGTTAATTGATCATTCTTGTTGTTCAATCCTGTCGCGTTCGCCATAATAGGTGTATCGTTTTAATACGAAATAACCATGGTAGAGTCACTTTTAACTTTATTTTCCTTTAAGAAATCGAACTCCATAGATACTATTTGCAAACGTAAACACATGCTCCAGCGATTAAAACATTCAAACAACTCACAACACTTTGAAGAACTCCGAGCACTGGATACTAAAACTCGTGTCTGCCCATCGCTTATAATAGCTTCATAGAAAATTTCAGACTATTTCAAAGACTTCCGACAGACGTTTCTGGAATTCTAACAATACTTAAAGAATTAAAATCATATTAAAACAATCAGTATTAATACAAACTCATTCACAATCATTATGAAATGCACAGAAACCAAAGTTAAAGATAGTTATACACAAAAGTAACCATATAAATCAGTCAGAATTGTCACAAATTGTCCTCTAAACAGCGTAGCTGATTTAAATACATAGAATTACAAATTTTGAACTAATGTTTCTTGCATAGTACTGTCATTGAACATATTGAGTTCATTAATTTAATTTCATTGCAATGGAATACACGCTCCGGAGGCAATTTCCTAACTCCCATCTTACCCTTTTCCTGCACCCACCTCTGCAAATTTTAAATTCTTTCAACATTTTGGGTAAATTATTCATCATTACGTAGGCCTACATGGTGCCTTTCCCTAAAATAAAGTGCTTTCCACAGATTCACTATTAATTGCAAGAAGAATATACAAAACCACATTCACTCAATTCTAAGATTGCTACAATTAATACTTAAAATACAATTTCATTCAAGCCCGCATCTCAGGGCCGTTAAAAGTTCTCGCCTGAAACGCTTTCAGCGAAAGATGAACACTAATTTGTGAGCTCTTTTATCTTAAATTTCTCAATTTCCGACTTCTCAACAAAATGAAACAGGCCGCATTTTAGCATTTTTTGCATTATTCACACCGCGATAAAAATGTAATCAGTGTTTGTATGAATGCACTGACACGAGTTCGGACCGTTAGGACAAGTCATATATTTTCCTGCTTTCGTTCTGAGCTTAAATGCTGAATTAAACATTGATTCTACGTTTCTGATTTTATTTACATTGTGTTTTATATAACCGATAGATGCATATTCAGACCATTTTCCCAGTTTTGGTCATATGGTCATATTTTGACGAAAAATTTGGTAGTTTTTTAATAGTACCGGGAATTCACTACATACCAAAGAGAAGAAATTAAGATAATTATTCAGAGAACTGTACTTTTGTTATGCAGGTGGGGGGGAGAGGGACAACTATTTTTCACTGTGGTCAGAAATCACCAGTCAAAAATTACAGTTATACATTATTGCCACTCTCTGAACGTAATGTTCCGCCCGCCTTTTTAATCTCGACAATGCAGCAGAAGCATGTCTGTGTCGATCCGCGTCGATCAATATCTCAACGAAATATCCTCAGTCATCGCTAAATCTGCAGTGGATCAGTGAGCAGATCTGAAAGTTCGAAGTTACGTAAGGCAATTTAGAGACGAATATTTTAATACAGATGAAAGAGTTCTATTCCGTAAATTATTTGAAATTAAAGCGACTTCAACAAAACCATTTAAAATTTAATTTCCCAATGATGCAGCGAGCGCACCGAAGCAAATTATGCTGTCTATATGAAAGCGACGCTACTAGATAAAATAAACGATGTATAATGCAGCATGTTTTGATGTATAGTAAATTTAAATGTTTGGTCATATTTTTTCATTTTAGGTCATATTTAGACATTTTTGAGGGCATATTTGCCTGCATATTTGTTTTGGTCATAAAGATCGGAACCCTAAATATGAGTATTTATAGTCGATATAGTAAGTATAGTCGATATGAAAATATAACTTAAAAAAAAAAAAAAAAAAAAAAAAATTACTGGTTTACGCCTCGTCGACGGCTAAGGTCATTAGAAGCGGGACGGGACTGGGAACAAGGAACGGGAAGAAATTCGGCCATGGCCTTTTTAAAGGAAACATCTTGGCATTCGCCTGGAGTGATTTGGGGAAACCATGTAAAACCTAAATCTGGATGCCCGGACGGGGATTCGAAACGGCGTCCTCCCGAATGCGAGGCCAGAGCGTTAACCACTCATCCACTACGCTCGGTCCGAAATTCTTGCGTGTCCCTTAAATCCGTTGAGATGTTGAACTTCTGTTCACCGCTAAAAGTTGAGCTTTTGTCATGAACTGAAAAAAACTTCGTAACTTTTAATTCAATATGTATTATCGTACCGTACGGCGCGGTGCTCTAAGTGGTGTCTGTCTTCGGCACATACGACGTCAAATGTAGCAGCATGTTGTTACGTATTTCATGTTACAGGCAGATAGAAAAAACCATCACTTTCAAAATACCTCATGTTAAATCAACAGACAATAAATGCAGACATATTGTTACAGTATCTGAAGCGGATTTTTCCCTTGTTTGTTTTAATTTTTTGGTTTGTATTTGAGAAGGTGTTTTGCTGACTTGCTCCGTGGCTCTCGCCTTGTGGAAAGTGACGGTGCTATGTATTTTCGGAGACGGGGTAAAAACTTTGAGATTGCCTAATTCGACTCTCGGGGAAGTAGTGGAGGTAAAAAAGGAACGCAACAAAAAAAATCTGCAGCCCTCAAAGATAATTTTTCCGTCCCTCAGAAGTTGCCGCCCGAGATGTCCACCCAACCGTCCCTAAATAGGGCACTGCTTGTGAGACCCCATTTGGCACCAAATCTTAGTCTGCTTATTTTGGAATCGCTTCCACTTTTGTCGACTTTTGTTATTTTATCACCTTGCAAGGTTACACTTTATTTGCCGTAGCTTTGGCCTATTACGGCTACGCCAAAGTTTCAAGGTTATTATTTATTTATTTTTTATTAAATGTAGCCCGCAATGAATTTTGTACTCGTAATCAAAATGTCGTACGATAGCTGCATTGCTGCTCATATATTATCTGCTTCACAGTAACCAATTCTTCTCGCGCGTTTCAACTTAAAAACATTTATTTTCACCACTGCATTTAGCCATTTGTAACGACGAAAACACAAATTTTTTCAACTAATCTCAGAGATAATCATTACATTATTATGATTCTTACAGGCAAGCCAACCTAATTTACTTATACTACTTATTTAATACTTATGCTGAAGCCGTTTCACCATGTTTATTGATACCTTATTTACACCAATCATTTTATACTTAATTATTGGTATGGTTGTCATCTCACAAACTTGACAGTATTTTAGGATTATGGAGTGTGTGTGTGTGAACTTACAATTTACTGGAAACTGTTAATATAATAGATCGAGATATTCAGGATGCAGAACATGACTTTAGAATGCATAATTATTAAACGGCCTTTTCGAAGGTTTAGAAATTGGAAAAAGAAACTCCACCGAGCTCGCACCGACACCGCACCGTCACTCGGCCGTGTGTCGGCTCGCCCCCCTCGCGTCCACACTGGTCCGTAGCTCGGCCGTGTGACGGACGGGTTCCTACACGGTCTTCAGTCTCCTTAATGTTACAAAATTACCTTAAGAGTGATTTGGGCATCTTAGCTGCGGCTACCACCCGTACATTATTATAGAGTACTGTACTTTATTTTGCGTAGGCGTACTTTAAAATCTACGGAAGTAATGAAGTACGTTAAAAATACTATTTTTAATTTTTTTTTTCCTGACTCCTGTTATCTCCTAATTCTATGATCTCTTGTGGACAAAAATAGTATTCCAAAGCAGTTTTAACAAATGATCGTCACACTGTACTGGATTGAAAGATTCTCGTGCATCTCTACATAGTCACAATGAAATTTCAAGCCTCACTCACTTCACATTTAACGTGTTTGTTTTGGTTGATGTTCCTGTCGATTCACTCAATATTTTTTAAAAAAAGGATAAGATTGCAATATATTTTAATTTTGCGACTGAAAATATTATGTAAAACAATAATAATTTGATATGACCTAAAAATTCCAGTCACAGAGTTACTTATCGGCCGCGCAGTACACCTCTATCGTTGTCACCTAATTTGGAAAGGAGACCTACAAATTAAGGTGAAATTCGAACCTCGGAGCATCCTAGCATCTTAGTATCAACAAATAAGCTTTGCCAGAGGTGAAAGAGAATTTTAAGATGC
Organism: Vandiemenella viatica; assembly: GCA_031002005.1. Classification (NCBI taxonomy): domain Eukaryota; kingdom Metazoa; phylum Arthropoda; class Insecta; order Orthoptera; family Morabidae; genus Vandiemenella; species Vandiemenella viatica. Next base: position 183,856,993 of record JARYHS010008075.1, read on the forward strand.
ATAAAAATTACAGCTTAGTCAGGGATTTGAACCACGGTACTTTCAGTACACCAATCGTACGCCGTAGCAACATGAGTCAAGAGACAAATCTGGATGTCATGAAAAAAATAGTATTGAAACATAATAAAAATAAACGTACTTTTATTCTACATAATGTACTTTTGTTATCCCAAAATACAAATGTACTTTCATATGATTGAATACGTATTTTTTCAGTACTTCAAATTCATAAACTTGAGGCGTGCAATTTGGGTACGGAAGGTCCCCGGTTCAAAATCCGGGATAGCAGGTGTGTTTATACACACACACACACACACACACACACACATATATATATATATACATATATATATATATATACATATATATATATATATATTATATATTAAATCTCTGATAGACATCTCCATTTTTACATTAACAACACTCTTTGTAGAGGTGGGTGTTTGGAGACATTTCGTCTTTTGTAGGAAGGTGAATTTCACCTGCCTCGTAGCAGGTGGGGCGGGACAATTCCACCCCTCTGAGTGGGGCTGTAATAATAACAAGCGATACGGGGGAGGCTCCCTCAAAGAGCATTAAACGTCTTGAGCCGCGCAAAAGAAAGCGGGCGGCAAACGAGGCGGAATGATGGAAGTCGGCAGAGAGCGGATTCCGCGCACCTGGCTGACTAACGACCCTTAATGGCAGCGTGCCCAGTAGGCAGGCCCTCAGAAAGAGCAGCTACAACAAGTGGCGCGGTGAGCCCTTCGATCGCCTCGACCCGCTACAGCGTGCTCATCCCACACCGCCGACAACACATTACTCCGCTCCGGGCATCTCATAAGTCCATAAAACCATTTAAACCTGATACAACTTTGGCGTCAATCTATGTAGATGGTACCGCTTTTATCAGAGTTGCTCACTCAACGCTAAGAGGTCCATTGACTCAGTGGTGACGCCGTCTGACTGGAGATCGAAAGATCGCCGGTTAGTATCCAAGAATCGGCTGCGATTTTTAGAGGACATTTAATTTAATTGCAATGGAGCACACGCTGTAGCTGGCAAATTCCCTAAACACTCATTTTCCCCCTTCCCTACATTTGTACTCCACAAATTTCAACTTTAAATTCTTTCATAGATTTTGGTAAATTATTAATCACTTCTCTTGATAACTTATTTCAATCTCTGGCCCCATTACCTAAAAAAAGGGAATCTTCCTACACCCTTGTGCCTGAAATCCAGTTCCAACTTCTGGTCCTGGTCATCTTTTCCCTTCCATGCACTACTTTTCATTCTTACAGCAATATCCTTCGATGCCTCATCACCAATTAACGCCTTGTACACTCCCATGACCCTCTTCAACATCCTCGTGTTTTCCAATGAATCCCGTTCCGGCTCTTTTATCATATCTGTTACTGATTGCATTCTGCGATAATTTCCAGAAACAAATCTAGCAGCATTTTATTACACCCTCTCCAACTCCTGTATTTAGTACTCAAAAAGCAGGTCGCATACTATACTACCATATGGTCTGACCAAAGTTTTGTAACCCAATTTCTTTACTTCTTTCTTATATTCCCTCATCACTCTCCCCAACAAGTGCAGAATTTTGAAACCCTTTCCTACCGCCTGTCCAATGTGTCCTGCCCAGTTAAATTTGTTATTAAATGTAATGCCAAGATATTTACATTTCATGTCTTCCACAAGCAATTCTTTTCCCGCCTTATAACCGTAATCAAGCTTTTGTTTTTTATTTGTATATCTAATAAGCTGACCCTTTTTTCATTCATCTTCGTTCGATGTTTACCACCCCAACTAGATATCAGGTCCAGATCACCCTGCAGCTATTAGCAGTCCTCTACTGTTTTAACCCTTTTATATAACATGATGTCATCTGCAAACAATGTAATTTCTGAAAGTAAACAATCAATAATATTATCCATTAGAATAAAGAATAGCACCGTGTAACATAACAGTAGCATTCCGCCGACCCGCAAGTAGCGCCGAAGTGAGCGCATGATTACATTGTTTAAAGTCAGTCGTTATCGAGGTTTTGTAGCGGACGGCTCGCGTCGCGTAATGTGAGACGCTATACTAACTGTGCGGGTGTAGCAAGAAGTAAGAAGAAGAATGAACTTGTTTAACCATTGCGACGTATGTTTTAAATTGATTTGAACAGTGGGTTGAGTTACCAGAACAGTGAAGTGTGGCATCGAAAGTAATATAGTGTGGACTGATTTGGATTAAAAAACTTTCCCTTTTGTTTCTAAGAATCTTGCAATCGACGGATTACGAAGTTTCAATAGCCTTATCATCTAAATTCTGATAGTGGCCAACTGGTTCGATGTGTACTTTATTCAAATAAATGTGTGGAGAACCGATTTTCATTACTTAAGACTTGAAGATTTTTCTTAATTAGTTATCCTCACACTTTTATCGGACTGGTTTGGACCCTGTCTGGCGACCGGCGGCGACTACGAACTCATTTATCCAACTTCGGGTGCTGTATGTTAGTAATTAAAACTTTAGCAAGCACGAAGTTCGGTCTACCATAAGTATCAGTTCAACCCCAAGAAAGGCAAGTAGTCTTACATGGCGACGAGTGACAGGACTGTGTGGTAGAAATCAGTACTAGGAGGAGGGACAATTTTCTCAAATCCTAGGAAAACACACAAAAGAAAGAAAAGGAAAACTAGTGATATCAAGACGGCGACAATCAAAACAGTGAGTGTCGACAATACCCAAAGGGGCGGAAGAACTCCCACTCGACGAAGGCAGCGCGGCTGGTCAAGGAGCAGCGGGGAAGACATTCTACATTGTTCGGCGCGGAGCTGGGCAGCCGAGACGACGAAGGCGGGAGAAAGAAGAATCGTCGTGCAGAGTCTCCGAAAGCTAAGAACGCGCTGTGCGCTGCTTGTTTGGCTATTTTTGAAGGCTTAATCCTTTCCTAATTTTTTCTGATAATTTTCCTTTTTTTCTGTGAAATATCGAGGAAGAAAAATCGGACCAGATTTTTCTCTCCTAACTCGACACTACATTTACTCTCCTTTGTCATCAGGGATGGCAGAAGCAGTTATTTAAATTCCACCTGTAGTTATGCCTATAGTGCAACCTTGTGTTTCCTTTTTTCTTTAAATGGCATGCTTAGCTAGATAGCTTGCAGCAGCTGGCGCTTCGTGTATAACGGCGTTGTTGTGGTCTGATTGTCTGATTCGCGGGAAGCGAATTTACAATATTTTTTTTTGATCCAGTTTTCTGTGTAAAATTTATAATCATGCCGGGTACGGAAGGAGACGATAGTCTAAGTCTCGCTGAGGTGGTGGAAATCTTGAGAGCGGAAATGCGTTCACTAAAGTCAGATATGAATATGAATATTGAAATCCAAAATTCCAAGTTAGAAAACCTAAAGTCAGATATTAGTACGAATTCTGAGATTCAAAATTCCAAGTTGGAAAATTTAACTCTAGACCTTCAGTCAACCACTGAAAGCTTAAAGTCAGACCTTAAGTCAGATATTAGTATAAATACTGAAACCCTAAATTCAAAATTTGCAAACTTAAATTTGGACCTCAAATCAAGTACTGAAATCCTCCATGATAAATTTGAACATTTAAATTCAGACCTTAAGTCAAGCACTGAAATCCTCCATGGTAAATTTGAAAAGTTAGATTCAGATCTTAAGTTAAGTACTCAAACCTTTGATTCCAAGCTCGATAATCTAAAAGCTGAGCTAAAGTCTGACGCGGAAATGTTACATTCTAGGTCTCTGAATGAACACAAATCCCAAATAGCAGAATTACGTAAGGATATGGAAGAGTATCGTGCTTTGTGTAATATGCGAGCAGAGGACTTAGCAACCCAGTTTTCCGATTTAAAACAAGAGTTAAAGGGTGAAACTAATAGTTTGCGCCAGGAAACCGACGCCTTGCAAGAACAGTATGCACAGTTACAAGAAAAAAGCGATAGTCACTGCCACCGTATAAAGACGATTGAAGGACAGTTCCAAACATTGCAAGAAGGTACCCGACAGGGCTATGCGGAAGTGAAATTTGGGATGAAAGAGATAACTGCAGAGGTGGAACAGCTGGATGAGAAGTTGGAGAAATTAAAAGTGTCAACTGCCGTATTTGTGGATGAAAGAATGAAGGTACAGGCTCCGCTAATTATAAAGCAAGAAGTATTAAAACAAGTGCCGGGTGTAGTGAGAGAAGAATTCTGTAAATACAAAGAAACCGGAAAGGGCACCGTAATTCCTGTTCAATGCTACGACGAAAAGATTGATTGGGAAGAATTTTCGGACCGAAATGGCATCCATCCTGTAAAGTTTATTAAAAATTTCGAAAATTTTCCACCTTTTATGGCTGCTAGTGAGGAGAAGAAAATTAATATGGTAATAAAACATTTAAGAGCAGGACCCCGACTGTGGGCAGAGCAATTAGAGGAGGAATTTTCATCTTTCGAGCAGTTCAAAGAAGATTTCTTGAATCTTTACTGGTCGGCAGAGCGGCAGATCGCCGTAAAATCAGAATTAATGTGCGGTGACCGTTATGACCCGAGAAGAGGATCGCAAACCGATTTTTTCATGCGGTGCTATGCATCTTGCCGATACTTAGACCAGCCTCATAGTGAAGAAGAGTATGTACGAATGATTGCGGCTAGGTTACCGGAACAGACACAGCTAATACTTACTAGCCACAAGATCCGCTCCATAAAGGATGCTGTAGATATGCTGGGAAGATTAGATGTACAAGAGCAAAGAATGTACAGAACAAGATACCAGGGACAACATAACACTAATCATTTTCAAAATAACGGATTCAGACAGGAAAACCACCGAAGAGAAGGGAATAAAAATTTTCGGCAAGAACCGGAAAACTCAGGCCGGCAAGACGGAGTTCGAAAGGAAAACATAGAGGAAGGAAAATCTCATAGGCGGTTCCAGAATCATAACTACCGACCGCAAAATGAAGAACATAGGGTAGCAGTGGTTTCAGAAGACAATACCAGACATTTAAACTAGTGCCTGCCACTGAGAAGGCTTCGCCAGCGGCGGAGGCAGAAAAGAGGCCGAATACAGAGAAAATAGTATTAGTAAAAGAAGAAAAAATAGGCTTGAGGCGGAAAAAGGATCAACCAGAAATATGTCTATATGATACAGTATTTAATAACGAAGTTGAAGAGAACCGACAAGATACGAGAAAATTTTATTAACCAGTACAAGTGAAGAATTGAAGGCGGATGAGGTAGAAGATGAAAATAATTTGATCAGGAAATAGAAGTCGGAGAATCTGAGATCAGAGGAGAAGGCGAAGATGACATTTTTGAAATTGAAAACGAAAGAATTCAAGAACACATTTGGAGAGAACAAAGAAATTACGCGAGGGTGAGATGATGTTAATAGGAATTGATGGTTCGGAAAATATGGATACAGGCGAGGTAAGCCTGGACGGGATTAAAGTTGTGCGGAAGTCTTATGTATTTCATGACGGCGCAGCCGGCGAGCGCGACGGCAGCCAACACACGCGTAACAGTCCAGGCGTAAACAGTGTTGGTACCTGTGCCAAAAATAATTTGAAGCACGCGGCAGCCGCTGGCGCGGTATACGAACAATGCGAAACATTTCTGTCAACTAAAGCGAGCTATGGAAAGGAAAGATCAATACCACAGACTACGGAACTTGTAAAGAAGATGTCGGGAAGCTGAAGCAGTCACAGATATATGAAGAAGAGAAAAGAATTGACAGAAGTCAATAAAATGGAAGAGTAAAATAAGTTGCGGCGGGACGAAGATTTACCATATAGTGACAAGCAATTAACGGACATTACTAGTACTTGCTACTCAGATTTGAATAATGAAGCGAATCTAACGGCTCGCCAATCACAAGTCTTTTCAGTCTACAATAACGACCCGAGAGAAGATTTGTTAAGAAGAAGGAATTTTAAGGAGAAAGAAGCCCGTACACCTACTGTTTTGGTGAAATTTAAATCACGACAAGTAGAAGCCTTGATAGATTCTGGCGCGGACATATCCTGTGTTTCGGAAAGCCTATTTCAAATCCTTGTGAATGAACCTGACGCATGTTTACACTCGGTACAAGGAATGACAGTTACGGTAGCAAATGGGGGTAAAATTAAAAGAATCACCCAGCAAATTCGAGTAGATGGTGAGATTGGAGGACACAGGATGAAATAAAAGCATTTGTTATCCCTAAATTAACCGTTGATCTAATTCTGGGAGTCGATTGGCTTGCCGAGAAAATGGTTAAACTGGACTGGGAAGAGAATAGTCTGCAATTTATTACGGAAGGAAAAAGAGTGAATATAAGTTATGAAACCAAAATTCGTGAAGAAGGAAAGGAAGCGGTTCAAGTTAGAGTCATTTCAAGAGGAGAGGTGCAGGAGTTTGTATGCTATGATGAGCCTAGTGAGGAAGAAGTGCAGCTGTCACAATTATTGGTCGAAAAGGACAGTGAGGATTTAATGTACTCGCAACAACAGCTCGAAAATGAAGAAGAAGCTCAAGTGCGGGTGCAGGAAATTATTAACGAGTTTCAAGAGATATTTTCAGATAAACCTGGCTTAATTAAAGGATATCAGTGCCACTTCAAGGTCAAGGACGACACGCCATTTACTGTTAAACCTTATCCTATTCCCTTTGCGCTGAAAAGCAAGGCACAAGAGGAGATAGATCGTATGTTAGAATGGGGTGTGATCGAACGATCAAATAGTGCATTTGTAAACCCTTTGGTCGCAGTAACCAAAGCTGATAAATCAATAAGACTAGTTTTGGACGCAAGGGCGCTTAATAAAATTCTGGTTACTGAAAGAGACCATCCATTACCAGTCGACGATATCTTGCAAAAATTTCATGGTGTCAAATACATGAGTTCCTTGGATTTAACAGCATCCTATTGGCAAGTACCCATTGATGAAGCTTCGAGGAAATATACCGCTTTCCGGTTTGAAGGCAAATGTTTTCATTTTCGTGTGTTGCCTTTCGGATTGAATAACGCTGTAGCCAATTTTATAAGGGCACTTGATCAGGTGTTAGGAAGGCGATTGAGAGACAAAATCCACACCTATGTCGACGACATAATTATTGCGTCACGAACTTTAGAAGAGCATCTTGAGACACTACGAGAAGTGCTTACTGCTTTGAAAAAGGGAGGAATGACTTTAAAAATTAAGAAATGTGTATTTTTGAGGAAAAGATTGAATTTCTTGGGGCATGTTATACTGCCTGAAGGGATAACCGTTGAAGACAAGAAAGTAGAGGCGATCAATAAATTCCCTAGACCAACTACTAAGACTCAATTAAAAAGTTTTCTGGGATTGTGCGGTTATTACAGAAAGTTCATACCCGGACAGGCACTGAATAGTGTGCACCTCAGAGATCTTGGGAAGGCTAGGACCCCTTGGAATTGGACTGAAAGTTGTGAAGAGGATTTTAATAGAATTAAACGAGAGCTGTCACAAAAGATTGTGTTAGCACACCCGGACTGGAACTTAGACATGTGTGTGGCCACGGATGGGTCTCACTACGGACTCGGTGCACAGGTTTTCAAGAAGTCAAGGTCGGAGGGAAAATTGAGCAGAGAACCATTGCATTTGCCAGTAGAATGTTGAATCAACATGAATTGTCCTATAATACCACAGAAAAGAGACTCTTGCTATTATATGGTGTTTCCAGAAGTTTCGAGCACTATTTCTAGGAAGAAAAACCGTGATATACACAGATCATAAGGCATTATCTTTTTTGATGAACTGCAGGTTGGTACACGGGAGGCTGACCCGGTGGGCCTTACTAATGCAGGAATTTGAGTTTGAAATTAGATACCGACCTGGTGCAGAAAATCTGGTAGCAGACTGCCTCTCACGTTTACCTGTCGGTTTAGTCGAAGGGAAGAATAATATTCAGCCAGCACAAGAAGCACACATTCATTATATTCATGGGGTGACAGGAGAAAATGAAGTTGTAAAATTACTGAAGAATATGAAGACCTTACAGGAGCAGGATGAAGTGATTAAAGAGGTAAAGGAAGAAATTTTAAAACCCAACTACCAGGGAAAATTATCAAAATATTATTGTGTTCATAGAGACGTAGTCTTTCAGCGAAATTCAGAAATAAGTAAGGACTGGAAATTGTGGATACCAGAAAAGTCTGTAGATAGCTTGATTAACCATCATCATTTGAGTTACGGTCACTTTGGGCCTGGTAAATGTCACCGAATCATCAAGGAACACTGTTATTTTGTTAATATGGCGAGGAGGATAGCAAAGCTACTGTCGACATGTGACCTATGTCAGAGGACGAAGGTGGATAATGTGTTGAGGAGAGGAGAGATGAAGTGTATTTTACCTGAAAATGTATTGGAGTTAGTCGCAGTTGACGTGTATGGCCCACTGCCTAAGTCTAGAAGTGGAGTGACACAGATACTGGTCGTAATTGATGTTTTTTCAAATTTGTCAGATTGTACCCGTTGAAGAGGGCTACAGCCAAGCTGATGGCAAATAAAATTTTAAACGATTTCGTACCGAAGGTTGGAAAACCTAGGAGGGTTGTCTCAGATAACGCCCCTCAATTTTGTAGCAGTAAATGGACCGAGAGGTTGGAGCAAGTCGGGATAGAGGTAGTGCGAACTTCCTTATATCACCCTCAAAGTAATGTTTCTGAACGAGTAATGAGAGAAATAGGGAGGTGGTTTCGGTGTTACTGCACAGACAACCATCAGAGATGGGCCCTTGAAGTTGAGCACTTGGAGCATATACTTAATGACATACCACATGATTCTACCTCGGTAGTGCCGCGGGAAGTCATGTTCGGCGAGAAGGCACTCCGTATTGTAACGGAATTCGTAGATTTTCCTACAACTCGTCAAGTGAACCGTGAAGAGTTGATTAAGACAGTTCAACAGCAGATGAAGAAGAAAGCTCAGAGGAGGAAGAAGCGGCATGATCAAAGAGGGAAGGCAATCGACTATAAGCAGGGTGATCTGGTACTGGCGCAGACTCATTACTAAGTCCTCTAGCGTAAACAAAGAAATTAGGAAGTTTAAGTATTTGTATGAAGGCCCGTATCGGATTGCTAGCTGCCCTAGGAAGAATTCCTATTATTAGTGTACCCTGTTGGTCAAAATATCAGGGGTACTTTCAATGTTACTTCCCTTAAACCCTACAAAATGTTACCAGAAGACTTATCTGACTAAAAGAAGGGGACACCCTTTATCCTTATTTTTTTTCTAATTTTTATTTGGCGTAGGCCGATTACCTCATCGCTGCGGCGAACAAATCTTTAATTTTTTTTTCCGGCTAAAGCCAATAAACTAAATCCACATTTCCACTCTCGTACCCTGCCTGAAAAAAATGCCAAAGCAGCTGCAGCAACAACAGTAGGCTTTGTGTAGTGCAGTGTAGTGCGTGAAGTGCTTCGACAAAAGTCGTATAGAGGTTAATGACCTCTACCAGTGTCGCAAACCGAGGACTCCACCCATAGAGCCTACGGTAGAAGCGGAAATATTTTTTTGTCATGGTGTATATATGTTCTTTCTTTTCAGTTTATTTTTGTGAGAGTTGACAGTCTATTTGAGAACTGTGACCACGAAAACTATAACAATTTCATGTGGTTCCTTCGTGTATTTTTTTTCTGTATATGTTTTCTTGATGTTGTTTGTGTGCCTGTTTTTTTTTAATTTAAATATGTTAAATGGCTTTGTGTATCTTATGTTAGTAGGTTGGCCACACTTGAGAGTCTGAAACTTGGTATTTGTAAATTTTCTTTTTTTATTGTAATGATAATTCTCAGTTTCTTTTGAAAAAAAAAAACCTGAACAATTATCACAAATTGGTAGTTGGGGAATGTAACATAACAGTAGCATTCCGCCGACCCGCAAGTAGCGCCGAAGTGAGCGCATGATTACATTGTTTAAAGTCAGTCGTTATCGAGGTTTTGTAGCGGACGGCTCGCGTCGCGTAATGTGAGACGCTATACTAACTGTGCGGGTGTAGCAAGAAGTAAGAAGAAGAATGAACTTGTTTAACCATTGCGACGTATGTTTTAAATTGATTTGAACAGTGGGTTGAGTTACCAGAACAGTGAAGTGTGGCATCGAAAGTAATATAGTGTGGACTGATTTGGATTAAAAACTTTCCTTTTGTTTCTAAGAATCTTGCAATCGACGGATTACGAAGTTTCAATAGCCTTATCATCTAAATTCTGATAGTGGCCAACTGGTTCGATGTGTACTTTATTCAAATAAATGTGTGGAGAACCGATTTTCATTACTTAAGACTTGAAGATTTTTCTTAATTAGTTATCCTCACACTTTTATCGGACTGGTTTGGACCCTGTCTGGCGACCGGCGGCGACTACGAACTCATTTATCCGGCTTCTGGTGCTGTATGTTAGTAATTAAAACTTAGCAAGCACGAAGTTCGGTCTACAGTAAGTATCAGTTCAACCCCAAGAAAGGCAAGTAGTCTTACAACCGGTCCCAATACGCTACCCTGTGGCACTCTCATTTTTAGTTGCACTTCTTTTGATACTGCACTTTCTACCTTAATTTTGTGTTTTCCACCTTTTTCTAAATTCTTCTACGGAGGTAATCATTTTCTCATGCACTCTAATAGTTTTTATCCTTGTTTACTACCATTTTATGACTCACTATGTCAAACAGATCAGGACAGGATAGAACAGTAGTGGTAGTACCTACTGTAACGATTCGCTAAGCTCCCTGTTACATATAACTTTTTATTGTATATAAAGTAAAGGAATAGAATATTTTTCCATTTCTTGGGATGTCCACTGCATGTTCGAAAGATGCGTTTGAAAGGATAAGAGGCAAGGATTTTACGCTTCAGTGAAGGGCAGACGCACTGGCGCCTTTTGGGCAGAATGTTAAGAGGATTAGGGATTTCTGGCGGGCAACCGGTAAACAGAATTCCTTCCTCCCGAAGGAGACATCGGCTCCCGAGGTTTGCCGAAACTTAACGTGGCCAAGAGAAGCACAGATTCACATGACGTCAGATGGTCAGCCAATCACAGGGGACACATTACTAAGATTCGGGGAATTTTATGTTCTATGTCGTCTTCGAGCCACAAGAGGCGGAGTCAGAGTTTACCTCCATGGCGGGAGAAAAAGACGAGACACTTCCTGCCTGACTTCCCTCCAGTTGGGAGCCCAGACAAGTCACTGGTGACTTGCGGTCCACTGTGTGCTGGGCTGACTTGGGTCCTGGAGACCATCTGAGGCGCACTTCTGACTTGCGACTTGCTGCATACTGCTGGCGTGGCCAGTTACGACGCTCAGCGATACCTGCCGTGGATGAAGAACGGTAATGTGTTTCTTCGAAGCCATTCAGCCTGCAACTTCCGTGAAACTGTACCCGTAAGCGCATCTGAGATAAAGATCCTTGCTCTGATCTGATAAACCACTGAGCTAGACTGTGTAACTGTCGAATGCAGGTTAATCATTCGTGGCGTCCCAACCTATTAAAATTCATTATTGTTTGCCATCATCATAACTGGTAACATACTTTGTATTAGAATAATTATGAGATTTTTAAAGTACAACTATACTTGTTTGCTTGCATTTAAAGGGCTCATTGTACGTCTGAGCGTTGCTTAGAAAGTTGCAAAACCTCTTGTTTATTAACGTAATGGTAAATACGCTCAGATTTGTAGATGCCATTGTGAAAATCTTTATTAAAATGTCTTTTTGTGACAGTTTTCAAATCCCAGAATCATCCAATTCTCATTTGAATAATTTACATTTTGATATTCAATTATAGTATCCTATATAGCGTAAAATATTAAGAATTAATTAATAATTCTCCCCCCCCTCCTGGTGATACGCTACACTACTGTGTCATGGCCTTCTTCACATCGTTTGGTTCCCATTTGCCCGGCCGAGGTAGCAACTGCGGACCGATGGAAATTTAATAAACACTCTCGCCCAGCGGTGCAGGGGCAAAACTTGGTGAATATTCATTGTCTCTGAGAACGGCGAAGTAGTGCAAAAGTGAGCGAATAAAAAAGAAATGGTGGCGGGCAAGCCTCGCAGACACTTAATCTCGGGGCGCGGAGGGAGGCGAAAGTTTCACGTCTCACCGAGTCCATTAAGGCCAATGGCCGGTCGGAGGGCGTAATAAAATATAAAAGTTGCAGCAGTCGGACCCAATAGGTAGGCGCGCGCGGGATGGCCGAAACGTCGCTTCCTCGAGGCCCATCAACCCCGACGCGCTCCTCAGCCCGGAATCACTTTGGACAGCGCTACAGGGTGTGCCAAGAATAGAGCTACCAAATTCAAGAGCAGTTTGGGGATTTTCAAAAGGGCAAACGATTCTTTCAAGCAGATCAATTTCAGAGTAGACAGGTGTTGCATACACGGCAGATCAAAGAAAGAAATCCAGGTCAGTCAATCTGTCAACCACGCCCGATCCATCGTTGACCAAACGCGTTTTCGTCAACGTTCCACCAATCTATTCTCGGGAAAGGTAACTCATTTTTTAAGTGAAAACTTCTATAGGTTCGTTACGCGCTGTTTGGACGGGGGTAAATCTGCGAGTTCGTGACGTCACGTCACCAAGATGCCACCTGTTTCGCTCGTCACCATCACGCCACCTGTAACGCGTATGATAAGCGCGTCGGACACTTTTCGTAAAATCTTTATACAAACACAAAGTTTTCTTCCGATTTTGAAGGAACTTTTCAGATGTGTACTTTAAAACAAATAGAAAAACACTGTATACGTTTGATTTACAGAAACCTAAACCTAAACCCTCTCCTCGTTTCCCCCTCATCTTAATTTCTGCACAATTTTAAATATAAACCCATAGTTTTTATCAGGTTTTGAAAGCAGTTAGCACATGTATACCTCAAAACACGGCGGTCTGGTAGCTCAGGGGTTAAAGCGCTTATTAAAAAAAAAACGCGGTGAGAAGGAATTTTTGTGAGTTGTATTTGATTATATGAGCTACGGCGGGACGTTTCGTGGTTCTGATTCCATGTTAGGGCCCTGAAGAAAGGAACTAGCCTTCCTGCCTCTGACGCAATAGCTTGCTACATCTCCTTGGGGAAGATTCGACGAACCGTCGGGATGTGGACTAAGTTAGATTTTTAGTTTTCGAAGTGAAAAGTTCTTTTAGGCGCGTTGGGCGAGTTTTTATTTGGTAAAATTTAATGAGTTTCCATTACCGACATGCTAATGTTAACAGCATGTCGGTTGCGGTCTGGTGGCTCAGTGGTTAAGGTGTCTGACTGGCGAACGAAAGGTCCCCGGTTTGAATCTGCGTCTCGGCAGGGATTTTCATAGGCCATTTTTGTGCGATATGAAGTACGCCAGAACGCCGTCGTTGTTCGGATTTCGCGTTAAACTGTACGTCCCCTGTACCTGGTAGCACTACCGGGTTAGGTTTAGGCGGGTAAGACAGGGGCGGAATGCGCGGCCAACAGAAACCCTGTCACCAGGTCATTACGTCCACACGGAACCATTATTACTTAGTATATATGTAGCTATAAGTATGACATGTTGTGCGTATGATATTCACAGTTTTAAATTTGCTCTTCTGTCAGGAGTCATCAATGATTGCCAATTGGTTTTCTGAAAGTAGTATTGAAAATTTCGAACATCTCCTGTAACATTATCCACTGAAATAAATGTTTTTCACCAAATCATTGTGTTGTGTCTTTCAATTACTAGCAACTATGATACCACTTTACAAACATATTTACTGTATAGATTCCCATGCAGTTATGAATAAACATCTGAACCTGTATTCATGTTAAAACTGAAAACTACTGAGCAGATTTCGATGGGGTTTTAATTTGTCTTGAAATATGTGGAATGTCTCATGTTTCAGCGGAACATAACGCCGGAAGAGGAAATTCAGAACTTATTGTGAGGAACACCAAAGACGCAACACCACAACATCAAAATTTGTAAAAATAGTATAGCACCTTCCCGTTCCTTCCTAAAGTTTAATTTATTCAGTCTTTAAACCCCATAGATGGCTGTACTGAATGTGAAGGGGGAACTATGTAAATCAATAATTTAATTTAATTTAATAGCAATTGAGCGCACGCTCCGGTGGTAATTTCCCTACACAACCATTTCCCCCTTTCCTGCACCCACCTACATTTGCATTCTATAAATTTCAACTTTGAATTTTTTTCAACGCGTTTGGTAAACACGGAACAAAACTCAATACATTGTTGCCGTCAAAGTTACGAGTGTCTCTGGCAATTAAACCACAATATCATTATTATTATTATCAATTTAATTGCGATGGGGCTACTGCTCCGGTCACAATTCCCCTACTCATTAATTACAACATTATATATGTATATATATATTATCTGCAATTGGATCTTAACGATTCAATTTTCTGAGTTTCCATATAGCTTTCATTTTTTCTGAGTGGATTCTCTTTCATTCTTCAGTCCACTTCGTCCCTGGTCTATTAATGACTTCTTTCTCTGGTGGTACTTCTCATTTGTTATTTTTTTCTCTATATATTTGTCTATCAATGATTTCTGATGAGTTTATGAGGGCTTTTTCCAGGTATTTTTTGATCTGCTGGACCCAGGGCCTAGTTTCTAGCTGTTCTATGTACGTCAAAGTTTTATGAATGAGTCTTGTTGCTGGAACTCTGTGAATATGTACATAAAATCTTAATCTTCGTTTCCTGATGTCTGCCGCGAGGTTTGACAGTGTTTCTGTTGCTTCTCGAGATTTAACTCTATATCCGTCATCTGTTTAATTTTGTGCCGAGGATATTTCTTATAATTTTGCGTTCTTCTTTCAAAATGGTTTCTAGGTCACCTTTCCTGTGCAGTGTTAAAGTTTCGCTGGCGTACAGGGCTTCAGGTTTGATAACTGTGTTGTAATGTCTAACTTTTGTGAATATGGACAAACATTTTCTTATTTTAGATATTGTAGGTTGTGCCGTAGGCTCACCTAAGTTTTTGCAAGCTGACTTTCTGTGCTATTTTCGCTTCTCCTGTGGGTTCAATACTTTATTCTTATATAGTTTATAAAGTATTATTCTATCTAGATACTGTAGACCTGATTTCTTTAAAATTTTGAACATCTTGTCCCACCTAACATTACCAAAAGCTTTTTCTAAATCAACAAATGCCATAAATGTATCTTTGTTTTTCTTGATCCGCCCTTCAAGTATTAATCTTAAAGCCAGAATTGCTTCCCTTGTACCGCGATTTTTCCTAAACCCAAACTGATCTTCACCTACTATCTCTTCTACTACCCTTTCCATTCTTCTGTATATTATTCTGGTCAGTAATTTTGAAGCATGTGATGTTAGACTAATGGTGCGATAATTCTCACATTTGTGTGCTTGTGCTTTCTTCGGAAGTGTGAAGATGATATTTTTATTAAAATCAATTGGAATTTCTCCTGTTTCATAACTTTTTGATATCAGTTTGAATAATTTTTGATTCCTTCCTCTCCTAGGGATTTAAGAAGTTCTGCAAGGATCTCATCAATTCCGACTGCCTTACTTGCTTTCAAGTCATTCAGAGCTTTATTAAATTCTGACCTCAAAACAGGATCTCCTAAGTCATCAATGTCGACATCGCATTCCTTTTCCATTACACCATTGTTCAAGTCGTCCCCAACGTATAGTTTCTTAATGTGTTCCTTCCATCTGTTAGCTCTATCGTCTGAGCTTAAAAGAGGTTTCCCATAGGCGGCTTTAATTTTTACACTTTTCTTCATTTCTCCAAAATTCTGTTTGATATTCCTATAAGCAACATCTACTTTACCCATGAATATTTCCTTTTCTACTTCTTCACACTTTTCTTCTAGCCATTTTTCGTTTGATTTTTTTTTTTTTTTTTTTTTTTGCATTTCCTGTTTATTTAATTTCTAAATTGCCCGTATTGCTCTCTTCCTGCTTCATCTTGAGCATTTTTACTCGTTTTCCTCAGATTCATCAGTTCCAAAATATCTTTTGTGATCCAAGGTTTTCTGGCAGGTTGTTTCCTAAAGCCGAATGTTTTTTTACAGCTTTCATTATTTCGGTCTTTAATGCATTCCATTCGTCCTCGGTAGAGCTTGTTTCAGAGTTATTTCTTAGACCTAAGTCTAACATTTCTGCAAATTTTTTTCTCGTACTAGATTGTTTCAGATTATTCACTTCCAGTCTGTTCTGCTTATACTGCTTCCTTATTCGCTTGAATTTCAGCCTGCACTGTATTACTATTAAATTATGGTCAGAGTCTATGTCTGCTGCTGGGTACGCTTTGCAGTCTAGAACTTGATTCCTGAATCTCTGTTTGACCTTATAGAACTGTAAAGGAATTGAAATGTAAATTTAAAAAAAAAAAACATTAAGAACTTGGCTGTATGGCTGAAAAGGCTGGAAGCCATCAAAATAAATGAATAAAAGCAGCATATTATCGCATTTCATCTTAATAAATAAATCACACAACAGCAAAGCACAGCTGCACTTACTGAGACCACAGAGCGAGGGTTGGAACGACAAGAAGCCTCGTGTTGAAGCACAATCAAACAGGGAGTTCGCGAGGTACAAAACGCCAGCGGGGCTGGGTTGCTGGCGACCGCGTGGTTGGTTGACAAGGCGGCCTTTGATCTGCGAGGCCTGCGGTATAACGACGGCCTGAGTCGAGGGCGGACTCGTTTGAATGGACTCACAAAGCCGCTTACGTCGGCCTCAGCTGGCCACCAGCAGGCCCTGCGCAGGTACGAGTCTCTAGCAGCAGCAAGCAAGAACCACTTCAACGCCAATTGGAGCCGACGCTGAGCTGTACACAAGCTTACTAGGGCTTCTCTAATAGGAATACGCTGACGAGACTTATTGCTCGCAGATTGCTCAGTGCTCCAATGACGACGGGAATGTTAGTACATAGACACTTATCAGCAGCATATCGGATTTAAAAATTAAGAAGTCTTATTTGAGCTACTCCTCAATGTATACAAATAGCTTCGGTAAGAGCTGTTTATGTCATATTTATTCTTCTTCTTCTTTCGTTTCATTCTCTTGGGGTACGAAGAACCAGTCACTTCTTTGCATGCTGTTCCTTCCTTTGTGCCCAGTATTTCTTCATCCTCTCGGACCTCCTTTTTCTCTCCTCTTCCGAGATTATGGGTTTTGACTTAATTTTAGATTTTTCTTGGAACTTTATCCTTTCATCTTTAAACATTATCTACACTGTTCTATCAAGTAATGACTTTTCGGTAATTTTTAATTCTCTTAGATCTTTTCCAATTTCTGTGAACCAATTAGGCTTTGTTATGCGGTTACTGAAAAAATCAAAAATTTGTTTGGTTAGTCTAGCAGAGATCATTCTGAGATGTCCGTAGAAATTTAGTCTCCTTTTGCGCATAGTATATGAGAGTTTTTCAATTTTTATTTTTTTATTTTAGAGAGTTTCATTCTTGATGTAGACTATAATCGCTGCTACTGACTCGACTAGCAGCTATAAAAAATAACAGCGATTCGATTTGAACATGTTCAGTTCTCATCGCTAGTAGCGCGCGATTGTGGCTGTCACGTGACCATGCCACCCCTACACAGCGTTGCTGTCGCCTCGTCTGACAGCTCAATCGCCAGTCTTTTTACTGTTGTCAGAAGTAGCGTTCACCACTTTTTGGCTTTTTCCATGTTTTTTTTTTTTTTTTAATTATTTGTTATTATGGAAAACCAGGAAGGAAATGTGACTAAATGGTTAACCATTTCCTTTTATGTTAATCGAAATGAATGTTGCACACCAATAACAACAAATAAATTAACAAGAATGCGCGAAATAAAAATCGTCTGTGTAGGTTATTTATCGAATAGAATGAAACTGGATTGATCATTCCATCTGACGAACATCTCAGAAAAAAAATTAAGAACATTAAGGATGCGTACAGAAAGTAATTTAGCTATGAATAAATACTCGACAGGCTTCAGGCTATCACCACTTGTAACACAAGCTAATTTCTAGTTCGGTATTACATGGAATCCGCACCTGTTATCAGTTGAGGAACAACCGCTTCTAGTAATTTATCAATCTTTCCATCAGTTAGCCGTTGAATATTTTGCAGGCTAGTGGATTCTAGTTCTATCAGAAGAAACGCAGGTTCTTCCGCTTTCTATATTCGTCTAATCCAGTCGCGGATCCATTTTACTTTTTTAATTTAATTTAACAAATGTTTACTCAACTCTGCAAAAACCAAACGAATCAATCGTCTCATAACTATACGACGTGATTTGTACGGCATTGTTACCAGCGGAAAAGATTACATTATTTCGCTAGCCACGACCTAATCGCTCAAACCAGTCGCTCCGTGTGACAGGCTAATAGCTAGATCGACGCTATTAGTAGCAGCGATAAAAATCTCCCCGTGTGATCGAGCCTTATTTCTTCAGAGGGAATTCTAAAGCAGGAATGGCATTACAAGCAGAATAGCAATAGCAAAAGGAACGTTCATGAAAAATACGAATCTTTTAGTTTCAAATATTGATCTACATCATCATCATCATTAGTTTTCTGCCCTCGGGCAGGTTTTCACTTGGCTGCTCTCCATGATCTTCTATCTTCTGCCTTTCTCTTTAGAACCATGTAGTTGCCGTCTTCCTTGATGTTGTCTATAATTTGGTATCTCTTTCTTCCCCTTATTCTCCTCCCACAGACTAGACCTTCCAAGGCGTCTTTTATCAGGCACTCCCCTCTCAACAAGTGTCCCATCCAGTTTTTCTTTCTCTCCTTTATTACTTGGAGAATTTTTCTGCTTTCACTGACCCTGTCCAGCACTTCAGCATTGCTTATTTTATCCACCCAGCTTATCTTCTCCATCCTCCTCCACATCCACATCTCAAACGCTTCTAACCGCTTTTCATCCTCTCGTCTCAGTGTCCATGTCTCCGATGCATAAAGAACCACACTCCATACAAAACATTTACAGAGTCTTTTTCTAAGTGTTTTGTCTATTTTTCCCGTTAGTAACCTCCTTTTCCTATTAAACGCTTCCTTCGCTACGGCAATGCGAGATTTTATTTCCTGATGGCACCTCGAATCTTCAGTGATCATACTCCCAAGATATTTAAATGATCTTACTTGCCTAGTATCAGCTTTTTCTAACTTAATATTTATTATATTCCTTCCTTTTCCAATCACCATACTCTTAGTTTTTGCTGCATTGATCTACGCCTTCTTAAAACCGTATGTGTGCAGTGAAGCATGGTCTTAAGGAATTTCAGAAAGAAGGAAAATTGAAGCTTTTGAAATGTGGTGCTATAGAAGCATATTGAAAGTTAGGTGGACAGATAATGAACGAAACGAATTAGTTTTGGAAATAAGTTTGTGGAAGAGGCTTACAGATAGAAGGGATAGTAAGGTAGATCATATTTTTAGACATGCGGGATTGGTTAACTTGTTAGTCGAGGGAACAGTGGAAGGTAAGAACTGTACAGGAAGAGAGAGATTATAATATAATTATGATGCAGATAATTGTGGACCTAGGGTGTAAAGGGTATGTTGAAATGAAGACATTAGCACAAGATAGAAAGAGATGGAGGATTGCATCAAACGTGTTGACTTTAAAAAAATTCTTCAATACCAAACTAATATCCTCTCATGGTCGCCAAATTGTGATGAATCAGCACGTGAGCCTTCCTGCAACCATTACCTTTCTGAAGCATCTTTCATATGAATATGTTGACCCAATTTAATGCTCATAATTTGTTCAATGTTTCAGTAACCTTGCAAGTATTAATTCTTTTTGTACTAAGATTTTGATCAAGAGGAGGTCATATTTAAATATTAAGAAGTATAAAGGCAGCTGCTCCTGTAATAAATTTATTGTGATAAGTCCCGCTTTCTGTGAAAATAGTTAAAGTGACTGGCTGGTAACTGTGATTGCTCAGTAATCTACCTTTAATCTTCAATAAATAGGCCACTCTTAACCATATGTTGTAGATGCAAGTACTGTTATGGTCGCCATATGTAATGCGCCTGCAAAGGCTGATTCCTTACACAATTCTCCTCCTAACGTTTGTCTTATACAAATATGTTAACTGAACGTATTACTCGTAATTTATTCATTGCTTCAGAGTGTAGTATATTTTTTTAGTAAAACTTTTTTCAGGAAGAGATTTATTTAAAGATTAACACGTATAAATGGAGAAGCTCCGAATACCCATGACTAGGGTTCGCATATTTATGACCAAAACATAGAGAAACATGCAGACAAATATGACCTTACAGACGGGTAAATATTACTTAAAAATTCCAAATATGACCAAAAAATTAAATTTTCTGTACCTCAAAACATGCTCAATTAGACATCGTTTATTTTATTCTAGTAGTGTCTGCTTTCACGTAGAGAGCATAATTTGATTGCGTCCACTCGCGGCACCATTGCGAAATTAAATTTTAAACCACTTTGTTGGAGTCACTTTAGTTTCACATAATTTGTAGAAAATTTCATTTATACTATAATAATCCTCTACAAATTCCCTTAAGTAACTCTGTAACTTCGCACTTTCAGGAAACTTTGTTTTCGGCATGGTGGTACTCACTGATCCACTGCAGATTCAACACTGACGGAGGATTAATTTCTAAAGTATTTCATTCAGACATTGATTGATGCGGATCGACACAGGCATGCTGCTGCTGCAATGTCGAGATTAAAAGTAGGCCGGTGACAATAATGCATAACTTTAATTCTTGACTGATAAATTCTGTCATAGTTCGGTTTTTCCTCCAGTGTATAACAGGAGTACAGTTCAACAATAATTATCTTGATTTCTTCTCATCTACATCTAGTTAATTCCAGGTACTATTAAAAAAAAAAACAGATTCTTCCTCAAAATATGACTATGTGACCATAAATATTGTCGTAATATTACCAAAACTAGGAAAATTGTCTAAATATGCATTTATATAATATGTAAAATACATTTAAATACAATCAGAAACGTTCAATATGTGTTTAATTCAGCATTAGAGCTCAAAAAGAAGGCAGGAAAAAAATATGACTTGTCCTAAAGGTCGGAACCCTAGCGATGATAGACCAATGGGCCTATGGTATGTATCATGTAAATGTGTAGAATTATCGATTTAGCAATGACGGCAGAAAGTGTATTTTCAAACAGTGGCGCTAACTGTACATACACTCTACTGTTAGGTATTTGAAGTTAACATGTAGAACGGCACTGTACAGAAATTGAGGATAAAATCAATGCGGTTGGGGAACGTGCATAAACCACGTAGCTCCATTTTGGCCTCCTGTGAACCCCCCCTCCCCCCCACGTAGCCCTACGTAGCTTTTGCCTCTACCCCCCCCCCCCCCCCACACACGTAACACGTAGCTTTTTTTGCTTTTGATTCCAGAAGAAATTTTGTACTATTTTCTCGTGTCAGACTATTGTAAATTACATACGGAGTTAATTAACTGAGGGAAATAAATATTCACATGCTGTTGTGTGTTGTTCCTGATTTTAACTGTGAAAAATGTTATTAAAGGAAACATACGTGGCCTGGCTCGGAACCCTCCCCCCCTCCTCCCCCCACGTAGCCCAGCGTAGCCTTCCAGACAACCCCTCCCCCCCCCCTGGACCGAGCCACGTAGTTTGTGCACAATCCCATGATGAATCTGCATACAGAAAAGAAAGAAGAAACATATTATCTAACTCATACAAAGTGATAACGACTCGACTTGTCAGGAGCAGACACCGCCGGCCGTAGGTAGCAGGTTTTTTTTTTTTTTTTTTTTCTTTTTTACGCCTCGTCGACGGCTAAGGTCATTAGAGGCGGGATGGGACTGGGAACAAGGAATTCGGCAATGGTATTTTCAAGGAAGCATCCCAGCATCCACCTGGAGTGATTTGGGACCGAGCGTGGTGGGTGAGTGGTTAACGCTGTGGCCTCGCATTCGGGAGGACGCCGGTTCGAATCCCCATCCGGGCATCCAGATTTGGGTTTCCCGAGGTTTCCCCAAATCCCTCTAGGCGAATGCCGGGATGCTTCCTCAAAATGTCATGGCCGAATTCCTTCCCGTTCCTTGTCTCCAGTCTCATTCCGCCTCTAATGACCTCGACGTCGATGAGGCGTAAAGTCATAATTAAAAAAAAATTGATTTGGGAAAACAATGGAAAACCCAAATCTGGATGCCCGGACGGGGATTCGAACGTTCGTCCTCCCGAATGCGAGGCCAGAGCGTTAACCGTTCACGCACCACGCTCGGTAAGTAGTTTGCGATCAACTCCCTCACAGGTATGGTAAGGGTGGGTTTAGGTGTTCCTGACAAAAAATGAATTGGAACCATTAGTGATTAGAAGAATTCTTAAAAACATAAAATGTTTAAACAAACAAAAAAAACATAAATAAGATACAAATGAAACAAAACATCAAAGATCAAATAAAATATAAAAAAGAAACAAAAACCAACAGAAGAAACAAAACGTCACAAAAACCACAAAAAATAAAAAAAATAAACAAAAGAACACGTCAAATAAAAAACAATGAAGGTAAGTGATGTAATCGTTACAATGATTTCGATGTTTCATCCTGAACACGAAGACTGGTTCGCCTGACGAAGGTTACGTTCGGGAGGAAATATCTAAAAACTATATACACAGACTTGTTTGCGGATTGTTTTTGGTGGTGGCAGATACGGAGCCTGCTTCAAGCACCCGTCAGCTGCCAGTGGACTGCAGCCCTGACGGATTTATTAATTAACTGCGAGGCGAGTTGCCCGCAACATCGATCGTGTACGGAGCTTTATCTCAAAGCAATTGTGCCGCAGTCAACTTATCCTCTTCAGTCCCGAGCTCATAATAAAAGTGCAAGAGAACTTTTATTGTGTTATTTACTGTGCGTTAATGCTAGTTAACAATAAATGGCCATATTTTTTTTTTGAAGCAATAATTAATTTTTTATAGATGGTATGTATATGATACCTCGGGAGTGAAGCAGGAAAATTATAGCACACAACTTTACTGCTTCATGTTACTTTATTTCATGGAAAAAATATATGTCTTTATCTTTATTTCGACGAGCCATGTTGTACAGCTGCAGGATCCCAAGGTTTCCAATTAGGGCTACCACAAGCAGAAGATCGAACATATGAGCTGTGTGAAACGCGATGTATATTGTAGGTGATACGACAGGCCAGAAAAGGTTCAACTGTGACGTGGTACGACCTTGGGACTGAATAGGATATGGCCAGAGAAGGTAACGCAATTCCTTCATATTTTACAGTGCTGCTCGAACGCTTAATTCGCAACAAGCATTTCGAATGCGAGAAGAAACTAATTTCAGCCAGCAGTTTTTACGTGAATTGTATTCAGTGAAGACAGGAACACTATTCTGGGGGCAATTTTATCTTAAATTTCTCACGTTTCCGAATCCCCATCAAAATGAAACCGTATTTTACCCATCCAGCACGCGACTGAAAATTCGTTTTCCTACGATCAATTGATCCGGCCACATGCCCGAGAGATCTTCAAGGATCAGATTCGCCGGGAATACCTACGATTACATAATCAAATACTTTTTATCCTTATGGAATGTTAATTTTAATCTGTTTCAGTGGTACTAGTAAGTTGTCACTCCCCTTGGTGCTTCTTCCAATGCGTACCCAAAAAGACAATTCACCGTTGCCATTGTGCCAGCAATCGGGTGGCGACTCATGCCCATGGTGTCATCTTTTTGCTTTCGTGCACCGCTTCTTAATTCTTCTTTTAATATCGCCCCAGCACTCCCATTACGCTCTTCACCATCCTCCTCTCTTCTAATGAATCGCATTCCAGCCCCTTTGTCATATCAGTTACTGATTGTGTTCTGCGGTAATTTCCAGAAACAAATCTAGCAGCCCTTTTTTGCACCCTCTCCAACTCGTGTATTTGATACTCAAAATGTGACTCCCATACCACACTACCATATTCAAGCAACGGTCTGAGCAACGTTTCGTAACCAATCTCCGTTACTTCTCTGGTACAACCCATCATTATTCTCTCCAACAGGTACAGAATATTGCAACCTTTTCCTACTACCTGACCAATGTGTTCTGCCCAGTTAAGCTTCTTATCAAATGTAATGCCAAGATATTTACATTTCAAGTCTTCAACTGAGCAGTTCTTTCCTAACCCTATTATCATAATCAACCTGCAGTTTTTTTTATCTGTATACCTAATAAGCAGACTCTTCTTAGGCTTATCATAGAGTACAATGGGTGAAGTTAGTGACGATTATAAAAAATAAAGGTATTGATTGGAGGGAATGAAGGCTAATAAGTAAATTATACATCGAGCAAGGAGTGAGAGTGTGGAATGATCTTACAGAAGAGGGAAAGAATTGGGAGAGGTGTAAGACAGGCATGTTGTTTGTCACCCATATTATTTAAAATATATTTGCAGGTAATTATGAAAAGAAGTTTAAGAGGTATAGGAGGTGTATTTATGGGGGGACGTAGGATTACCTGCATAAGGTTTGCTGATGACATGGTTTTTCTGGCAGAAAGTGTCAAGATACTCAGAAGAATGTTAGAGACTTTAGACAAAGGGTGTGAGGAATTCGGAATGAGAATCAATAGGACCAAAACTAAATTGATGATGGGGAAAGAGTAGGAAAGAAATGATGATAACGCTGCACGGAGAAATAATTGAACAAGTGGAGTCCTTTAAATATCTCGGCAGTATTGTGAGTGGTGATATGAGCTGCAAGAAGGAGGTAAAAACTAGAATAGCAATGGCAAAGGAAGCTTTCAATTGAAAGAAAAAATTACTATGCGAAAGGCTGGACAAAACCCTGAGGAAAAAATTAGCTAAATGTTTTGCGTGGAGCGTAGGACTGTATGGAAGCAGAAACATGGACGCTACGCAAAGAAGATCTAAAGAGGTTGGAAGCTTTTGAAATGTGGGTATGGAGGAGGATGGAGAAAATAAGTTGGAAAGACAAACTAAGGAATGGAGAAAATGAGTTGGAAAGACAAAGTAAGGAATGAGGAAGTGCTGGAACGAATAGGAGAGAAAAGGTCACTCATAAAAACAATAAGAAACAGAAAAAAGAACTGGATTGGGCATGTGCTGAGGAACGAATGTCTGCTTAAGACTGCTCTGGAGGGGACCGTAAACGAGAGAAGAGAAGAGGTCGGCGAAGGATGAAAATGATGGATGAAATAATGATAAACGGGAGATACATAGAGACTAAGAGAATGGCGGAACAGAGGGAGGCGTGGAGGGCTGTCACTGTGCGTGGACCTGCTGTATAGCAGAGAACCCTTGATGATTCTTTAAATTTATCTTCATCCCATGTTGACCTACCCTATTAGATCTCCTATCCAGATCATTCTACAGCTTTCCATAATTTTCTCTCAGTTTGATCCAATTAAATAACATTATTTGATCTACTAACCGCCTAACTTTTCTCCGTAAATCATTAACATAATCATTCATTAGAATTAGGAGTAGCACTGGTCCCAAAACACAACCATGTGGCACTCCTCTTCTGATACTGCGTTTCCTTGTCTGCAATCATTTCGCAGCCTCTAATAACCTCGACATCGACGAGGCGTAAAGCCCTAACAAAAAAGACGGGAAACCGCAAGGCGCAGTTGTGTTTGAGTAGAGAACCCGTGTCTGCGAGTGACGCGACCGATTGCATCTTACAGTTTGCCCAGGAGACTTGTCTGCAGCGAAATATGGCCGCTCCGGGGGAACTTTATTACGGCGAGAGTTAAATGAGTTGTTATCTGCAGTCGGGCAGTCTTTTATTATCCTCTTCCCGGTTCGCTTGACATTTCGGCTTAAGAGCGGCGGAACAAGCGGCGAAAATTAATTCGGCGACGGGTAACACGAACTTCCGAATTAACTCGCTAGAGTGGGTTCGTGGACACTGTGAGTGCACAGATTACTGCATTATCTCTGGAAATTAAGTTCTAAAAAAAAGTGTATAGTAAATTGCAATAAAATTAATGGAAACAATTAAATGAATCATGAATACTAATAAAAGGCCAGCTAGATAATCGTGTCTGCCACGTTGTGACGTCATAAGTCCGATCTTAGTCGATGGTCTAGCAGCGGCCAGAGAATTATTAACTCTCTGTCCATAGCTGTCGCTCCATAGCAAGCTGAAAAGTTGCGTTATTTAAATTGGAATCTAGACATAAGAAAAGTGTGTGTTCCGATTAAATCCACTCATTAATTATTATTAACCATTTAATATTTATGTTGTTGATGGAATAAGTGTAACATTACTAAATACTCATGGTTATGAGAATTATTTAATAACAAATCCATTTAATTAAACAACTTACAAGAAGTGAAGCACCAGGACACTGAACGAAAAGAATGTACGTCGTTCCAATCCTGCATATTAATTACATTATTCACCTCTTCACTTGGTAATTTGTTCCGATCCCTGACACCCTTACCTACGAAAGAAAATGTTCCCACTGCGTTATCCATGAAATTGAGCGCCATCTTGTGGTCATAGTCGTCGTTCCCAATCCATGCACTATTCCTAATTCTTCTACCAAGATCCATCACCAACATATGCCCTGTAAATTCCCAGCACTCTCTTCACCCTCCTCTTTTCCTACAATGAGTCCATATCCAGCTCCTTTACCATATCAGCTATTGACTACAAACAAATCTGCCTGCTCTTCTTTGCACACCCTCAAACTCCTGAATTTGATAACCAAAATGTTGGTCCCAAACTACACCACCATATTCCACCAACGGTCTGACCCAAAGTTTGTAACCCAGTCCCTAACTTCTCTGGTACATCCTCTCATCACCCTCTACAGTAAATGAAAGATTTCGTAACCTTTTCCTACCACCTGCTCAATATGCTCTGCCCAGTTAAGTTTATTATCAAACGTTATGCCAAGAAATTTACACTTCAAGCATTCAACAAGAAATTCTGACACCACCCTATAATCATAACTAACCTTTAGTTTTTTATCTGTGTAATTAATAAGCTGACTCTTCTTGGCATTTATCTTCATTCCGTGCTGTCCTACCCATTTAGATATTCTACCTCTGGTCACCCTGCAGCTGTTCCCATTCTTCATCTGTTTTGATCCTATTTTATACCATTATATCATCTGAAAAAAAAAACTAAATTCTGACTGTAACCCATCAATACAGTCATTCACTAGAATAATGAACAGCAATGGTCTCAATACACTACCCTGTTGCACTGCCATATTTACTTCCACCTCTTTTGATAATGTTTTTCCTACTCCAACACTTTACTTTCTGGCTTTTAAGAATTCCTCTACCCAGAAAGTAACTTTTTCATCCAATCCCAATAGTTTTCAGGTTTATAAAACCTTTTTATAAATATCTAGAGCTACACTGTCAACTTGACCTTCCTTGTCCAATTCATCTGAAATATCTTGCATAAAGCCCACCATCTCAGATTCATGAATATCCTTGCATAAAGCCAGTTTCTTTCCTTATAGCCATTCCTGAAATAGTTGCATATCAATGTTTCCATCATTCTGATTATCACTGATGTCAAACTAATTGCCTGTAATTTTAAATTATATTTGTAACCCGTCCTTCATGAACCGGTACTACAATCACTCGTTGCCAATCCTCTGGTAACCAGCAAGACAACAGACCCGTTTTAAATAAAATTTCAAGGTATGATAAAATATCGTATCCTATAATCTTTAATACATTTAAAAAATATATATCTACCTGTCCACCAGCTCCTTTGCTTTATTTCTAGATTTCTGAGTTCCTTCGGAATTTCCTGAAATCTATTTCAAATTTTGTCTTTTCCTCGTTTATGCTTTGTAGGTAGACTCTCCTCTGATTTATCCCCTCCCATCGCAAGATCATAGCCCCTAGTGATTTCACTAAACCTTCCACTCTTCTTCATGAAACATTATTCTGCTACTCTGCTTTTAACATCATTCCTGCTTTAGCTATCGGTTGTAATTCTTTATCGCACCCGATCCTATTTTTATATTTAATCTACTGTGTTTGTTATCATTTCAGCTACAATTAATCACTTTCGCCTTTGTTTGGTTTATATTTAGCCCAAAGTTTTCCTTCGGTATTTCGTTCATTCCATTCAGTAACTTCTAAATATCCTCAGCCTATTCTGCTAACAAGATAACGTCATCAGCAAATCGTACCATACTGATTTTGTCTTCTTGAACACATATGCTACATTCAAATCTTTCTTTTACTTATTTTATTGCTTGTTCTAAATATATGTTGAGTATTAATTGCGATAGATTACAACCTTGTCTCACACCCTTTTTAACTAAAGTATGTCTCTCACTATTCTCTACTTTTATTATAGTCATTTGATTCTTATAAAGATTATAAAGTATCCTTCTAACTCCATATTTTAGACCTGACGTCTTTAAATTTTGAACATCTTGTCCCACCTAGATTATCAAATGCTTTTTCTAAATCAACAAATGCCATAAAAGTATTTTTGTTTTTCTTGATCCACCCTTCAAGTATTAACCTTATAGCCAGAATTGATTATCTTTTACTTCGGTGTTTTTCCTAAACCCAGCATGATTTTCACCTACTATCCCTTCTGCCACACTTTCCATTCTTCTGTTCAATAATTTTGAGTTATAATTGTACACTAATAGTGCGATAATTCAGTCGTAGATATTGTTAATTCTATGATACGATTCATAGGACGAATTTTTAAGAATTATAATGTCCAGACAAAGTATATAACATACAAAATCACATTTGGACTACTGGTGTGCCATTTGGAACTAGTATCACAACGGACAGGTTGACAGACTCTACATCTACATCCATACTGTGCAACTAACAAACATTGTGGGTGGCAGAGGGAGCTAAGCACCATTCTTAATTCCGCGCATTCCCATCCCGAATAGCACGAAGAAAGAAAGAATACATAAAGGCATCAGTAAGGCATCTTATTTCTCGAATCTTATTCCTCCGATGATTGCGACTCAAATAGGTCGGCGGAAGAAGTATCTCACATATTCTCCAATAAATTCAAACGCAAATGACGTCGTCTGTCTGTCAAACTATCCCAGCCCAATGTATGTATCAATTCTGTGACGCTTTCATAAGGGCTGTAGCAACCAGTCACGTATCGAGCGGCTCTCCTCTGTACCCTCTCCACTGAGTCAATCAGACCCTTGCGATACGGATCCCAAATTCCACAACAGTAATCTAGATGTGGACGCACTAGTGTTTTATACGCTATCTGCTTTGTATGATTATTACAATTCCTCAGAATACGACCTATGAATTGTAATTTAGAATTAGCCTTGCCCACGACGGAAATTATGTGCAAGTCCCATTTCATGTTGCTTTGTACTATTAACCCCAGATACTTCAGGGAATCAACCGTGTCAACAACTGAATTGTTTACTTTGTACTCGTGATCAAACTGATTCTTTTTGTTAGTTATTCGCATTTCCTTGCATTTTTTGCAATTAAGTGTAAGCTGCCATTTACGGCTCCATTCGGAAATATCATCCAAATCGCGCTGAATTTCTAAGCGATCGTCAGAGCACCTAATTTCTCTATAGATAACTGCATCGTCGGCAAACAATCGCAACCAGCATTTGACGTTGTCACAGTATAGAGAACAGCCGCTCTATCGGTGAGTGCTTGCTTCGTTAATTGTGAAAGCGTCCCAGAACTGACACATAAATTGGGCTGGGATAGTCTGGCACAAAGACGACGTAGATTTCGTTTGAATTTATTGGTAAACAGACTGTAAACACCCTTCATCTGCGGGTGCGACGAAATACTGCTTGCACAAACCAATTTGAGTCGCAAAGACAGGACAGATAAGATTAGAGGAGTTAGTTGTCGTGCGGATGCTTGTATGACTTCTTTGTCTTCTCTTGGTGTTCACGACTGGAATGCATAGAGTTAGCAAAGGCGCAAAGCACCCCCTGCCATTCTCAATTTTGTGAATTGCAGATTGTAGATGTAGATATAAATAGCAAGTAAATAAACAAGTATGCAGTTCTTAAAATTATAATGTTAATTTCCTGAAACCGCGAATAATAAAATTTTAACGACGAACACAGAATGTTGTCGCCATTAATTTGTCCAGGAATACTGAAAACGCAAATGAAAGGCGCGAGTAAAGAGCTTTAGCTGTATATATCCTCTCAAGTTTGTCAGCCGATCACAAAGTGAATATTCCCCCAGTTACAGGCATCGACCCGACTTTGGAGGATCCATTACGTAAAAAAACACGAGCTAATTCTATGTGGCGGTGCGCAAACAGTGGACAAACAAATTTAATTTGCTGTTAACAGGCACACTTCCGCGTTCCAATCGAAATATTAACGAATGGAGCAATTAGTGTAAATAATTCCGTTGATTAACTCTACCCCGCAGTGTAATTAACGAGCTGAGAATAATTCATTTTCCTTTATTATTTATCCAGCGCCCGAAATAGAAATTTCCCTGGCGGTTAAGCCGTGCGTGGTGATACATACACAACACAGCGGCCATCTCGTTTCGACACCTTGATATCATCATCTTCAGCAGATCATCACGCTCAAAAGTTCACTAATTTCACATAACACACGGAACTGTAAATGAACACCCAAGCTCGTTGTGGTAGCACCAGTATTTCGTGTCGTAAACTGGATGCTGTTTGGGACGGCGATACCGCTAGAATTACTTTCCGCGCGATAATCAATCGAAGCAGCAACTGCGTTGTATTACACCGTGGAGCAGCTAGAACTAATTCAAGAAGTAGCTCTGGCTTCGCATTCGGAAATACGCAGGTTCGAATCCCCGTCCGAACATCCAAGTTTCGGTTCTCCACGACTTCCCGAAGTCATTCCAGGTGGATGCCGGGCTGTTTATTTCAGAAGGCGATGGCCGAATTCCTCCATTTTCTTTGTCCCACTCCTATCTGGTCTGTAATCATTACGACGTCAACGACGGGTACAGATGAAACATAAAAACTACGCCGCCAGAGATACTTCTGAAATTAGTTCCATTGTATTATGATCCGACTAGCCTCAGAGACCGTCAGAAATAACGGCTGAAAGGAATTTTCCGACAGTTCATTTCCCTGCGGTTGCCTAAATAAATAGAATTGTTGCTATGCAATGCTCATAACCTTATTTTGTAATTTGTACAAATTTCCATTGTACACAGCTATGCAGATGGTACTTCTACTGAATTAATTATGTCAGAATTTTGCAATCAATGAAATTAAAAATGCGTTAGGAATCCTAAAAACTTATGCTATAGCACGTGATATTGGTTTTATTGCTGGTCCAGGTCTCATTCAGCACGATAAATACGCAACTACTTCCATCCGGATGACATAATAACTTCAGCAACCCGGCGTTTATGAAAGCAGCTTAAATTATTTATAAAACTAAATTAATTGTGAATTATTCTGTAAAAATAATAATAATAATAATAATTTGTGTCAGTTGTCATTCTCGACATTATATCCATAACTGCCACTAATATTGCTGTTCAAAGTTAATAGCTTCTTTTATCAGTGCGCTAATACTTTCACCATATCGCGATATAAATTTGACCCACTGCAAACGTTTACATGTGTCTGATACATTGACATCAGTATTAAAAGCAACTAATAATTAATAGACCAATTTAGACGCAGTATATACTTTTATTTCAGTGTTTCCGCGAATCATTCCTTCGAGAATATCATAAGAGTGACTTAAAATATCTACATCCAGTATGAATATCTTGTATACTCGTCAAAAACGAGTTGTAGAATGTAGTATTTTGGCAATTCGTTTCTTTCCTAACAAAGTACAATCCTCATCAAATAACTCTAATATTCTTGCAAATAATGTAATGTAGATATTTCTTAGAGTATAGCTATAACAACAGTATCGCTGTACAGAGAGTATAACAAAAATCTATAGAGAAAGAATTTTAATAATTAATATGTCCATTTTTACAGACAACAAACTTTTCTTTTAGTGTGATGGAAGCTTACTCGTGGATGCTCAGAAAAATAGAACTGTTATTAAATATCGCGTATAACCTCGTACAACATCGCCGGTCGTTGTTGGTTGGGCAGCGGAGGCGAGAAGCGTGACGTCAGAGTGTGGCAGACGTCGCTACAAGATGACCAAGATTGGCATTTGATGGGCATAGATTGCTGCCTGAAAACAATATGTGTTGCCATTGACCGCCGCTGTATTCGGCCTAGGCCTAAAACGTCATTACGTCGCGCGCGAAAATATTTCTAGTACGTAGTTATTAGGAACGTAACGGAAGTCATCTTTGGGGATGTCGATACCGATGCGGACGTTCAGAGCTTGACATCCGCGAATGTTTTGTGGACGCGGAAGTGGAAAAATAAGTTATACTTATTTAGATTTTAAAATTTTATCAAAATAAATGTAAAATAAAAATAAGTAAGGTTTTTTATGACAAATTCTACAGTTTTTCATAAGTAAGTCTATTTTTAAATAACACTGGCACATTGATTTTCTTTTTGGCTCATCTTTCAACAACAAAAAACGTAGGATGATTTTACAAGTGAATTGAATTATTTACATAACTACGCGCGTGTCTAGAAAACAATCTTTGTCATGTGAACTTTGCGGAGTTCGCGGCTCCAGTAATTCAGGCGTCGAGCACAAGGCCACGCCACCGCACATCTCCGTGCCCGCCACCCGCCTTCCCACCGCTCTAGCGGCACATTCACAGTACAACTTGTGGGACCTACGATGATCCGATTTTAAGGACTCTTGGTGTTACAGGATTACATGCAGGACGTGTTGGATGTTGCTGGACTCCCAGACAACCAACACGGGTCCTTGCTGTCCAAAATGCTTTGGGGTTGGGTCATGATTGGAGGAAATATCCTGCGAGTGTGCGACAAGGACATATGGTGTGCCGCGAGAAAGTACGAGTGGAAGGGACTGCTTGGAACATTTTCTTGGACTCCTTCAACTAGCGTGAATGGATGAGCGCAACCTATGGTAGTTCTACACGGATGCCTAATAAGTTGGACCTTGAATAGGCTGCTTTACTTTACGCGCTAATTCAAACTTGTAAATTCGTCGCTTAGCTGAAAACACAATTG
Organism: Vandiemenella viatica; assembly: GCA_031002005.1. Taxonomy (NCBI): domain Eukaryota; kingdom Metazoa; phylum Arthropoda; class Insecta; order Orthoptera; family Morabidae; genus Vandiemenella; species Vandiemenella viatica. The sequence continues at coordinate 183,890,009 of JARYHS010008075.1, forward strand.
AGGTTATTGATATGTTTACTGCAAGATCGTCAGGAAAAAACAACCATGCTGTTATTAGCTAAGCGACGATTGCAAGAATCTCGTACGAAGAGAAAAGAATATATGTTGCAGTGTCAATAAAACATCCGCTATAAATCCGCAATAAAAGTTGCAGATGTGGATGGGAAAGCGGTGGTAGGATTTCATGCGAAAGTTCTGCATGCGGATGCTGAGCTCTGTTAAATCCCTAGTCATAGTGTTATTAGGAAAATTTGGTTATAAAATTTTTATTTCATTCATTGATTGCTACTACGAGTTGATAATTGGTCTTGGAGCAGCTGTGTGCTACAGAGGAAATGCTGTCGTAGCGGCTTAGATTACACCCTGAGTAGCTGTGTACGTGTCCACAACGTGAGCATCACGCTGTCCCTGTGAAGTAACCATGCAATATTTTAGCATATTCTAGTATGCAACAAATCCCCCACTACCAAGTCGTCAAGTCAATGCCACAAGTCTACTTGCTTCTAATTGGCCGTTCGAGTAATCGCGATACCGGGCTACATTGTGCAGATCGTTCGTGAGTCGATATAGAATGGAGCGCCATATTGTTCATTCTTCATTCTGTTAAACGCATTCATGACAGGAAGATGTAGCGGCTACGAGAATACCTGAGTAAGACGAACTAGCCTTGCTTGCCTAGTCGCATCAGCGCCTCTGTGTTCGCTAAGTTTAGTTGTGTTATTCGGAGCAGTTATGAAAAGGCATTGACCCGTTGTGTCTTAATGGTTACCTAATGCAAGATTATTTAAAGATGACTGTTAACTTTAATTTAATTTAATTGCAATCGAGCACAGGCTCCGGTGGCTATTTCCCTACACTCTCATCTTCCCCCTTTCCAGCACCCACGTACATTTGCCCTCTACAAATTTCTACATTAAATTCCTTCAACGTTTCTGATAAATTATTCATCATTTCTCTAGGTAACTCATTCCAATCCCTGACACCTTTACCTAAAAAAGAGAATCTTCCTACACCCATGTGTCTGAAATTGAGTGCCAGTTTGTGGTCATTGTCATCATTTCCCTTTCATGCATTACTCTTAATTCTTACACCAATATCTTTCCATGCCTCATCATCAATATACGCCTTGTACACTCCCATGCTGCTCTGGCATAGCAATCCCCGTAATATCATAGAGGTGATAGTTCCAGCAAAACGAAAACAACAAGGTAAAACGCAGAACCTACCAGAAGTACTGGAGTCGACTTAATTGATATACAGTAAAAAACTATATGTTAACTATAAAGTGGAGTAAGAATTGCTTGCTGAAGACTTGAAATATAAATATCTTGGCTTGACATTTGATAACGAGCTCAGTTGGGCAGGTCACATTGGATAGGTGGTAGGAAATTGTTTAAAAAATCTGCAGTTGTTGGAGAGAGTGATGAGGGGATGTACGAGAGAAGTCAAGGAATTGGGTTACAAAACTTTGGTCAGACCATTGCTTGAATATGGTAGTGTAGTATGGGACCCACATTTTGAGTATCAAATACTGGAGTTGGAGAGGGTGCATAAAACGGTTGCTAGATTTGTTTCTGGAACTTACCACAGAACGGAATCAGTAACACATTTTATAAAAGAACTGGAATGGGATTCATTGGAAGACAGGAGGAGGTTGAAGAGGGTCATCGGAGTGTACAAGACGTATATTGGTGATGAGGCAAAGAAAGATATTGATGTAAGAATTAAAAGTACTGCATGAAAAGGAAAAGATGACCATGACAATAAGCTGGAACTCGATTTCAGGCACAAGGGTGTGGGAAGATTCTCTTTTTTTAGGTAAGAGTGTCAGGGATTGGAACAAGTTACCAAGAGAAATGATGAATAATTTACCAAAAATGTTGAAAGAGTTTAAAGTTTAAATTTGTAGAGGGCAAATGTAGGTGGGTGCAGGAAAGGGGGAAGATGGTTGTGTAGGGAAATTGCCGCCAGAGTGTGGGCTCCATTGCAATTAAATTAAAGTATAAAGACAGAAGTACAAGCAGTTTACCAAACCGCTGGGGTTTAAAGGACGACATCAATCTGAAGTTCATAATAAGTATGATTGTAATAATTCCAGTAATCAGCTCGTTAGTTTGTCAGATCCTTTTCCCAAGAAGGACTTTTGTTTTAGGTTATTCATTATTATGTCATCTAAAAACAAACACAGTTCCCTGTGGACACATTTCACTGAAGACACAGATATAAAGAAAAAAGCGGTTCAACACTTATAATTATTGCAGAAGACTCAAAACGAAATTTAACGTGGAATGTGTGAACAAAACACGCTTCATCGCATAAACAATTAAAAGACAACCACCGATAACCACAACAACCATAACAAACAAAAGAGCGCTTGTAGTAGCGGGGGCGCTAATGACCCCGTCGTCGACGCGCCCTAAAATCCAAATAACAACAACGTAGTAGCGGTAGGCAGAGCTGGCGTTAGGGGGGGGTGGGTAAGTGGGTCAAATGTTCCCGGGCCCCGATGGCTGTTGGTGGGCCCCGATCACCGGCTGTAGGGGACCCCAGACCATAGAAGCCAAGAATCCGCCCATTGCCGGCCCGCCAGTTTGTAGAGCTAAAAAAAAAAATGGTCACCCATTTTACCCCGGGCCCGAAATTCCTAGCGCCGGCCTGGCGGTAGCAACGCGAGCGAACGAGCTGTCTTTCTGGAATTTGAGAGGTTAGCGACCTAGTTCACTAAGGAGCTGTGGACTAAGCTGAGCGCTCCCGGTCGCGAACTGTTATGTGCAAATCAGTGGCAGAAGAAAAGAACATAATAAATGAATACACGAACCTGACGGACCCAACACTACACACAGTACCTCAAACGAAATAAGAAACACAACCATCTACCACAAAAACACACAGCCAATAATAATAATATTAATACACCAAACACACCGAACTAAGCACAAACACGTATTTAAATGCGCGCCACCCACCGAATTAAACAGAAGACAAAAAATAAACAAACATGCCGCTCAGCGATGTACACCACTCAGTAAACAAGTGTAAGCCATCACAAATCAATATATTCTAGTGCAGTGAAAGTCCTACGCAATTATTCATAAAGATGAAACCAACACCTGTGATGCAAACTGCTGCTACAGACACAACAGATGCTGAATCACTGTAAAATTACAAGCAAATGTGAGCAATGAAAAATGTAAGCAAGTTTATATCTGTATATGCCATAATTTTCATGTTTAAATTGTAACATAGGAAAAATTTAATTACAGGTATTAACACCCAACAGACAGAACCGCTGAAGATGATTCAGAGATTGAAGTGAAACGCGTTCGGGATAATAAAACAACAAATTCAATTGCAATGGCGTCACAGTTATTCGTAAAAATTTGATATTATGTGCAAGTCTTCTAGTTAGTCCATTACCATGTTTTCGGTTGATTATAGTATTTTTTTAGAATAAGCTGTAAACATATTAAAAATATAATATTTCATGAAAGAGTACAAAAGAACAAATAGCGCATTTTTTACTATTTTATTTTTTCAAACCATATTTTTTTCCACTTCCTGCATGTTTTAACAATTTTTTGTCTACAGTAAAATTGTTATATGCTTTATCGCATTTAGTTGTTAAATTAATGTAGATAAATGATTCATTTTTTATTATTTAGTTATTTCCTTTACTTTTACCTAGATTTCGTGTAATAGCAAAGTTCGTTCACTTGGTTTTTCTGGTAAATTTAGAAATTCTAATAGTGTCTCACAGTCATCAAATGAAACCTCATGTTTTAAATTCTATTTTTGTATTTTGCATAGCCAATTGCTTTAATTAAAATCTAACCAATTAAGATTTTCCAAACATTTATCAACCAATACCTTAAAATTATTTTTAAATTATCACTTTTCTGAGGAGAATTTGGCTTCTAAGGATTTTTTTTTTTTTTTTTTTGTATTCTTAACGAGAGAAACAGTCTCTTTTACATTTTTCTGATGCTGATTATAAAGATAATTATATATTTCAGTTTATCCTCATATTAATACAGGAAACACATTAGCCGGGTAGTTAAATAATGGCCTATTTTCAATCAAAAGACTATAATGTTACAAAAACGTTGTTTAAGATGAAACTATTTAATCACAATATTTCTACGACTACAACCGACCAATTAATATAAAAATTATTCCTGGCCCGTTGTCCTTAATTACCCAGGCACTGGCAACACAGATCATTATATATATATATATATATATAAAAAACCTACTATAACAAACAGCAGAGTAGATGCAGTAGCAAATCGAGCGAACGATCTGTCTTTCTGGAATTCTAGATGGGAGCAAACCAACTAAAAGAGCGACCTAGTTCGCTAAGGAGCTGCGAACTAAACTGGTCGCTCCCAGTCGCGAAGTACATACTGTGTGTAATACTACTTGCGGCAGTGAAGCTGAGGCATTAGGTGTGTGTTGTTTTGGTACCCACCTGCACGTATCCTCCGTGGCAGTGTGTGCTGTTGACCAGCACTAACCACCCAGCGTTGTTTTGGTATCCACCTGCACATATCCTCCGTGGCAGTGTGTGCTGTTGACGAGCACTAACCACCCAGCGTTGTTTTGGTATCCACCTGCACATATCCTCCGTGGCAGTGTGTGCTGTTGACGAGCACTAACCACCCAGCGTTGTTTTGGTACCCACCTGCACATATCCTCCGTGGCAGTGTGTGCTGTTGACGAGCACTAACCACCCAGCGTTGTTTTGGTACCCACCTGCACGTATCCTCCGTGGAAGTGTGTGCTGTTGACGAGCACTAACCACCCAGCGTTGTTTTGGTACCCACCTGCACGTATCCTCCGTGGCAGTGTGTGCTGTTGACGAGCACGCCGACCTTGAACTTCTTGAAGCGGATGCGCAGCACCCAGTCCCGGGGAGTCCCCCTGAAGGAGCGGAAGCGGTACCAGCAGGTGAGCGGCCGACCGGAAGTCTCCGGCGTCACTTCCGGGCTCGACACGTCCTCGTAAATGTCCACCGTCTTGTTGCAGTGGTCGCGCCTCGCTTCAGCTGTCAACAGGAACAACAACACGGAGCATTGTTAACATCAGCACAGACAAAAACAGCCGTCAACAATACGTGACATTGTAAGCAACACAAACACAGAGCACTGTTAACATTGACATAGACATTTTCAACAACACATGAGCATTGTTAACAACACCATAGACATAGACATTGTTATAAAAAACAGAATATAGACATTGTTAACAATACAAGACACTGTTAGCGGCAAAACGCGTTGCATTGTTAACAACAGTATATACTATATACTGATAGGTAGACATTATTGACAACACATGGCGTTGTTGGCAACAATGATACAAAACACTGATTACAACAAAGTAGATATTGACAACAATTATATAGATACATACATTGTTAACAACACATGACATTTATAACAAAGAAATCAAACACTGAGAACTGTTAATAATAGCAACAACGCACACAACGTTGGAACTACGCGATACTTTTAGCTACGAGAATACATGACTACGTAAGATTTTTTTTTTTGCTGTCATCAGTCTTTCGACTGGTTCGATGACCTCATCAATATAATGCTGTCACTAAATTGTTCATAATAACTCACCCGTTTCCCTACTCTCTTATTCATTACAAATCCCTACACCAGTGACTCCATTGACAGCTTGTGTGCTAGTTATCTTGTGTTCCTCAGACCAGAAATCCTGTGCGTCCTTCCACTTAATCCCACTAATCACAACGACATCTAACTTAAGTCGTTCAATCTCCCTAACGTAAGATATTGTTAGTTATTAACTTCGTGTACAGAAAAAGAATACACAATTAAATTATTGCTGTTCTTCGACTTTAAGCCAGTTTGTACTGCGACGCAGTTTCAAAGTAACGTGCATAGTAAGTATATTGATCTATGTATCTATTATGAACTCTGTGTACGGTCTTTCATACTGTAAGGAGACGAAACACCCTAGATTATAACTTCCCAGTTATTGTCATTAATGAACCTACTAAGCCTTCGGTCATTTAGAAATTATGGAAGAAGATCGATAGATGCCACAAAACAGTTGGAATTCGATGGGTGGCCAAGCCAGTCGAGGCAGAGACAGTCAGCTGAGAACAACTACAAGATACCTGATGAAGACAGCAGAGTCAGCTGTCGAAACGTCGTGTTTTTACACCACCATCCGGCTGGACACCCGAGAATATTTTGTCGCTGGAATACAATTAAGCTCTTCACAATTAATATTCACAGGGTGAGTCAAAAAGGAATTTACAACTTTGGAATGATTTAGAAATTTGTTGAGATATCTTACAGAATCGGCGGATGTGTCATTTTGTGGTAAACAACCTCAAGTTTTATAGGAACGAAGTCTTTCTCGGCGTTGAGAATGGATGTAGTCTTCTCGGGAGACTAGCCGAGTAAGTAAGATGTTTCCACACGATATTTCGGCGATCTCAGACTCCGTCGCCATCTTCTGGTGAAGTGCCGGATCCGTCAGAAGGCTGGTTCTTATAGCCTCCGAATGCGCGCGTGGTGGCGTGCGCGCAGCTGGTTGGCTGGCTCACTCGGCGCCTAGGCGGTAGAGTGGGGGTTGCCTCCTACCGGCGCCAACCCCCACTCCACCGCCTAGGCGCCGACCGAGCCAGCCAACCAGCTGCGCGCACGCCACCACGCGCGCATTCGGAGGCTATAAGAACCAGCCTTCTGACGGATCCGGCACTTCACCAGAAGATGGCGACGGAAGGTACATCGGTAGGCGTCGACAGAGGTCTACTGGAGTCGCGAAGAGACAACACGGGTAGCGTCGGAGAGTAGCTAACCCCCCTAGCACAGGGTATTACCGCTCCACGGCCCACTCCCCGAGTGGAACCCCCGAGCGTGAGCTGTAGGGTTGCATCTGTATCCAGCAACCTAACGGTGACAACAAGGATACAGTGCAACAGCCCCAATAGGCAAGACGCGCACCTAGATGACGTGAAGCAGAGAAAGATGTCAACATTCCGAAACTGGTATAGCGACAACGACAAGCCAAGATCTGAGTCTGACCAGGATACAGCATACAACGACGCGCCGTTTTCAAGTAATGAATATTACGAAGAAGTGAGGAAAGCACGGATTCGGAAGACAATCAAGGGACACATGGACAATCTCAGAAAACCACAGCGACAATTGCTGTACCAACAAAAGCGAGAAATAAGAGGAAAAATACGCCTAAGCGGACAATACAACCACAAGAGAAGAAGAATACAGGAGGCAGCAACCAACAATATTGGGACAAAGAAGAAACCAGAGGGAAAACAACAGAGAATCAAGATGAACCAGAAAGCACACAAGAAAACGGACAAAACTCTCAGGAAGAGCCCTTCCAGACACAGAGAAACAAAAGAAGACGAATACCGAGACACCCAAGAGTCGCAGACAACCAAGGCAATCCGGGAGTAGCTACACACAACAGTTTTTCCCCTCTTGCAGAAAATAATCAACAAACAGAGGAAGGAAACCAAGAACAACCACCAAAGATACGACTTCCACCCATTGTGGTCCAGGAAATACCACAGTATACAGCCATGAACGAGAAGCTAAGAAGCATACTAAGTGGAAACCTAAAAGCGGGATTCAGTCAAGGACAGATCAAGTACTATGCAGAAAGCAAAGAAGACTACATTAAAATAAAAACATTCTTTGGCCAAAACAAAATTAATTTTTATAGCCACCAACTGCCCGAATCCAAACCACTGCGGGTGGTCATCAAGGGACTTCCAGCATCAGTCCAAACTGAGGAAATCAAAGAGGACTTGTGCATGAAAGGTTATGAGGTGACAGCAGTCCACCAATTCAAGCGGAGAGATAAAGACACGCGGGAACTGATTCCACTGGCCACCTTCACCGTGACACTCCCGTCCGGGAAGAAGTCTGAGCAAATCTACAACGAGCTAGCCATTTTATACACAAGGGTTAGAATCGAAAGATATAGAAGCCAAGATGGCCCACCACAGTGCACCAAATGCCAAAGGCATGGTCACACGGCAAACTATTGCCAGCTCCCAAGCCGATGCGTCAAATGTGCACAATTGCATCACAGCAAAGAATGCAAGCTACCCAAGACAGAGAAGGCAAAGTGCATAAACTGTCTGGGAGAACATGCAGCATCCTGGAGGGGGTGCCCGAAATACCAGGAACTACTACGACCGAAGAGGGCAGTACGCAACAAATAAAATCAAAAAGAAAAAATGAAGAAGAAAGAAGAACCACCAAACAACAGAGAATCACTAAGAGCAAAAGACGAGCAGTACCAATCCGAAAGGAACCGGGGAAAAACAACATACGCTGACACAGCGGCAGGTTCCAACAACCAACAATACAGAGAACAAAGGAAAAACAGGGAACAAAGGCAGAAAACAAACAGAAGAGAAAGGGAGGAAGAAGACAACATAGACCAGGACGACAATGCAAGCTTTTTCGGGGATGACCTACAGAAATTCCTGAAAACAATGAAGAAAACAATGAACAAGTTCAAACGAGCCAGAGGGATGTGGAACAAGTTGATTGCCCTCGTGGAAGGCGTAACGAGTCTAATGGACTAATGGATCACAGGCCAAAAGAAAAATTGAAAATTGCAATCTGGAATTGCAATAACATTAAAAATAAAAGGATTGAGCTGTTAGAATTCATCAAGAGAGAGGAAATAGAGATAGCCCTCGTATCAGAAACCTTCCTCAAGCCAAACCACAACTTCCGACTGTCCGGCTACGAGGTCTACCGTACAGATAGAGTCGGCAGGCGTGGGGGCGGAACTGCAGTGGTTATCAACAAAAAAAACTCACGCATGAGCCAATGAGGACACCGCAACTAATAGAAGCAGAGGCCACAGCAATTAAAATACATACGCAAGAAGGCCACATTGTGCTGATTGCGGCATACCTCCGACCCAACGGAAACCTAAACGAAGCGGACTTAGACGAGCTCCTTGCAGCAGGCAACAAGGTAATCATAGGAGCAGACCTAAATGCCAAACACTTTGCATGGAATTCCAGAAGGAATAATGCAAGAGGGGAACAGCTATTGCGACTGGCAGAAAGGAAAAACATCGAGATCCTCGGCCCGGAAGACCCCACATTCACCCCATCTAATGCACAAGGGCAACCGGACGTACTAGATATAGTCCTGGCAAAAAAACATAACAAAACAAATAGAACTAAAAACCATGGATGAACTCTCCTCAGATCATCTGCCAGTAGTGATGGAGTTCCGGAATTGGATATTACCATTCAACAAACCAACCACAATCAAACAAGTAGACTGGCAGTATTTCAAGAGAATAATCCATAATAAAATAAAGCCAACATATAATGTCTCAACACCAGATAGAATAGAAAACGCAATTAAACATTTTGACCAAACAGTACTCCAAGCAGAGCACCAAGCCTCAGTTATTACTACTTTCCACGACAGAGTCCGAGAAGAATTGCCACCCCTACTAGAGGATCTCAGATACTTACGCAACAGATACAGGAAGCTCTGGCAACGGTATCGAGACCCCGCCGACAGAAGACGATATAACCGATATGCTAAGCAGCTCCGCGACCGACTACAAGAAAGACGATCAGAAAAGTGGGAAAACAGAATGGCAGAATTAGTGCTCGAAAACAGAGACGCGTGGCAATTGATTAGAGCACTGAAACAACCACGAGAGGCCAAGATAGCCATCAATGGACCGGCGGGACAATGCTTCACTCCACTCGCAAAAGCGGAAATTCTAGCTGAAAATTTCGTACAACAGTATGCACCAGAAGAATACGAGTGGACAATAGCGGAGCAGCAAGAGATCGAGAATATCGAAAGGCAAGCTGATGAGATTCTCCAAGAACCAGCGAGGGACCAACCCGAGTTAACAACACCAGGGGAAGTACGAGGGATCATCAAAAAGCTAGCTACGAAAAAGGCACCAGGGCACGATAAAATAGGAAATCAACATCTGAAAAACCTACCAAAGAAAGCTGAAGTATTGCTAACTAGAATCTTCAATGCTTGTCTAATACAATGCCATTTTCCGACCATATGGAAAATCGCCAAAATAACGGCAATACCTAAGAGAGGTAAAGACAAACGCCTAGCCGAAAACTACCGCCCTATCAGTCTACTCTCTTCAACCTCGAAGGTCTTGGAAAGAGTGCTGATCAAACGAGTAAATGCAAGCCTTGAAGAGGAAAAGACGATCCGAACGGAGCAGTTTGGTTTCCAGAGTCGAGTAGAAGCGACCAGCCTACTACTACGGATAACGGAAGACATCAGTAGGAACTTCAACTATAGCAAGTCCACGGCAGCCGTCTTCTTCGATCTCGAAAAAGCGTATGACAAAGTATGGCACAAGAACTTAATATTCAAGCTGGACACACAAACAAAAATAAAACACTGTTATATAAAGCTAATTGGAAGCTACCTGAAGGACCGAAGATTCTACGTGTCAGTAGACGGGGAAAGATCTTCAATGTATACAATATCGGCGGGGCTCCCACAGGGATCAAATATCGCGCCACCGTGCTTCAGTGTTTATGTAAATAACTCCCCAATACCACCATATGTGAAGAAAGCTCAATTTGCAGACGACACAACCATATACACCACCGGAAGAAGACATGATCTAAACATAACCCACTTACAAAGAGGAATAGACGAATTCACTAACTGGTGCCGCATAAACAAGATAAAAATCAACGCAAATAAATGCGCGGGAATGTACTTCACAAAGAAAAGACCGATATTACCAGGACAGCTAAATATCATGGGGAGAAACATAGATTGGGTAACCGAACATAGATACTTAGGAATAACAATTGACAGAAAAACTGCTATTTAAAGAACATACAATGGACAGGAAAAGAAAAGGAATAGCAGTAGCAAAAAACCTGGCCCCAGTACTCCGTAGCAACAACCTCGGACTAAACACCAAACTAAGAATATACAAATCGGTTATACAACCGTTCTTATTGTATGGATGCCAAATATGGGGGATGGCAAGCCCAACAAATATTATGAACATACAGAGAATACAAAACCGTTGCCTCAGGATGATCCTAAATGAAACACAATATACCTCAATTGACCGTCTACACCGAGCAGCCAACATCGAAAATATAAACACAGAGATCTATAGCCAAACCACCAAATTTCTAGAAAAAATAGAGTCCAAAAGACAAAACACAGATAGACTGGCAAATCTGGGCACGGTAATGCCAAGAACATGGCACAAGTATAAGGTGCCACTTAGCATTGTGTATAATCCAGAATAAATTAACACAAGAAAATTAGAGGGGTTTTTTTCACCATTAAGGTCATCCTAGATGACCATAGCCCTGGTTTTTCCCCTAAAAGTGCAAAATAAAATGTGTCCCCAAAACATCCCAAACCTTACAACACATAGCAGAGCCACCGAAGGTAGCGGGGCTATACACACACAGCCGCTGAGGCAACGACACACACACACACCAAAAAAAAAAAAATCTGAGATCGCCGAAATATCGTGTGGAAACATCTTACTTACTCGGCTAGTCTCCCGAGAAGACTACATCCAACCTCAAGTTTGATTCACACAGTGCACGAGTACACCAATCCGCCACTAGGAGCACCAGCGTAGTGCACAGTTAAAATGGCTGCCTACACTAGTGCGGCCGAGCTCGCTGCTTGTGAACATTTCGTATCAGTGGCTTAGTGGACACCCACAACTGCAGGGAAAATCCACAAGCAACCCTGGAACACGTTCCTGACAACCCCAAAGTTAATGTGTTTTCTGCCCTTAGCAGAATGAAAGTGTATAGTCCTTCATTCTACACGAAATAACTTGTATTGTGTATCTGGACATGCTGGAAAACGTTTTAATTCCACAGGTCGGTGAAGGTGAGCGAGTTGGGATGGTTTACTACCAGCAAGACGTTGTTTCTCCTCATTTCCTCACGGAAGTTCGAGGTTTACTCGATAATCAATTCCTAGGTCGGTGGATTGGTCAATCACATGGCCACCTCGCTCCACAGACTTGACTCGACTGGATTTCTTCCTCTGGGGTTTCATTAAAGATCGTGTGTATGTTCCTCGCCCACGAAACAATTTGGCCGACCTGAAACCTACGCTGCCGTTGCACAAGTTACATCTGATTTCCTGCAATGAGTGCGGGAAGAAATTGACTATGGGTGGAATGTGTGTCGCATGACTAATGGTAGTCACATCGATCCAAAATGACACTTGACATTTTTATGTGAAACTTGAGGCTGTTTGATACAAAATGACACATCTGCCGATTCTGTAAGTTATCTCAGTAAATTTCTATACCATTCAATTTCTCGAAGACGCTCTTTGGAAAGGTCTATAAAAAAGCGATATAGAATTGAGTATGTAAATAATTAAATAAAGTGGAACGCAAACTAACACCAGTGAGTGGAAGATCTTCTCAGAAATTAGAGGAGGATCAAAAAAAAAAAAAAAAAAGAGAGAGAGAAAAATTACCTCCATTGACTCGGTGTCTCTACTTGTTAGTAAGTGGTCATATCCTTAAATGATTATGGTCCCTAACGAAGCGAGAGTTAAGCATAAAACCGTTTGTTACTGCATACCTTTATCCAGCTATGGGGGGCATATGTAAGGTACAGTGACTGTTAGTCCTGATGAAGTCGGAGTTTTCACGGAACAACCTGCGAGTCGTTCACTCCTGCCAGTGTTGCCCCTTGATTGCCGGCCGCCGGGGCTGTTTGCCGGGCTATCGCCGCTGCCCTTAACCGTTTTACGCGCTGCCGTTAACGACTCCGACACGGCGGGCGGAGGAAAAAAGGATCCTGGGAGTGGAGCAGGCTGCTGGGCGAAACCCATTAATGCTTTACGGGCCGCTCGTTGCATATTTATGAACAGCAGCAAACACCTGCGACCAAGATGCACCGCGCCGAGTACACGCAGAAACGAAACTGGACAGCCGGGAACACCTGTACACTTTACACAAACAGATTACAGAGAACAACACAAACAAATATTTAACGTCACGAAACTTTCTTCACGCTTCAGTCACGAGTTATATGTAGCATCGAAAATTAGTGTTGTTAGCGGTATTCTGAAAGAATCTGTACAAAGTAATAATGCTGACGCATATCTTGAATTGCTATTATTCAGTAAATATCTGGTAAATCAAGGTTGACTGGATGCATATTTTAATAAACTTACAGGTAATTTAGTTGTTTGCATGAAAAAATTACTGGAAGAATCACTTTTACATTGTTTATTCGCCTTTTGCGAGTTCTACAATAACATTAGACAGGATTGGCGTCGGTCCAAAGATACATAAACAGATGCTCCAGCGATTAAGTTCGCACACTTCCCAGAACTTCTAACTGACAACTCTCTCTGCTCGTCATCTCTGCGCGCATAAATAGACACTTTAGAAACATCCAGAATAATCCAACGAGTTCCCACCGATTCTTCTCGAATTCTTACAATACGTAAAGAATTAAAACCACATTAAAACAATCAGAATTCATACAAAATCATCAAAATCAAAATGAAAATTAAAGATATTTTCAAGTATATACACAAAATTATCAACATAACTCAACCATAAACCGTCACAAATTGTCCTCCAAACATCGTAGCTGGCATCAAGATTTAAAATTACAAACTTTTAGCTAATGTTTCATGCACAGTACTGTCCTTGAACGTATTAAGTGGTTAAAACAATGTTCATTTACTCAAATTCACATTTAATTACACGAGAAATATACAAAATCCTAGTTACACAACTCCCAGCTTGCTTTACACAACACTTAAAATAATATTTCATAAAATGGGTTGGATCCGAAGGCTGTTACAACCTCTTTCCATATTATACTGCAAGAATTATGTGGATACGGCAGTGGTAATCGCATTCTTAATGAACCTGACCTTTTAATACCAGCAGGTACGACATACACCACACCGCACACAAAAAAATAAATTTTGAGGTCAGTTGCAGCAGACTCGAAAGTATATAGTATAGTATAGTATATAGTATAGTATAGTATTGTATAGTATAGTAATAGTAATAGTAATAGTATAGTATAGTATAGTATAGTAACTAGTAGTTATAGTAAATAAACCCCAAATCAGGAGGAGATAGTTGAATTTTTTGATAAACGCTAGTGTCCAGCTCATTTCCAGACACAAGTTGGATGTCACTTTTCCATTCGCGAGAATAAAAACGTAATAAAACACTGAAAATGAAGGTAAGGTCCTAACCCAAATAAGAACCTGTAAAACAACTGGTTTTACACTGGATAATAAATTCAGTCACTGTACTGTATTTCGACCACCTAATAGATACATCGAGAGTTCGTAAATTATTATTTCTTAAAGCGGTCGCCACGATTGGATGGTGAACGTATTAGAATGAACTTACAGTCCTCTGTGATTTTAAGGATTCACAAGTTCACAGGGGAATGATACATAAAACACACACACACACACACACACATATATATATAACGTATGATGACGACCACTTTCATTCTAACAGTTTATATGGTTAACATTAGTACGCCGATCACCAACCGACATTAAATATCATTTATCCGAATACTACAAGCCCTTCCAAGTGGAAAGTTTAATTCGTTTATTCAATCAGTGGTACTGTTAATGCCTGCACAACAACCACTTGTCCACTATCACACATTACACGCTCTCCATGGACGTACTTATACAGTTTTATATCACGTGGCTTCTCTGACGTTGCGGACGCGAAAGCCAGTATTTCTTTCCCGAAGCGGAAGCGGAAGCGCGTACTACGTATCCAAAAGTGCCCGGGTAAATCTTCACAACTCAACGCTTAGACACAGAGCCACCATCAAAAACATTCCAGCGTTACTTCTGCGAGAGCTTAAACGTAACTGACTTACAGCGAGTCTAGCCCAATGAAGCGCTTCTCGCTCTGTCTACTATCAATACATGCACAGATACTATTTAATAGTGGATCGCTAGCTCATTGTGATGTCACTAACCCTGGTGGAAGACTTCATGGAAATCCTTAGAGCCGTTTTTCATATATATTATACTATTGAAGTATCGTCACATGAAGTTCAAGGCAGGAGCTGTGTTTTCGTTTCTCAATTCCTTGTTTTTTTTCATAAACATTTCACCGAAGCAGGATATTTGCTTGAACCATTCCTACGCAAACACATATGTTGCGTTGTTTGTACAGCTATCATCCCTTCCTACCCGAGCTAATCTCTTCTTGCCCACATACACTCCCAACTTCAATACTTTCTGATTCACATATTAATCATTATTATTGTTTTCGCCTTTCAATCTTATCCCTTCAACGGCGCTGTAGGTACTAAAGAATCCATAAATTCTTCACTGTCTAAAACGTCAACGACATTCATCCGGCTTTTTTTTTTACATTTTCTTTGTTCATCCAACACATCAGCAGTGTGTTCATTTTGTAGTATTTCTGTTCTACAGTACCGCATTTGAAAAGTTTCTATCGACCTTCTTTCTGCTAGTTGCGAAGTCCACGCTTACTTTCAGTAAGGTACTGTATATTTGCATGAATCAGATCAGAGTTTGACGCCACAAGTTATTTAGTTCTTGAGTTATTATATAGTTCTGGTGTGAAAATTTTATTTTGATCCTGTTTTATTTATCCTCTCTGACACATTCTGAGATTTCCGGCTAAATAGTGTGTTTAATATTTGAACACTAAGAATAAGGTGATGATGCTGTAGTATTATCTCTGATGGAAAGTCTGCGAGTAATGGGGGATAAAAAGATGGGTTATCGCTGTATGTGCTAACAGGGAATACGCAAAAACATATTCTCTATCCCCTGGGTTTGAATTAATGTGGTACAATATTGCTTTAAAAACGAGTTAGAATAACAACCAGTGTACTGCTGTGAAGTAACGGTCACTGAAGCATTATATCCAGTGCTGGTTATCTTAAACAAGTGTGAATATTAAACGAAAAGATATAGCCTACCACTGTAATCGAGTTCATTGGTGATTTGAAAAAACGCCAATTAAAGCAGAAGTCTTTATATTCCTCGTGTGTGCTTTAAATTCCGTAAACGCGAACACTATACTTCTTCATTAGTGGACTTGTTTTATTTTTCAAATTATCTACGAGAGGTGCTGTTATAACCATAGGCCGGTAGCAATTTGTACAGTTTTACAGAAGGCAACAACAAAATGGCTACCACAGCCATTTAAACTATACAGCGATTTTAAAACGAAATATTTTTAAATCCTCATAAGTGGCGACCGTTGACATCAACTTA
The DNA here is from genome assembly GCA_031002005.1 of Vandiemenella viatica. Classification (NCBI taxonomy): domain Eukaryota; kingdom Metazoa; phylum Arthropoda; class Insecta; order Orthoptera; family Morabidae; genus Vandiemenella; species Vandiemenella viatica. The sequence goes on from JARYHS010008075.1 coordinate 183,906,310, forward strand.
GAATCTTCCTAAGCGTCTTTGTCACACACGAAAAGAGTTATGCATTACAAACAAATTCAAACTATACAGCAACGCTCGATTTGCCAGAGTTAATCCTCATCAGCCATCGCCTGAATCATAACTCCCAAACTGAAGAATTTCAATATTTTTACTACTTTTTTTTAATTTAGTCTGTTTTTCACTTACCTTGCAAGTATCATATCGCCATGTTCCTGAATTTCATTACAAAACATTCCGTTCATATTTTTGGGCTTCTTCTCTGTTTATTTGATTTTATCTACAAATAGCACGATGTCATCAGCGGATACTATATATCACATTTTCTCCTTGAAACGGCTAGTTGCGTTTCATCTTTCGTTTATCAATTACTACTTCACCTTTTCATCATCCATATATATTGAAATTGATGTTCGTTCCCGATAATTAATCCCATCATTTTTTTAAATATATTTTTATCTCGGTGTAAAGCTATCAAATCTTTTCTTTTTAATTAAAGAAAGCGAAAGAAATCTACTTCATCAGCAAAATTAATATTGATGATAACTTTAAATAAATATTGACGAATGACACTGTGCACATTAAACAGTTATTTTGAAGCTTCCTAATTAACAGAGCGTGTCTGGAAGTTAGTGTTTTACTGGTCTAACATACAAATCTCCAATCCGAAAGAGATTTCATAACTGCTAAATTCTATATCTGTAATATTATATTACTCTTTAACAGGGCTGTATGTGTTTGTTGCTATATCTCGCAAAAACTACTCCACATGTTTTCATGGAATTTACTCATTTTTAAAGCTTTGGGTACGGCGCAAGAATTTGAAACGCACCTTTAGTTTAAGACTGACCAACGAGTTTATGTAATATGTATTTGTATGATCTATACCACTCACCCAAATACGATGGGAAAAGAAAACCAACCCAGTTTCCTCCACTACCTCTTCACGAAAATTTATGTGTAATGGTTCAGTTCTTTGCAAATATTTCGACGAAAGTTGATTGTGATATTCTGAAAGTCCATGAAATTTCCCGTAAAACAGCGTTCCATCAATTTCTATTGGACAATTCCTGACCATGAAGTTCGAACTTGAAATTTAAAAATTGTTTTAAAGTTGGTGTGGATACAAAAATCTACAGTTTTTGTCCGATCCCGAAAGACTATTAAAAAAAAAAAAACCATAAGCATTCAAATAATGTTTATATTTCGTTTACTAAACTACACCCATTTTGACCCTTCACCTGTCTTAAGACAAATTTTCACGTGCAACTTGTCTCTGGCAAGGTTGGTGGTGATTGCAACAAACCAATAAAGCAGGATAAAACGTCAGAACTTTTACAACCAGCCCCCGAGTAACGCTTCAAACTGTGCTAGTATACTAGGGGGTGAGGGATTGGAATAAGTTACTAAGAGAATTGATGAATAATTTACCGAATACGTTGAAAGGATTTAAAGCTGAAATTTGTAGAGAACAAAAGTAGGTGGGTACAAGAAAGCGGGGAAAATGGGTGTGTAGATCAATTGCCACCGAAGAGGGTGCTGTATCGCGATTCTGCCACAGATCACCCCCTATCCTTCTCTACAGAGCGGGCGAGCCTCCGACCTCCACGTTCTGTAATGAGGCGTGGGTGTCCACCACATTGTCGCCTACTCGTGGTTTCACCGTCCTTAAAACACTTTCCATAGATGCTCACTACAGTAGCACGCGAACAGCCGAACAGCCGATTCCGAGATGCTCGTTCCCCGGACCGCGCCCACAAACCGCTGGCCCGTAATTTAAGGGAATTTCGTGACATGTGCGTAGAAATCTGGTGTCAGACACCTCTGGAAGCCTAACAAGGACTTGTAGAATCCATGCTACGTCGAATCGCTGCAGTATTGCGTTCGAAAGGTGAACCAATATGCCAGTAGGTAGGTGGTCATAATTTTTTGGCAGATCAGTGTGTATCTTGTAAAAAGATGTGTACATTCATCGTACGAAGGCCGTAGTGCAGTGACACCAAGGAATTAGATTATTAACGAATTTATCGACTTTCAGAGAAGGTGGAAACGGCTGGACTCGACTACGACATCATTACCCAGGTGGCTGTTCTCCTGGAGTGTGGGGAAGTTCTTACACATGGTGCATCTCCTTCCAGATTTTTGTTGTGGTTGTCTTCATCGGTGAGGGTTACTGTATGAGGTGGACTGGCCACCTGAAGTGTGTTGCCTAGTTGGGCAATGAGTCGGTTTGATGAATTGGTGCAGTTTGTATAGAACTTAGCAGCCAATTTTTTGATTCTGACTTTTAATTTTTCCAGACCACTGACTTCGTGTAGCACTGAAGACGGGGTCTCTTTAGGCAGTTTATACGTATAGCGTATTGCTCTGTTTTGAATCGTCTGTAGCTTCTGGATGTGTGAGGTAGCAGCATTTCCCCACACAACCGCTCAATATTCTAGAACCGGGCTTACCAGAGCAGTATACAGTCTGGACTTGATTAGCAAATGTTGTTCGTTAGTGTTGCAATGAGGAAACCACGCAAAAAAAGTAATTTATATCAAATGTTATATGGTATATTGACCATGCTTCCGCAGTTGCTTGTTACACAGTTGTAAATGAAAACACCGTCTGTTAGCAACTGGTTTTATTCATATAGGCTCAGACGCGTTCCACCTTCATGGATGGGGCATCGTCAGTTACTGTGAATGAACATACATGTATATTAATATTGTAAATATGTTAACACCAACATGTAAATACATCCACAGTCACTGACAATACCCCATTCCACAAGGGCGAAACGCGTTTTAGCATATATGAATAAAACCAGTTGCTAAGGGAGCGTGCATTAATCACGTATCACCTCCTGTGAACCCCCCTCCCCCCCACGTAGCCCTACGTGGCTTTTGCCTCTATCCCCCCCCCACGTAGCACGTAGTTTTTTCCCCCTTTTGATTCCAGACGACATTTTGTACTGATTTCTCTTGTCAGACTACTGTAAATAATATACGGAGATAATTAACTGAGGGAAATAAATATTCACATGCTGTTGTGTGCTCTGTTCCTCATTTTAACTATTAAAAATGTTATGAAAGGAAAGCTACGTGGCCTGGCTCGGAAACCCCCCCCCCAATCTCCCCCCACGTAGCCCAGCGTAGCCTTCCAGCAAACCCCTCCCCCCCTCACTGGACCGAGCCACGTAGTTTGTGCACGGTCCCTAATAGACGATGTTTTCATTTACTATTGCATATCAAATATTATTGAATTAATGATGATAGTTTATAAGTTGACGAAAACGATGATATTCACGATGAAACAGACGAATGCCCCCCTCCGTGTTCTCTGAGCTGTTCTCACTTAGCCCACTTGAGCGCTGGGGTGGATTGTGGGAGTGGGAAGTACTCCCAGCGCCCGTGCTGTGGGGGGGCAGGGGGGGAGGTCGTTTATCGCACTGCAGTCGACTGGCTGCGCGTGAGATGGAATTTTTGGCGACGAGTAATGCAATAATCGACTATCGCTCCGAGCGACTGGTCGACAGCACTCCAGAATCGATGGCTCGCTCCTCTCCCGGCCATTTACATCCAATTCCATTTGGCGTTAAAACGGATGCGCCACGCTATTTTTAATATATATTCTCTTCCTTCCCGGACCGGCTTTGCTCACTTATTTTCGTATTGGTTTAAAAGCCCCTAAAATATAACTGCTATCATCTGTGGAAGAACTGGGAATTTGTTCTGGAAAAGTTCATAATCAAATACGAGTAACCATTAATTATTGTCATATTTATTGTTAATTCTCGTGACGTCAGTCCACTTTTTCTGATTAGATTCTCCGAGTATTTGGTTAGGATGTTATTAAATAAAAGCATTTGATTCCAAATGACGGAAGTTTGTATTAGGGAGCATCCATAAAATACGTGACCTCCTGTGAACCCCCGCCCCCTCCCCCCACGTAGCCCGACGTGGCTTTTGCCTCAACCCCCCCCCCCTCCCACCCTCCGCGTGCCACAGACCTAGTGTTGTAAAAAAAAACAGTTTTTTTCTGACTTGGAAAAAAAACATGAAAAAATCTGTGAAAAAAAACATTTTTATTACGGGACATGTTTTTTTCATAACTACTAAATTTCATATTTTTAAGGCATTCATCGTTTAATATGACTGTTTTAGAGTTTATACTAAGTACTTATCTTAATTTTTAAATCTACTATACTTTTCTGGTTCAGTAGAAAAGAAAATTACGAAAATATTGCCAACATTGAAGTTTTCATTTACCAACGGGGACTTCCCGAAGAGGCTAGGTTGCGCGAGAAGGAATCCCCGTTCCCCGTTGTTTGGATTGATACTCGCTATTTGAACTAGTGCTGCGAACCTTATGAATTTATCTGTAGACCAACGGATCTTTTAAAAAAATTAGGAATTTTAAATTTATCAACGCCTCTTTTTATTACTTATTGTGCTTTCCTTATAGTCGTATACTTAAACTCGCAGCATACAGTGATACTGAGTCATTAAATTGTCAGTTATTATGAATCATTTCCTTGCAACCGTTGGCATTAACCAACGATTGAAAAGAAATAAAGCTCTTATTTTGTATGACAATAGATTTAAATTAAAACTTAAAAGACCGTAATATGGAACTATCGGCGCAGACTTTATGCATAGTGCGTACTTTGCTCACATTTTGAAATTGCAATCTCAAAATCTTTTGCGTACAATACAACCAGTAAAAGAAAATGTAACTACTTCTGAAGTTATGGATCTAGAGGAGACAGAAGAAGAAACACAAAATACCGACACCGACCGAACTAGTGTTGGTAGTGCTGATACTAGTGAATGTGGTATTGACATAGAGGATGAATAAAAAGTTATGTTACCTATAGATACATTTATGAATCATTATGTAAGACATTGTATGATTTAGTAAGATTTTAAACACACTTGTAAAATGTAACTCCCGTAAATAAAACCATAATTTATCAAATATATTGTTATCTGAAAAAATAACTAAATTTAGAAAAAAAACCAGGGTGTTAGATTATTTTTCATGTTTTTTTCACAAATCTGAAAAAAAAACTTTTTTTTTTCCAGTTTGTAACACTACACAGACCTTTTTTCAATAAGACATTTTGTACTCTTTACTCTTGTCAGACTATCGTAAATTGCATACGGAGATAATTAAATGACGGAAATAAATATTCACATTCTGTTTTGTGTTCTGCACCTAATTTTAATTGTGAAAAACAATATGAATGAAAAGTTACGTGGCCGGGCTAGGAACCCCGTCCCTCTCCTAGCTCAGCGTAGCTTCCCTGCAAAATCCTTTCCCACCCTCTAGATCAGACCAACATTTTTCCGGACCGCGCGATTCGTCACACTTTTACAAAATATTTTTTATATTTCATTTTTAGTGCTATATATGTTTCTTTACAATGAGCGTTTAGTATCATTTGTATTATATCATCTATGTTTATATGTAAGAATAGTATTAAACACAGTAATAACTCATGTTTCAATTTTTCACTTCGAAAAAGTTTCTCTAGTGGGGATATATAATTTTATATGCGGCCCGAGGAGTTATGATGCACTTCCAAAGTGGCCCGCGAGGTCATTTGGGTTGGCCACCCCTGCTCTAGACTATTCGACGTAGTTTATGGACGCTCCATTGTTATGAAAAAGTTTCTAACTACTTTTAAATACAAATATAAATAATTGTCATTTATTTCATTAATATATCTTGTGATTACCAATGTTTATAGCAAATTTCCTCTGAATTTTTAACAAATATGACTATTTCGTACCGAGGGGGGTGGCTGAACGGTTAGCGCTCTGGCCTCGCATTCGGGAGGACGCGGGTTCGGGCATCTAGAATTGGGTTTTCCATGGTTTCCCCAAATCACTCTAGGCGAATGCCGGGATGCCTCTTTCAAATAGTCCACTGCCGAATTTCTTGCCGTTCCTTGTCCCCAGTCCCATCCCAGCTCTAATGACCTTAGCCGTCGATGAGGCGTAAAGCCGTAAGGGAAAAGAAAAGCTATTCGGGTTCTTGGGAATCATGGGAGTCTACAAGACGTGTACTGGTGATGAGGCGTGGAAAAGTATTGGCGTAAGAATTAGGACAGGCGCATTTAAGGGAAAAGATGGTCATTACCAGAAATTGGCACTCGGTTACGGGCATAAGGGTGCGGGAAGGTTTTCGTTAACAGGTAAGGGTGTCAGGGATTTGAATAGGTTGCCAAGAGAAATGATTAATAGTTTACCAAAAACGCTGAAGGGATTTAAAGTAGAATTTAGCAGAGAAAAAAATAGCTGGGAAAAGGAAAGGTAACATTTAAGTTTGTAGGGAAATTGCCACCGGAGCAGGTGCCCCATCGCAATTACATTAAATCTTCAGTCAAAACAATTCTTACGTTAGGTTGTCACATTGTTCTAGTAACTTTACAGCGTAAACGTTGGATTCTATTTTTCTTTACATGATTTTCTACATCTAACACCATAAATGAACACTAAGCAACATGAAAATTTAAAAGAACGTTGCACTGTAATTTTTTAAATCTAGACCTCGATTTTTATGTCTGCGCAGTTTCGTTCGCAACAAACAATTGCCTTTTAGCAGATATCACAGTAATAATATAATAAAACACAAGTTCAAATAAAATAAAATGTAGTTATTTATTTGAAATTTCCTGGTTAGGCAAGCAGAGTCGCGGTGTCTACCAGCGTAACTAACGTTTCGGGCATTGTCGCACTCGGCGAAGCCTGCCGAGTTAGCGACGTCACGTCCACTTTCCAGGCTAGTGTATTTTAATAGATGGATAGCACCGTCTGTTGATCCAGTGAGCGCATTCCAGCATGATGTCGTCCATCCAAAGGCTATAACTTGACAATGAAATATACGCTACCCGTAATAAGCCATATGTTTAATCCATTTTCTATAATATACTAGCTGGTGTCCACGACTTCTTTCGTGTTTGTAAATAATTTTGATTGATCGCTAGCGACATGCAACCACCATAGTGCACGCTGGTATACGGACTAAACCGATCACGTCACGATTAACACATAGCAGGCAAAATCTGGTATCCCGGCCCGACACCGTCACATGCCCGGAAGAAGAGTTGGAGGTGCACAACCGATAGACGGCGCTAGCAACAGGCCAACTAGCGCCACCACGTAGCAGGGTTTCCGCCGCGGCCAATCAGAAGCGACTTGCCTAGTATAAATACAGCCGCGCGGTCCCACTTAAGACAGTGCTGTGTTCACTTCTACTTAGTTTCGCTTCCGTCTCTCTGTGCATCTCATCTCGGACTTCGATCATCGCGCGTCTCGGCTTACGTTCGGTTACGTCTTTGGACTCTGTTCATCGCATATTAGACTTTGACCAGCGCGCATCTCGGTATACGTTCGATTACTCCTTTGGACTCTGTGCACCGCATATTGGACTCGGATCAGTGAGCGTCTCGGTCTACGTTCGTTTCTTTCTTGGACTCTGCGCATCTCATCTTGGACTTTGCTTCGGTTCTCACTAGATCGTCTCCGGGCGACCGCCCGTCCGTCGTGTTGACATTTCGGCCACCGTGCGGACGCAGCACAAAAAAAGACAGCAAGAATTGATAAATACGAACTGTATTTATTTCGTGAATCATGTTGAACACAAAAAAGGGCCACTAACTTATAGATAATTCTCTCTTGAATTTCTCAGCTCGTCAGCTTCACATTAAAAATAGGTACGCAAACGATATTTTACGCCAAGAACCACGAACTTCATCACTCAATATCGATCATACCATCAACTTCTACAATATTTACCATTCCTACTGAGTCACCCTGTACACCACATCTAAAACCAAGAGGAAAAGGTTAAGAAATACCATTGCTTTCAGCGCGTCTGCGAAGAGGTGGGAAGTCCACCGATAATCCTGCCCCTGTTTCACTGTGTATCTACTTGCTTCCTGACGGTAGCTCAATGTAACGTTCCGCGACAAGCGGTGAATCCACGTCCGCATAGAGCAGGGGTGACCAACCCGCCGCACGCATTGAACATTTATCCAGCCCGCGAGAATCATCATACTTTTACGAAATATACAGGGCGAGTCAAAAGTCCTTGGACACCTTCATAAGTTGGAAGAGTGAAGGTAAAACTGAAAAGTGGTGATGGGAACAGAGGTTTGATGTGGGGCCGCAACTTTTGGAGTGAGTGTCATTCATGGCCGCCATCTTTATATCCGCCATTTTGGATTCAAGTCATTTTTTAAAAAAAAATAGGAAGGGGGGTGTATGACACATCAAATAACACTCGCTTGAGCTCAGGAATTTAGTGGTGTGATTTGTTTTTGTCTATCTTTTACCGTTTAGAAGTCATCAATGTTCAATGTTACCTTGATACTGACTCATGTCTCTCTTTTTTCCAGGCGGATTTCAAGATGGCGACCATGAATGACATTCACTCCAAAAGTTGCGACCCCACATCAAACCTCTGTTCCCATCATCACTTTTCAGTTTTCCGCTCACTCTTCCAACTTATGAAGGTGTCCAAGGACATTTGACTCGCCCTGTATTTATTTTATAATGGCCAATGTAGTGAAAACCAATGTATTAACAAAATACTTTATTTTTCAACGAAATCCCGTCGGGTGTCCAGCCGGATGGTGTTGTAAAAACACGACGTTTCGACAGATGACTCTGCTGTCTTCGTCAGGTGCTGGCTTGGCCACCCATCCAACCTCCTGAAGGTATAAAGGAGGTTCGATGGATGGCCAAGCCAGTCGAGGCAGTAACAGTCAGCTTGCGACAGCTACAAAATACAAAGTTCCCGCTGAAGACGGCAGAGTCAGCTGTCGAAACGTAGTGGACACCCGAGAGGATTTTGTTGCATCGATACGCGGGAAAGTCTCCACTCACACACACTTTAGTTTTGCATCCATGTATCAAAAAATAAGGTAAAGGTCACATCGTTCATACGGCTCCTGCCGCTTCCCGTAGGATTCACGGAGGTAGAGCTCCCCATTCCCGTTACAACCTTCGGCTCTAGAATGGATGTAACGGGGTCAGCGCCACGCTCCGGCTGTTCTTTACCTTCCCGCGGAGTTTCCTCCACGGTACTCATTGGCCAGCAGGCTGAGTGGGCTTGGGGAGCCGTTCCACACTTTCAGCTTCGAGGAAATATTCAAAAATAAACAGTCGAAATTAGGAGAAAAATTTAACATTGCTTCTAAAATACTATTCCTGAGAACACATGACAGATATTGTTAGCATCATTGTCACTATCTTATCTGTGTTTAAATGTGAGAATAATAGTAAACACAATAATAATTACTCATTATGTTTCAATTTTTCACTCCAAAACAATGTCTGTAGTGAGACTAAATCTAATACGGAGAAATATGATTTCATATACGGCCAGCAGAGTTATAATGCATTTCAAAAGTGGCGCGCGAGATCATTTTTGTTGGCCACCCCTGCTCTAGAGAGACGCTTTACTGGGTTTTCCTCGCTCAGTGCCTCCGAGTGGCGTGCAGTTGTGACCGGGGCTGTACCGCACACCCTGCCCGCCACGCTTGCCAACTTGCGCGGCAGCCAAATGTGTTTTTCCCCCCAATCCATTCGCACCGTTGTTGTGACTTCACTGCATCGAATTTATGAGCTGGCAAAAACACGGCAGCTTCTACCCCCACCGTGAACCCAGTTTCCCAATAAAACCAAACAAAAAAACTTTGCAACGCGTAGCGATCTCGTATCTATTGTCAGCTGCCCGTAAAAAAAAATCGCTTGGACATGTTGCGTTACATATAGGCTACAGGCTGACACAATTAATTAATCAAAAACCCAAATTCAATGTTTCCTACTAGTAAGTGAGGTGTGGTCTTCAGGATGTGAGGTTATACAATAGAATTCTATCCGAATCAATTGGGACCGGACCCCACTCGGATAATCAAAAATTCGGGAAATTGGATTTTTTTCCGAAAATGGTCTATTCTTCTTCTTCTTCTTCCGAATAACCCATTTGGAGGGTACGATAAATCAACTTTGGCTATGTTTCTTTGTATTTAATTTTCTTTGCTTCCAAACTTCCTTCATTCTTTGAGAGTGTTGTTCTTTTTGTTCCTGGGTCCATTTCCTTCCCTTTATGTATTTCTGTCTCTCCTGAAAACCTGCCTTGTGAATTACATCTCTAAAAAGTGTTCTGTTGTCTATTATATCTGCTTTCACTCCAGCATTTTTCATGTCCTTTTCAGGTTCAGTGAACAATCTGGGTTTGTATTTCTATTTGTTCAGTAGGGTAAAGATCTGTTTGATTAGTCTATTCCTATCCATTCTGTATATGTGCCCGTAAAATTTCTGTCTTCTTTTCCCCATTATAACTGTTAATTTTTCTATTTTCGAATATAGTTCTCGGTTTGGTCTTAATTTGTATTAATCATTACTACTAGGTTTGGGACCTAGTATTTTTCTCAAGATTCTTCTTTATATTTTTTCTAGTTATTCAAGATCCCCATATCTTGTTAGCTTAAGCATTTCTGCCGAATACAACGTTTCTGGTCTAACCACTGCTTGATAGTGCCTTAGTTTTGTGTCTATTTTAATTAATTACTGTATTTTGAAAATTGGAGAAAAATAGTTTTAAAGAAAAAAAAATTTTAATTATTTAAATGAAAATGCAAAACTTGTACATGTTAAGCATACTTACAAGTGCTGTACAGTAGGTATGTACCGTACTGCAAATAAAAGTCATTGCTTGCTGAACATCTCGGTCATAGTAAGCTGTTTGACTGTATTCATCTGCTTGACAGTGAGAAGTTGCATGTGGGCACACTCGGGCTGACACTCCATCCACTTCAACGCAGTTTCAAGGCTGGCAAATGCTTGACTAGCTGTCCCGTGTCTGCTTCAACTTCGACATTAAGGTCATCAACTTCCTCGACACTTTCAATAACTTTATCATTATTTAGAACTTCGTACCCGGGGTCTGAGGAATCACACACCACCCACTCTCCTATATCCTCAGCGCTAACTTCTAAACATACAGGAATTTTCAAAAGAATGTTTCTGAATTCCTCAAGTGACACGTCATTGCTATCTTCTCCTGTCTCTTCCCTTTCCTTTTCTTGAGCTTCTTTTTCCTTTTTCTTGAATTGGTATGCTTTTCAACTTGTTCCACACACATCTTAAAAAAAGGATCAGCATATTCGGCGATTCGGATAGTCGGAGTTCGGATGATTGGAGTTCTACTGTAATTGAAATTTTGAGAATTTCACGATTCATAAACGAATCGTATGCGTCAGTCAACGGGGACAACAGTGGTCGGAGGTGTTCATACTTGAATTAAGCGGCATGAGTGGGTTATAAACCAACTTACTGCTGTCACCCGCGTTTGGGCGGACATGTCTGTGACAGAATATGTGATGTGGGTGGTCACGAGGGGTGAGTGGTCAGGAAGTGGCTCAGTGGGCAAGGTACCCGGTTCGAATACCAGTCTCGGCGGGGATATTCATAGGTTCTTCACCTCTGACACGCCAGAGATCTTCAGTGGTTCGGTGTTTACGTTAAACTGTACGTCCTCTGTACCTGGTAGCACTGCCGGGTTAGGTTAAGGCGGCTAAGACAGAGGCGGAATGCGCAGCCAATAGAAACCCTGTCACCAGGCCATTACGACACACGAAATTACTACTATGTACCAGAAAAGTAGTGTTCCGAGGCCGATAATCCTGGATTGTCATCCGTTATCGAGAAATTATTACAGTATGGTGTTTCTAAGACATTCGGTTGGCAACTGTTCAGATTTTCAGTCGTCCTCCACCTACTTCTCCATCTGTAAGTAAAAATAAACGTCGAATGGTTGGGAAAATTGGTCTCACGAAGAAACCCGCTCAATTATTCGGTTTCTGTGAGCGAAACTTGTAACCACCACTGGTAGAGACTTACAGAGAGAATGTGCTATCACGTCAGCATGTCGCACAGTGGTGTCGAAAATGTGCGTCAGTTATGGAAAACGTCACCGTAGAGGATCTTCGAGACAACCCTCCCTCGCTCCAAGCAACTTTCATCTTTTTCCTCACTTGTAGGAGCACCTAGGGCCCGACGATTCGCTTCAGACGAGGAGGAGAAACTCTTCACGACAAAATGACTGAACACGCTACGACAGGATTTTTACCAGACGCGAATATAAAAACTCATACTACGAAATGACAAGTGCCTACCAAGAAGCAACAGCAAATAATTGGATAAAACTACATCATCCAATCCATGACGCACAGTGGTCCGGATTGGAATATAGTGGACATTCGAATCCAAAAAAATTGCTTTAGATAGCATTTGCTATGTTGATCAAAAATTGTTATGTTCAATTTTTGATAAAAATGAGTCCTTCACATATCAAAGTGTCAAAGTCAAACTTTATGCAGTCATAAGTACCTATCCTACTTAATATTACAACATAAAAATTTCTTGCGTATCATTTCCGCTTTGACAACAGGCCGCAAGTGAATTTCGGGGATAAAATATAGCGGACATTTGAACTAAAGTCATAATATCGATCCAAAGAAAAAAAATGCTTTAGGTAGCATTTGCTGTGCTGATCAAAAATTATTATGTTCAATTTTTTTTTTTGGATCCATATTATGACTTTTGTTCGAATGCCCACAATTTGTTAACCCGAAAATCACTTGCACCCTGTAGTCAAAGCGGCAAGGATACCCAACAAATTTTTATGTTGTAATATTAAGTAGGATAGGTACTTATGATTGCATAAGGTTTGACTTTGATACTTTGATATAGGGCCGTGAAAAAAATAAAACAGATTTCCACCCATTCATTTCTTGTTTTTTGTTTTTGTTTTAAGTGTGAGGGACTGATATTTATCACAGATTTGGAAGATATTTTCGGTGTTTACCCTGAAACTGGCGGCTCTTTTTCTCAGTGCCTCACTCCTCATATCATCACCCCCTCCCTTTACCCCTCCCCCAAGGCAGACCATTGTGTCCATGCAAGTTGAGTGACATATTTGTGAGCGGCACTTTTAAGTTTGTGTGCGGGTGTATGGCCAGTGGAGTGCGTTTAGAGCAGAATAACCTTTGCCACCTCTGTTAACGATACGTGCTATAAATTTGAACGTCCGCAACAGAAACGGCTAGACGTTGACAGTTGCAACTGATTCAGCTGTTTCTTCAGTTGCTTGGAGTTTGTTGAACGAATGATAGTGTCGGATGCAAATTATTATGTTAGCGTGCGTACACACTAGGCGAACGCATGCGACCGCACGCGAGCGAACACGAGTGTTCGTCAATACGAAGCCGAATGAACGCTCCCGACCGCATTCGTTTGCTTGCGCTCGCGAGGCGGAACATCAAAGCAAAATGCGGACCACACGCTTTCGGCTTAGTTATAGTGTGTACGTCAAGAAGAAGGCTTTTGTTGTTTTGTAGGGAACATGGAGCTGTCTGATCGTACTCCTTAAAATTAATAGAGTTATCTGGAAAACACGAGTGTTTATGGAACGATTATCATAACGATTATAAAAATAAAATAAGGAAACACGATGCCAAGAACGAAATTAGTGATATAATGAAGTGTGACTCAAAACACACGAAAAAGAAAATTAAATTTCAATTGGGATCCTAGAGACCTGAACGTCCTAAGACACTCGTAACTGATGTCGTATTTAAATCGACATGGTTTGCTTTTAAAGACATGTTATTTCCACTGGATAAATTTGTACCAAGGGATAGATTTTTTTTTAACTGCTTTATGTCTCTCAACAGCGAGGTCTTTAAAGACGGGAAAGGATAGGGGCAAGGAAGGGGAAGGAATTCGGCCATGGCCTTTTGAAGGAAGCATCCCGGCATTTGACTGGAGTTATTTGGCAAACCATGGAAAACCTAAATCTGGATGCCCGGACGGGGATTTGAACCGCCGTCCTCCCGAATGCGAGGCCAGAACGCTAGCCGTTACACCACCACGCTCGGTCACAAGGGATAGAGAAATTACTGACGTTCTGAAATCTTCGGACCAATCTGCTGCAATAACGTATCAAAGTCGGTCGACTTCAATCTTCAGAAACTTTCAAAATGTACGTATCCAATTTCAGCTGTAAGATCGTCATTAACCCAGTACCTCTATACACATTTCTACTTTACAACAAAGAAGTCATGCAGCACCGTCGCTGTGATATCCTGAGTCTTCGTATTTCATTAATTTAATTGCAATGGAGCGCAAACTCTAATGGACAATTTCCCTACACACCCATTTTCCCCCTTTCCTTGCACCCACCTACATTTGCCCTCTACTAACTTCAACTTTAAATTGTTTCTACGTTTTTGGTAAATTATTTATCAATTCTCTGGGTAACTTATTTCAATCCCTGACACCCTTACCTAAAGTAGAGAATCTTCCCACACTCTTGTAACTGAAATCGTGTGCCAGCTTGTGATCATGGTCATCTTTTCCTTTCCATGCATTACTTTTGATTCTTACACCAATATCTTTCCACGCCTCATCAGCAATATACGCCCTGTACACTCCAATGACCCTCTTCACCCTCTTTCTGTCTTCCAATGAATCCCATTCCAACTCTTTTATAATATCTGGTACTGATTCTGTTCTACAGTAATTTCCAGAGACAAATCTATAAATAATAATGCACGACGCACTAGCAATGGTTCTATCACCATTTTTATGGTACTTATAAAAATATCTTCGCCGCATAAACCAGCGAACGTGAAAGTATGATCAGCAACGCATTCATTCTAATGTGGACAACAACAAGCAAATAAAAAAAAAAATAAAAGCCGCACAAATTTTGCCACATCTATTCGGGCACACGCGTTTGCTTGCGTTCGTCTAGTTTGTACCACCTTTACAGTACGAAGGTGGTGCGGCGTTCGGTTGCTGTCCTACCAAAACACGGTCGCGAAGAAGGAGCCATAGGCACAGTGCCGGAAAAGCTGCCGCTTGCAGCAGCTCCTTATAACTAAAAGACGCTTGATAGAATATTGATTCAATACTTTGAATTATAAGCAAAACCAAACAATGTTCAGCTGTGGATTTACAGTTTATCAGAAGCTGAGAATTAGTGCCTACAATGGCATCTCATTTATATATTTTGGTTACATAAGAAATTAGAAAAATGGTTTGTTGCGGAAAATCACCTTCTGGAAATAATGAACAGTGATGGGGAATGGTTAGTCATATCAAGTTGCGTGTGGCGGAGGATGAAGCTGTTGCGATTAAGAGACTTCGCACGTTGGCTTACCATTCGACCCTCAAAATTCAACATTCTGTCGTAGGGTCATTTTAAACCAACAGATTAATGAGATAGATGCAACACAAAAAGAACTTTGTCTCTCTTCGGCGACCTTGCAATGTAAAAATAATTAGGAGATCGATAGCAAATAGGAAGAGTCTTGTAAATAAAACAGAAGAATAAGCTGTTCCATTTTCTTTTCCTTTAGAATAACTACACTGCTAATATCTATACACACAATACGACCGTAACCGTAAGAACGTGTTATAACGGCTCCCAGATTCAGACCTTTATGAAGTTGTGTTTATCAAGCTGGGAGTTGATTAAATATGGTTTTGTGTATTTTTCGTGTAATTAGCCGCGAATATGTGTAAATGAACATGGTTATATGTAGGGAAACTATGTAAGATGCTATGTAATACGTTCAAGGCCGGCATTATGCATGTAACATTAATTAAAAGTTTGTAATTGTATTGATGTGAACTTCAAGGAAAGTATTATTCATGAAAGATGAATTAAAAGTTTTCAGTTATAAGTGCCGCTGTTTCGAGGGCAATTCTCAACGGTTTGTGCTGGTTTACGTTAGTAATTTTGTGTTGAAATACATATAAAGAGTATCAACCTTCATTTTGAGGCGTTTTCTAATTATTGTGATTGATTTTGTAGAATTAGTAATTATTTTTGCATGGATTTAATTGTTAACGTATTGTTAAAGCTTGAGAAACGTCTGTTGGCACTCTTTGTGACCTTCTGGATGTTTCTCGGGCGCTTATTTAAACGCTTTGCTTTTGAGTCATCGAGCGGTTTTTTGTGTGTTTAATCGCTGGAATATTTGTGTATTTGTACTTTAGTATCTTTGAACGAACTTGTTTCCTTATACGATTGTAATTTTAGTATGGAGCTCACGGCGAAATAAATATAAAGTGATTCGTCGCTGTCGTCATTTTGCAATTATTGAATAATTCGAAGAAGTATATATTTAATCTTTGGGGAAGGTAAAAACCCTCTGGCGACCAATTGGATGACGAAGTGATTAAAGGAAATCGTCACTAATTGACTACAAGACGAATTAGTTAACTTCTGCTGAGTGCATCAACTTCTTTGAACTGAGTCAGTAAAGCGTGCTTTACAAACAGAATTAATATAACAGTTGTTTCTTCGTAGAAGTAAAATAAAAAAAATAAAAATTACGAAGATAATTCTACCATTTCACGGCTAACTGACCTGACAAAGAAAAATTTCATTTAATAATGTATCATAACATTTGTAGAAGGTAAAAACTCCAAGTCTCTTAACAATAGGTTGATATCCAGTCTGTGATTGAATAAACATTTATTGACGCCGAGTTGTAACACAAATTAAACAGGAAACAAGTTAAATGACGCTAAGAGCTGCGGTTATTATCGAAAACAGAATACGTTGTGATCATACCTGACCCAGATATGATCCCCCACTAATTAATAGCGCATGAATTCATAAAGCGTCGTTCGTATTTTGGTTTCATCTATGCTACCGACTGCACAGTGGCGTCATTAGTTGTTCCATCGGAAAATAGTTCCACCAGTATCGTGTTTCCGTGTATTACCAAGAAATACAGCGCAAATAAAAGCAGGTACACGTGAGCGCCGCGTAATTACAAATCACAAGCCGATACGACCTGCAGCTGGTTGCGTGTTCACGTTTAATGTGAGTTGTATTGCCAGATCGTCAGCTGTGTGTCCAATATAAGGGCCGCCACATCCGACCGAATATACAAACAAAACTGTGGACACGCAGCAACGAAATCATTCCTAGAAGCAACTATCTACTCAAACTACAAAAGTACCGAGCGTGGTGGGTGAGCGGTTAACGCTATGGACTCGCATTCGGGAGGACGCCCGTTCGAATACCCATCCAGCCATTCAGATTTGGGTTTTCCATGGTTTCCCCAATTCACTCCAGTCTAATGCCGGGATGCTTCCTTCAAAAGGCCATTGATGAATTTCTTCCTGTTCTTGTCCCCAGTTCTTTCCCGCTTCTAATGACATAGACGAGAACGAAGCGTAAAGTCATACGCTTAAAAAAACAAAAACAAAAAACCTTTAGTTGTGCCATATTCCCAAAGCTGTATTCCCGCGTACATTGTATTTCTTTTCTGATGGCTTTACCCTTCATCAACATCAACATCATTAGGGGTTGGAAAGGATTGCAGCTAGGAACGGCAGGGAATTCGACCATGGTTTTTTTGAAGTACGCATCCCGAAATTCGCGTGGAGTGATTTGGGGAAACCATGGAAATCAAAAGTCTGGATTCTCGGACGGGGATTCGAACCAGTGTCTATTCGAAAGAGAAAAAAGAGCGTTACCGCTCGTTTGGAATATAATACGTCTACCTTTTGGTTGTCTCCTAGTAGCAAGGAATAAAAGTTAGTATTGTACCGTCTTTGTCTCTTTTACAGTCTATTAATTTTTGCAATTTCGTTACGCTTATTGGAGTGTTAATCTTTGTTGTAATTGTGACATTAATGTTTTCCGTGTATATGTCGATTATCGATACATGCACAGATACTCTTTAATCATGGATCGCTAGGTTACTGTAATGTCACATATCGTCGCTACAAGGCTCATTAAAAACGGAATTATGCTCGTTAATCGTTCCATCTACGGATGTTTAGCAATTTAGGTGAAAAATAAGGGTCTCAGTTATCATGTTTTTTTTTCCAAAGATAAAGACCAAGAAAGCAGTGGGTTATACAAATACGGCTTGGATAAACTCCATCAAGGTGGACCCGAGTGCGTAGTCGCCATATTCGTAAATCTGATATTAATTCTTCGCTTGACAGCTGTGGTATTGGTGGTTGCTTGAATTAAAAGTATGAAGTAGTTGTATAAACCTCGTATGCGTGTCTGCTGGAAATTAATTATTTATGTTGTTGTTGTGCTTACATTACAGCAACATTGTCTTGATTTGCTGCGCATTGTTTAACTTTTTCTACTAAGTACTATGAGAGAATTAACTTAAAAAATACTTCATATCCACTGAAGTGACGCGTGTTTTTAATAACGACAAGGCCTGGACTCACTGCAAACGAACCTGGATGGTGGGTAAGCAGTAACGCTCTGATCTCGCATTCTGGAGGCCGCGGGTTCGAATCCCCGTCCAGGTATCCAGATTTCGGTTTACATGGTCTCGCGAAATCATTCCAAATGCACGCTGCGATGTTTTTTTTTTTTTTTTTTTTAAAAAAAAAGAGCCGTAGCCGAATTCCTTCCCATTCTTTGCTCCCAGTTCTTTCCCTCCATTTATTACCTAGATACCTTGATGTCGACCAGGGGTAGAGCCATAAATAATAATAATACAAAAATTGGCAATCATTGAGGACTGCAGACAGAACTGAGAACTTGGAACTACTAGTATCACAGGCGCCACATGTCATGCTTACAGCTACAGATATTCTAAATAATAATAATTCCGTCTAGTGGTAATGAACTAGTGACAGGGTTTCTATTGGCTGCGCATTCCGCCATTGCCTTAAGCCGCCTTAACCTAACTCGATAGTGCTACCCGGTACAGGGGACCTACAGTTTAACGTGGAACCCGAACAGCGGAAGCGTTCTGGCGTACTTCATATTACACACGAAGGTGTGCCGGAGGTGAAGGTCAGGTGAAGGGCATATGAAAATCCCCGCCCAGACAGAGATACGAACCGGCAATATTTCGTTCCTCAGTCAGTCTAAAGAAGATTTCATTTCGAAAACTAAGAATCTAACTTAGTCCACAACCCGAAGGTTGGTCGAATATTCTTGAAGAAGATGTATGATGCTGTTACGCCAAGAGGCAGGAAGGCCAATTCCTTTCCTCAGGGACTTACAGTTTAACGTGGAATCAGAATCACAGAACGTCCCAGCGTAGTTCATATAATGAAATACAACTCCTAAAAAGTCCTGCTCACCGCGGGGTTTGAACCCACGACCGGAGAGAGAAGTTCTGGAAGCAAGCGCCTTGACCGCTGAGCTACCAGACCACCTTGTTTTGAAGTATATTCTGGGTTTGCAAGAACAACGTTGGCTGAAATTAAGGTTAGGGAGGAACTGAAGAGAGGGTTTAGATTTTTGTAAAATAATAGTAAAAAATTGTTTTAAATTTCGTGCATGCGAAGTTCCATAAAAATGGGATAACTACTCTGTTGTTGTACGAAGAATTTTGGCAAAAAAACCAAACAAACAATCATTATTTTTTTTAAATTTTAGATACATGTACAGTATATAGTTTCACTGCTGTCCAAACGCTACACGTCACACTCATAGCTACAGATATGCTGCCATTACAGCATGTTGGTGACGCGGACTCATAAGATTTTACGCATCCAAAAAGCGCGCAAAGCACAAATTCTACGGGCATCACGTCTGATAGCATGTCGGTGACGCGAAGTCGCGAACTCATAGATTTATCCCCGTCCAAACATCGCCTAATGCTGGGATAGGAGTTTTCACTTCAAAAATGTTACCCTGGATAATACGAGGGTGAGTCAAATGAAAACCTTAAATATTTTTTTAAATATTATTTACTGTGCAGAAGTGGTACAAAGCTTTATCACTTTTCAACATAATCTCCCCCACGCTCAATGCAAGTCCTCCAGCGCTTACAAAGTGCATAAATTCGTTTACAAAAAAATTCTTTTGGTAGTCCGCACAACCACTCATGCACCGCGTGGCGTACCTCATCATCAGAACGGAACTTCTCTCCTCCCACTGCTTCTTTGAGTGGTCTAGACATATGGAAATCACTTGGGGCAAGGTCTGGTGAGTATGCTGGATGAGGAAGACACTCAAAATGCAGGTCTCTGATTGTTGCAACAGTAACGATTCTTGCAAGGAAGCAATCACCTTCTCGTTCAAAGCGCCGAAGAAGTTCTTCCCAAGAATCAACACGTCGTTCTCTCATTTCAGGAGTCAGCTGCCGTGGCACCCATCTTGCAGACACTTTGTGAAACTGGAGCACATCATGCACAATGTGGTGTGCTGAACCATGACTAATCTTTAAACATGCTGCAATGTCATTCAGTGTCACTCGGTGGTTTTCCATCACCATGGCTTCAACTGTTGCAATGTTCTGTTGAGTCACAACTCATTGTGCCTGACTTGGACGAGGAGCATCTTCCACTGAAGTCACACCATTTGCTAACTTCCTACTCCATTCGTAGACTTGGTGCTGTGACAAACATACATCACCGTACTGAACCTTCATTCTTCGATGAATTTTAATAGGTCTCACACCTTCACTACTCAAAAACCGAATAGCTGAACGCTGTTATTCCCTGGTGCAAGTCTCAAGTGGGGCGGGCATCTTTATACTGATACTGCGACGGTATATGTGTTTCTGCACTATGCTGCCACCTACAGACCATTCTGCACGCTGCTTGTAGCACGCTTACCAACTTACAGGATAACGGCGCGAAATTTCGATTTTTTATTACAGATTTATGGTTTTCATTTGACTCACCCTCGTACTAAGACCAGAGTACTTTTATGTTGAGGATATAGCAGGCTCTTCCCTGGCATGCTGGATAAAGCCGACACTGGAGAAATAGTTGTATCGCACAATTAGCACAGCTGTATCCGCGCCGAGCCGGTCCAATCAATAATCCTGTAAAAAGTAAATCGTAAAATTTTTTCAGCAATGCTGGTACAGTTTATGCGCGGTCATAACAAGAGCATAAAAACATTGTCCAGGTTTCGACAATAGCTGGCGCGCAGATCAACCGGAAGTGAGCCCCGCTTCCGCCATCAGAGCCGCTGCTGGTATTATTATTATTATTTTCGCCTGCGGTAATAAATCACGATCGCAGGAGCTGTAAAATGGAACTGGCGCCAGGAGGGAGGGGAGGGGGCTGGAAATCTCACGGCTCATTTGCGGCTCTCCGCTAGGGGCGCTGTTTACCATGGCCCGTCTCCCTCTTTCAGCTCTTTTTTTGTCACGGCCTTACGCCTCGTCGACGTCGGGGTCATTAGAGGCGGGATCGAACTGGGGAAAAGGAACGGGAAGGAATTCGGTCGTGGCCATATGAATTTTTTTTATTTTACTTGTGGCTTTGCGCCTCGTCGACGTCGCGGTCATTAGAGGCAGGAACGGACTGGGGAAAAGGAACGGAAAGCGACTCGGACATGGCCTTCTGAACTTTTTTATATTTCTTTTTTTTTTACTTACGACATTACGTCTCGTCGATGTCGTGGTCATTAGGGACAAGTAACAGAAAGTAATTCGGTCATGGCCTTTTGAAGGAAGTATCCCGGCATACGCCTGGAATGGTTTGGGTAAACCGTGGAAAACCGAAATCTGAATGCCAGGACGGGGATTCGAACCCTCGTCCTTCCGAATGCGTCCCAGAGAGTTAACTGCACTCCAACCATGCTCGGTGGAAATTTTGAAGGAACCATCGCAGGGTTCTCCTGGAGTAATTTCGGTAAACAATGGAAAACCGAAATCCGGATGTCCGGACGGGGATTCGAACCAGCGTCCTCCAGACTGCCAGACGCGAACATTACTGAGTATCGTTTCAAATGATTTAGAAAACCTCTTTTCTTCATCTGCTTTACGACCATTTACGAATATTAGGTGTAGTCAGCCTTTGGTGAGTTTTTCTCATCATTGACACAGTCGAATTTGGAACAATCTTTTTACGGCCGCACGCCATACCTCACACCGAACACTTTATTACTACTGCGAGGTCGTACTACGTACTACTGGAGAAAGTGAGATCTGCCTCTGAAAGGTGCAACTATGTTCAGTTTGTGATATCTGGATGTTTTGTTTGTGAAATATGTAAGTGAGCCGTCCCAGTGTTCGCTTTGATGGCTGCTGAAAACCGCCTTATAAGCGCCGCCAGGACAGCCAGGTCGCGGGGGCGTTGGGTCGTGCTCGGTCACGTTGTACCTCCAAGATGAAGCGTGCGGGCGGGGCAACACTGGCGGGTAAATTACGACACCTCTGCGCCGGGTATTGTTGTTTTCGCGTGATTCCGCGTTGTAATGTTGGCAGAACTGGCATCAAGCCGGGCAGAATCTTTGAGCATAATGATTGACATCGCAGAGAGTTCAGCGATGAATCGTGGTTCTGAACTAACTGGTATGACCATCATCGGCGAGTACGATGGATATCTCAGAAAAGATCCGATTCTTCCAACGTTCTTTAGAGGCACAGTGATGTTACTCCTGACCTCATGGTGTGGGGAGCCATCGGGTGTGACTCCAGGTCATGGCTGGTAGTGAAAGAGGGTACTCTGACGGCACAACGGTACTTCACGGACATCCTGCGTCCTCGTGTGTTACCTATCATGTGATACTATCGTGGTACAATTATACAACATGACCATGGTCGTCCACATACGGCACGTGTCTTTATAAACTGTCTACCTGAAGTGGAGGTACTCCCGAGGCCAGCAAGATTCTCTGAACCGTCGCAGATGTAACAGGTGTGGGGAAACTCAGTCGAAACTCCGTCCCAGTGCCGGCATCGAGGATATCAAGGGACAGTTACAACGGTTGTGGGTCAGCTTGCCTCAGGACAGGACACAACGGCTTCACGACAGCCTTCCCAGCCAAATGAGTGGATGAATCGAGACCAGATGGGGTTGTTGGCTATTTGGTTCCTTGAAATAACTAGTCCAACGAATCAATTTTCATTTTATATGAAATTCTCTCAGGTGACTAGCCGAGATAATGAAGCGTTAATATCACGCGATATTTCGGCCATCACATACACCAGGTATGGGCAACCTTTGCTTAGCTGAGGGCGTAATTTCGGGACATAATCAAGTCGCGGGCCGTAGGTAAGAAATAAGTAGGTAGTAGTGAATAAAAAGGCAAAAAAAATTCACACACTTTTTTATTTATTTACGACTCGATCTGTGGCGTTCCACTGCGTACGCTGAATAATATTATTTATAGATTTTAACCTTTATAACTTGAATAAATACATATTTTTTGCACGTTATTTGAAATTCCTGAATCTCTCGCGGGCCGGATTGAAGGTGGTGGAGGACCGGATCCGGCCCGGAGGCGGAGGGGGGGGGGGTTGCCCATATATGACATACACTGTCGCCATCTTCTGGTGAAGTGTCGAAATATCATGTGATGACACTTCCTTAACTCGGCTAGTCGCCTGAGAGAATTTCATATTTTCTCAACGCCGGGAATAACTTCGTTCTTATGTCATTGTCACTATGTTTATTCTCCCTTACTCTTCATAGTAACATTATTCAAACAGCCGTCGGTTAGATCCAGAGATACTAAGTAATAATATAAACAAATATTCCAGCGACTAAACCTGCAAAATTCCGAGAACTACTGATTGACAACAACTATCAACTTAAAGACCCATTCACACTAGCGGTCAGCTCAGCTCAGGTCAAAAATCGCTATACACGTAATCCAATGGGAGCATTCACACTACGCGGTCCGCTCAGGTCAGGGCAAGGCAGCTCAAACTGAAGATCAACAACGGTCAAGACCTGAGCTGAGCTGAGCTGACCGCTAGTGTGAACGAGCAACGGTCAGGTCAGGTCAGATCAAATGGGCGGCGAACGTCTGAAAACTATGCTCGTGAGCAATAAAAAAAAGAGTAATAAATAAAAAATAAATGGTTTAACGGTATGTTATTTCTGTTTATTATAAAGTCGGATAACTTTAATTTAAATTCAAATATTATTACACATTTTAGTACTGTACAGATCCTGTTTCCGAATTAAAAAAAAAAAAAAATTGTGAATATATTTTTAGAATCCAATGCTTCTGTACCAGCGTTAGCACATAACCAAAGAATATTTGTAGGATTTATCTCGCTCATCCTGAAATTCACTTTGTACATGACATGAAATTTTATCCTTCCGCAAATAATTGTTCAAAATACGTCATGCTAAAATTATGTTATCAATTAATCCTGGAGCAGAATTAATTTTTCTAAAATAAATTTAAAATCTTTGAGCCCTAAAATATCAAAAGCATTTCCCATCACTCGTCTCGCACGGCATAGCCGGTAGTTAGCATTCTTCTTTCTCTTGATCTGTTTGCGCTTGAAACTCTGGATGCACTCAGAAACATCCTCTTTTTGATCTTGACGTATTTTTAGGCTCTTGATCCAAAATCATTGCGATTTAATTGACGCTGGGGTAGAAAACGGCATTGTTCACTGCGATCAACTGAAATGAAATGGCCTCGTCTACTACTTGATCTGGCCTGACCTGAGCTGACCTGACCGCTAGTGAGAATGGGTCTTAACTTTATATAGGCGCTACAGAAATTTCCAGAGTAATACAGAGAGAGGCGACCAATGTTTCTCGAATCCTACCAATACTTATTATTATTGATTATTAATTTTAATTGCGGTGAAGCTAACGCTCCGATGGCAATTCCCCTTCTCTTTTAATTACTCCTTTTCATGTTATTTCATTTTTTTTTATATAATTGGAGTGTTAAATTCCTCCCCCATTTATTTTTCCGACATACAAGTTTTAATTTTAAATTCCTTAAGTGTTTTTGGTAAATTATTCAACACTTCAACTGGTAATTTGTTCCGATCCCTGACACCCTAAGCAACAAAAGAAAATTTCCCACTCCCTTAAGCATGAAATCGAGCGCCAGCTTGTGGTCATGGTCGTCTTTCCCCTTCCATGCACTATTGCTAATTCTTTCACTAAAGTCCCATCACTAACATATGCCCCACACATTCCCGGTACTCTCTTCACCCTCCTCCTTTAAACCATTAAAATCACATTAAGAGAATCAGAATTCATACAAAATCATTCACAACCAATGCGAAACACGCGGAAATGAAAATTAAAGATATTTACAGGTATTTACGAACAAAATTATCAACATAAATCAGTCCAAATAGTTGCAAATTGTCCTGAAAACATAGTAGCTCACATCAAAACTTACAGTTTACGAAGTTTTAACTAATGTATCATGCATTAGACTGTCCTTGAAGATATTAAATAACATTTTAAATATTTTCTTTCCATAAAACAATTATCACTTACACAGATTCAAAATTCATTACACAAAAACTATACAAAAACATAATTATTCACTTTCAGCTTGCTAAACGCAATTCTTGAAATACAGGTGTGAATCTAAGGGCCGTTATAGGGTGAAACGTCAAACTGTCAAGTGGGATCATGCTGCCAACTTCTTTGTAAACTTGATTTTGTAAACACGGAAAAACCTGATGGAGCATCTCAACCCTTGAAATTTGTCTTGGTTCTTCTTCCCCGTCTGGTGCTTAACTTTTTCTGTCATACACTAGCAAAACTGTCAAAGTAATCATTGCTAATATTATGCTGGAAAATTACTTAATTCCTAAGGATAAATTGCAGGGTGTCAACAAATCGGCCAAGAGTTACCCTGGTCGACGCGACTAGAGTCGAGGGCGGAAGTTTGTATGTTAATATTTTACTAACCGTCTCTGCATCGCTTTCCGTTATCTGCGACATTTTTACGCATTATTTACGCGTCCTATCTCGTTATTTACAATCATACAGAACGTCGGTGGACAAAGCGATACTGCCAGCTGGGTAACAACATTTGTTTTACGCGCTGTGGAAATATTTACAAATAATTAAATTAATTGTGTAGTTAATCGCAGCCGTATGTACCCGCTCCACAGCGATCGCATATTTGCAGTTTTAATGAGGATATATTTGATGCCGTTGTCATAAACGGGTCGTATAATTATCATCTATCACGTGCCTGGACTTTCAACGAACTTTAAATTTGTATGCACATAGGAAAGGTTACAGACACACACACACACACACACACACACACACTCACACACACAAACATACACACACACAAACATACACACACACACACACACACATAAACTCACATACACACACATACACACATACACACACATATACATACAGAAACACAAACACACATATTGAGGTGTAACTACTGCCTCTTGTTATGAATTAAACTACTTTTTGTTTCCATAAATTATCAATAAAAATATTATTAATGACTGAAATTGCGATATGAGGGATCAAGATGTTGTTTTGCATATTAACAACACCGTTGTAGTTACGTTTGACTTTAATATACGTATATTACAAAATTATTCTTGATCGAAAATTTATTATTAACAATAGCATGACACAATTAAACAAATGTCTTGAAAACCGACAATGGGTACATTTTATATCAGTTCGCAGGGTTTTCTATTCGTCCATCGATTAAACTCAGCGGGGCAATGATATTTTCTCTATGGCGACACTGGGTTGATCGATACGATAATGATTTGCGGTGATCACCATATCGACGGGGTTACCATGTAGCAGGAGGCGCCGAGTCCCTCCAGGTGAATGCCGGGATGCTTCCTTCATATAGGCCATGGCCGATTCCTTTCCGTTCCTTGTCCCCAGACCCATCCCGCCTCTAATAACCTCGACGAGAAGTAAAGCAATAAATTAAAAATAAAATAAAAAAACTGTAGGAGGCACAACTTCCTTCAAATCTTTCTGTCAATGAAAGCATGTTTCTCAAAAATAATCACATAATGACACCTGGCACGGCACCAGCAAACCGAAATCTCTTCCGAACATCAAATTCTTTTAGATTTAGTCTGGCGTAAGGTGAACACTATTCCACGAATTTTGCTCATTTTGAAAGCTTACGTATGGCCTTAAAATTGAAACGTGTGTGATAAAGATAATTTAACTGGACAGCGGCAAATTATTATTAGATCAAGACAGTATTAAAGAAAAATGAGTCCATTATAATTCCATAATCAGATGCCTATATTAGTTTTGAGTCACTAATCCCTGAAGTATGACTTGGGCACGGGTAGTTTTAATTTTTTGTTGTATTCAGTTTCTCCTGTCATTACTGTAGTGTCAAAAAATTACAGAGCAAAGCCTCATACAATAGTTAGCTCAGTGGTTAAGGTATCCGATTGGAGCGGCGAAAAGTCCACGAAGATTTTCATAGCCTTTAATCCGACCTTCACCTCTGGAACAGCTTGCTGTGTAAAGGCGGGTTTACACGGTTCACTTTTCGCAATCACTCCGGATGAATCACTCGCAGTGAAAGGAAAGTGAACTGTGTAAAAAGAGAATCTTCCAAAGTGATCACCCAAGAAGACGGATGAAAGAAGTTGGCTCGGGTTCAACTTTTCGTTCACTTTTACTTTTTCACTCGGATGAATCATCAAGAGTGACTGCCACGTATAAACAGTCAAAGTATCGAAGTAAAACATACTCCTGGATTGCCACCGAGCGTGGTGGGTGAACGGTTAACGTTTTGGCCTCGCATTCGAGAGGACCCGGGTTCGAATCCCCGTCCGGGCATCTAGTTTTGGATTATCCATGGTTTCCCCAAATCACTTCAGGCGAATGCCGGGGTGCTTCCTAAAAAAGGCAGTGGCCGAATTCCTTCCCGTTCCTTGCCCCGATCCTATCCCGCCTCTAACGACCTCGGCGTCGACGCGGCGTAAAGCCCAAGTAAAAAAAAAAAAAAAAAAAAAAAAAAAAAAAAAAAAAAACTTGGATCGGTCGCAATTGTTTGTTTCTGATTTTGTGGTTATGAACACATAACTACTTTTAAATGGAAAGAAGAAACATTTCTTTATTTTTAAAATCTTTCCATTACAACCAGTGTTTATAGAAAACACAATTTGAATGTTATAAAAATAAAATTTATGTGATAGGGATACGAATGACATGATTAAAGAATTGGATCTCCCACTTTTGACAATAGAAGACAAGCACAAAATTAAAACTATCCGAACCAGGTATTCTAGCGAATTGACTAAGTTTTAAAACCAGAAAAATGTGGTGTAAATTGTGCTTCTATGTGAATGTGTTTCAAAGCAGTTACGAGAGTAGTTTGTAATTCCAGTTTAACCGGAAGACATTTTCTCATTAGTGTCCTGTCTTGCAATTACCGGTGAGCTTTTTGATAGCAAATCTTTGTGATTCACACAATCGAAGATGATTTTTAAATGCCATTTTGTCTTCCAATACCCATTCAACCACGCCGCAAGCTCCGATCTCGCCTACCAACTTCTCTTTTTTCAATTAACTTTCTGCACGGTGTAACTTTTAATTCCTTAGGCGAGGAAATAAATTCGTTTCAACACGGACAAGTTTATTTGTTGCCGTCTTGAAGTGAACTGAATGGTTCATTTGTGTGATAGGTCTAAACGAAAAGTGAATTCACCTTCACTTTCACTGCGAGTGATTCGTCCTGAGTGAATGCGAAAAGTGAATCGTGTGAACCGGTGTAACATCACAGTTACCTTCCACCGACTGCGTAGTAGTGCCTGACAATCGGATTAACACATCGCTTTTGAGTCAGTCTGTAGCGGGCCCCTCCTATCGCGTGTTGAAGGATCCCAGAGTTCTTAGCGAATTGAAGACGGCCATGCTATTGGCGAGTGATCGCGGGAACTTCGAAACCCTCGTACAGTCATATAACAAATCACTGCAAAATTTGAAACTTTTATGCTGTTAAGGGTCTTTACTTGCTCAACGAAGATAAAATGGCAAATCACAGGCTAATTACTGAAATTCAACTGACTATATTACCTTTTTGGACTTGTGAAACTGTACCCGGCGTATTTTAGCTAACCACTCAATCAATTTATTCTTATCTCGGAGCGGAAACCTGTATCGAACGAAAATATTAAACCTGTGACCAACACGTCGGAACATAACATCAACCTGTTATGATAGACGATTCGGAACTTATTTAAATGCATACTTAATTGTGAAACGATAAATTTGTGCCCTTTGTAGCACGGTTGGTGCTGTTATATGCAGCGCAAGACTTAACCATGGTAGCAAACACTTCTAATAAAAACAAATACGAGCACTCGATCACTTCGGCACGTCTCAACTGTACAGAACCACACACTCAAACCAACACTTTGCCATCAGTATGGCGGCGCGCGCATCGTTCAATTTGCGAAGGAACACTAGCGCTGTTGCTCCTTCTAGTGTATAATATTCAAACTTCTTTGGTCTGTAGCAAGCCGCCGCAGGAGTCATATCCGGATTGTCGCGCAGAGCGGCTCACGCATAGAAAGCATTGGCCGATACAGCTATAGTGTGTGGACTCCGTTTAAGAAGAACGTGATGTGGTCGACACGAACAGTGAGCGTAAAAAGTAAAGTTTGAACAGTACTGAGACGAACTGTGAACATCAGACTGTGATGGCAGATAACTTAGTTCAAAGCAGATGCAAATGCTAATTTTCCTTTCAAGAATTCTGTAATCTTTCGGATAACGAAATTTCGATTAGCCTTTACCTTGAAATTGACCAAACCAGTTCGTGATTGTTAACGTGCTTTATCAATAAACTTGTCGTTGACAGAATTATTTATTAATGAACGTAATAACCTTTATTAATTATTCTTCCATTAGCTGCTTAGAACTGGCTTGGTTTCAACATCTGGCGACCGGCGGCATTAACAAACTATATTAATCAGTAAATTAATTAACTACAAGGAGTCTTACAGAAATTATTAACTGTGATCAGAACTTTATTTAAAATCAAAACCATTCATCAAGATACACAAGCGTCTTACACCCGCCAGAACACTTCCGTGGATTCCACGTTAAACTGTAGGTCCCTTATACCCAGTAGGACTACCCGGTTTGGCTGGGTGGCTACGACGCGACGGGAAATTACCAGGTCATTACGAGCATATCACATTTGTCGCTTCTATTACATTTAATTTAATTTAATTTAATTGCAATGCAGCACAGGCTCCGGTGGCAATTTCCCTACACCCATCATTCCCCCTATCCTGCACCTACCTACATTTGCCCTCTACAAATTTTATCTTTAAATTCTTTCAAAGTTTTCGGTAAATTATTCATCATTTCTCTTGGTAACTCATTCCAATCCCTGACACCCTTACCTAAAAAAGAGAATCATCCCACACCCTTGTGCCTGAAATCGAGTGCCAGCTTGTGGTCATGGTCATCTTTTCCCTTCCATGCACTACTTTTCATACCTATTGCAATATCTTTCCATACCTCATCGCCAGGTATATGCCCTGTACACTCCCATGACCCTCCTCATCCTCCTCCTGTCTTGCAATGAATCCCATTCCAGCTCCTTTATCATATCCGTCACTGACTTGCATTCTGCGATAACTTCCAGAAACAAATCTAGCAGCCCTTCTTTGCACCCTCTCCAACTCCTGTATTTGATACGTAAAATGAGGGTCCCATACTACACTACCATATTCGAGCAATGGTCTGACCAAAGTTTTGTAACCCAATTCATTGACTTCTCTCGTACATCCCCTCATCACTCTCTCCAACAAGTGCAGAACTTTGAAACCTTTTCCTACCACCTGTCCTATGTGTCCTGCCCAGTTAAGTTTGTTATCAAAAGTAACTCCAAGATATTTACATTTCAAGTCTTCAGCAAGCAATTCTTTCCCCACCTTATATTCATAATTAACCTTTAGTTTTTTATTTGTGTATCTAATAAGCTGACACTTCTTTGCATTTATCTTCATTCCATGTTTACCTACCCAATTAGATATCCTGTCCAGATCACCCTGCAACTGTTTACAATCCTCTATCGTTTTGATTCTTTTATACAGCATTATTTCATTATTTCTCTCGCTCTCTTGTTTGTAACTTCACCTGGCCCGGATGGAATTCCAGTAAGAGTATTTTCAGAGTATGCTGGCGGAAATCGAGGCATTTCTGTCTGATATATTCAGTAAATCGCTAGAAGAAAGAAAAGTACCTTCAGACTGGAAAATAGCGCAAGTAACTCCGATTTTCAAGAAAAGTGATCGAAGTGATCCTGGAAACTATCGTCCCATATCTATACATCTATTTGTAGTAGAGTTATGGAGCATATTATATGCTCAAACATTATGAACTTTCTAAATGAAAATAATTTGCTTAAAAAAATCAACACGGATTTCGGAAGATAAGATCATGTGAAACACAGTTGGCCCTATTTACACACGACGTAATGAAAGTTATTGATGCAGGTTCACAAGTAGATGCAATTTTTTTAGATTTTCAGAAAGCCTTTGACTCTGTGCCACACAACCGCCTTTTAGCGAAGCTACGAGCGTACGGTATATCGGATCAGCTTTGTGAATGGATTGTCTAACTGGTCGATCGCAGTATGTCGTTGTTGAAGGAGAAAGTTCTTCTAATCTAGATGTAACATCGGGTGTACCTCAAGGAAGTGTAATACGACCACTTCTTCTCTTAATTTTTATGAACGATCTCGGAGACAAAGTGAAAAGCCTTTTCAGATTGTTTGCTGATGATGCAGGTTATTTATAGGGAAGTAGGAATTTGGCCGATTGTTTAGCAATTGAGCGTGATCTGGATGTTATTTTGGCATGGTGCGCTGAGTGGCAACTCACACTAAATTGTAAAAAGTGTAAGGCAATGAGCATAACTAACAAAAAGAATCAGATTGTTCAGAAATACGAAGTAAACAGTTCAGTTATTGATATGGTCGATTCTATGAGATATTTGGGAGTAACAGTACAAAGGAACATGAAATGGGACTTACATATTAATACGTTGGTAGGTAGAGCTAATTTTAGGCTGCGGTTCCTAGATCGAATCTTGAAAAATTGTAATGAACAAACAAAGGAGATAGCTTAAAAATCTCTTGTGCGTCCACATTTGGACAATTGTTGTGCCATCTCGGATCCGTTTCGTAAGGGGTTGATCGAAAGTATAGAGAAAGTACAGAGAAGAGCCACTCGATTCCGTGACCGCTTGCTACAGTCCTTATGAAAGCGTTACAGAACTGATTAGTAGACTAGGCTTGGGAGTCTCTGGTAGATAGACGACACACGTTTCGTATAAACTAATTGGTAAATACGCGTACTCCCACTTTCACTTACGAGTGTAGTGAAATACTTCGTCCACCAACCTATTTGGATCGGAATGACAGGAAAGATAAAATTAGAGAAATAAGGTGCCGCACTGATTATCATTTGAATTCTTTTTTCCCTCGTACCTATAGGGTTTGGAATGCACAAGCAAAGAGATTAGGTTTGGTGCTGAGCACCCTCTGCCACCCACAGTTTTGTGAATTGCAGAGTATATATGTAGATGTAGAGCTTGTCACAGGGTCTCCTGTGCCACATTTTATTCCATGCAGTTAAAGATGTTGCATAACAGTAATATTATAATTGACACTAGCAGAGTTCAACGCGTTGCCCGGTGAAGTTGGCGTCGTTTTACCTATTCACTATTTTTAATCAAGCAATTTTATTCATACAATTCGCTCCATCCATTTCCGGAATTAAAGCAAACCCACATTCATCCGCAGCCAACAAACTGGTACTTAATGTAGAAAAGACACAGTTACTTCAGTTTGTTACAAAAAATAAAACAAAGGACAGCTATAATGTGATATCAGAAGGAAAAGCAATCAATGAAAGCAGTTTCACAAAATTCCTGGGTGTATATATAGATAACAAATTGAACTGGAAACAACATATTCAACAACTTCTTAAAAACTGAATTCTGCAACATTTTCACTTAGGGTAATATCTAGAATAGGTAATATAGAATCCAGAAAGTTAGTATATTTTGCATATTTTCATTCCCTGCTCTCTTATGGCATCTCATTCTGGGGAAACTCGTCACAACCACAGAGGGTATTTAGATTGCAAAAGCGTGCTATAAGAACTATTTTTGGAGCAATCCCACAGACGTTGTGCAGAAATCTATTTAAAAACCTGGGTGTACTAACAATGCCAGCACAGTATGTATATTCCGTACTATCATTTGTAGTGGAAAATTCTGAACACTTCAATCTTAATGCTGACGTACATAGCCATAATACTAGGAATAAATATGATATTCACGAGGATTACAAATCACACTCAATTGTACAGAAAGGGTTAAAATTTACTGGAGCTTCCTTATTTAATGTCTTACCATCAGAAATTAAATGTTATCTACAAAAACCCAACTACTCTAAGTCAAAACTGAAAGAGTTTCTGCCTTTATTCTGTGAAAGAATTTTCTTCTTGGAATTTGGTAAATAAGAATGACTGATAAAATAGTATATATGGTGTATGGAAGGGGAAGGTGACAAAGTTGTCCACAATTACTAAAATGATATATGGTTTTTCTTTCTGTTGAAACTTTTGACAAATGAAGTAATTACACTGTTCACAAAATTTCACTCATATATAGTAACTAACACGGGATAGCATGCACTCAAAAACTGCTGTGAATAATTATGATACTAACAGGTTTTTAAATAATTGACTGCTTATAAGTTGTTGGTAATATAATTGATATTGTTAATAGGTGTGTGTACTGTTCCACATGAATAGCAACTAACATGATATAATATGTAGTCACAAGTTACAGTGAAACTTATCATGGTAACTGGTTGGTAAGAAAATAACTGGTTGTTAGATGCTGGTAACAAGTGTATACACTGTTCCACATAATAGGTATTAATTAACTCGAGATTTTATGTGTAGATTACAGGAGATATTGGTTATACTAATGGGTTGTAGCTAACTTGTCAATATATAATAATATTATCAATTATATAGGAATATTGACATTACTAATAAGTGTATGTACTGTTCTACATCCCCGAGATTATTCTCTCATGGGATCAAAGTGAACATATCTATCTATCTATCTACCTATCTACCTTACCAAGAAAGGAGTGGGCTGAAGTTGATTTACCCTTTACCTGGAAACTGCTAAATCGATTTTG
The DNA here is from genome assembly GCA_031002005.1 of Vandiemenella viatica. Taxonomy (NCBI): domain Eukaryota; kingdom Metazoa; phylum Arthropoda; class Insecta; order Orthoptera; family Morabidae; genus Vandiemenella; species Vandiemenella viatica. The sequence continues at coordinate 183,940,252 of JARYHS010008075.1, forward strand.
ATCGAGTTTTCACAGTATCAAACATAAAATGTTTCTCATTACACTGACTCATCTGCCACTGGAGCTAAAAAAAAATATTTCATTATGTTACTCCATCTGGCACTGGAGCTCAAAATTAAAATAATTTCCGTACCTCTACAGTCGAGTATCAAGAACTCAGAACTATATATCACGTATTCAGAATAAGCAAGATTAAAAAACATATATATCTTCACTTTTGATCTGTTTCAGGGAGTTACAAACTGCGTCTCCATTTTATTGTGAACAGGACGCCAAAGACGATAGCCCGAGACATTGTAGTTGTGTTATCAGAGATTGTGAACAAAGAAAATCTCTCTTATTTTATCGTTATTAGTTTCTCACATTCAATATGGCCATCTATGACGTTTAAAGACTGAATATCCCAAATTAAAGGAAATAATATATCAAGTTTTGTTTACTGTGCAAACTAGTTATTATTGTAAACTGATTTTATTGCTTTCATTAAAGGCTATGGACAGAGACATTATACTAACGTATTTAATGCGGAGTATGCAACATCTATTCGTTCTATCTTTGGTAATGTCACCTTACGTTAAGAATATCATTCACTGCTCCGGCGTTAGGTAACGAACCAACCAGTCGAGATTCTAATCTTTAAAAAGGTTAAAATCCCATCGAAATCTGCGCAGTATTTTTTAGTTTTTCTTTCATAAATATATCCAGTTTTCGTTTTATTGATGTAGATTTATAGATAGATTTATCATAATTTGTACAGATAACAAAATACATTTACATTTATAAATTCACATTTACGTTGGTGCGATGTATGTCCTTTAGGATTTTTTTGCTGTCATCAGTCTTTAGACTGGTTTGATGCAATCCTCCATCCCTTCCTATCCTGTGCTAACCTCTTCATTTCTACATACCCCTTACAACCCACGTCCTCAATTATCTGCTTCATATATTCTAATCTCTGTCTACCTCTACAGTTCTTACCTTCAACTGTTCCCTCCACTAACAAATTAACCAGTCCAGCATGTCTCAAAATATGACCTACCAGCCTGTCTCTTCTTCCTGTAAGCTTCTTCCATAAACTTCTTTTCTCACACATCGTTTCCAAAACTCGTTCATTTCTTACTTTGTCTGTCCACCTAATTTTCAGCATTCTTCTGTAGCACCACATTTCAAATGCTTCAAGTTTCTTTCTTTCCGGTATTCCTAAAGTCCATGTTTCGCTACCGTAAAGTGCTGTGCTCCACACATAGAGTTTTAAGAAGTTCTTTCTAATTCCTAGATCAATATTTGAAACTAAAAGGTTTCTCTTTTTCATGAAGGCTCTTTTTGCTAGTGCTATTCTGCTTTTAACATCATCCCTGCTTCGGCAGTCGGTTGTAATTTTGCTTCCCAAGTAACAGAACTCACTCACTTCTCCTATTGCATCAGATCCTATTATTTAGGATATCACGGCCGAATTGTTTCCTATTCATTTTCCCCCAACTTCTGGTGCTGTAATAACCTCGACGTCGAAGAGGCGAAAAAGGGGGGAAAGTGTTGCTGGGAGACTAAGAGAAATGTAGAAACATTAAAGAAAATAACAGTCCTAACAAAGTCCGGCAGGAGAACGTGGGTTCAAATTCCCTTCCGGCCATGCCGACTCGATTTTTCAAAATCACTGGTGTATGGTTTTTTTTTTTTTAAAAAAAAAGAAAAGAAAAAAACACCTAGTTTCCTGCTGTAGGTTGTTTTGTAGTGTCTCATTTTGAGTAACATTTTTTCTTTTGTTTGAAAACGAAACTGATGGGAGAAAGTTTTTTCCTAGGAATATGTTGCTATGTTTGTAGCGGGGGGTTGCTTGTAAACTGCGTGCGAGTGCCTGGACCAGGAGGTAATGGCATGGTGTGTGTGGACCACTTGTTGTGGAGGTATTTACGACGTCGTGCTTTCACTGGACTCCAGGGACCCGGCTGACCCCGATATCCCTCCCCTCCCCTCACTCTCCCCGTCTCCTGCGGCGCACGTTTTCCCCATTCAGCCGCTCCCTCGCCCCTATATTTTATTAACCCAATATACGCGAGTGCATCACATTTCGCACCCCCGTTAACCTTAATGGAGTGAGCGCAACATAAAACTTTTACACTTACCGGCCCCCCTGGTCTGTCTCGGGATTAAATTCCGGCTCACGCAGCCGACCCAAACGGTTCTGCGGGGCGCCATCAGAGCGCGCCGACTTCGCTGAATATTCAAAGATGGCGTCGCCGCGCACGGCGGCCAGAAAACGGCGCGCGACTCCGTTATTGCCGCGTTGCAGGCCTGATTAGCATGATGGCGACCGTGCATTATGCGCAGAGGCATTACTCGACGCGCGGCTGCGGTTAAATGGCGGCGGAGTCAAAGAGCTTGTGACCGCAGATAACACCGCCATAGAGCAAGCATCAGCTCAACCGACACTCCAAGGAGCCTCTCTGCCACACCACTCGTAAAGGCGGGTTTCACTTTTCGCAATCACTCCGGATGGATCACTAGCAGTGAAAGGAAAGGGAACTGTATAAACAGAGAATCTTCCAAAGTGATCATCCAAGATGACGCATGAAAGAAGTTTGCTCGGGTTCAACTTTTCGTTCACTTTTGGCGTTTCACTTGGGTGAATCATCAATAGGGACGCGTGTAAACAGTCAAAATATCGAAGTGAAACCTCTTCCTGGATCGGTCGTAATTGTTTGTTTCTGATTGTTGTTTTTTGAACACATAATTGTTTTTAAATGGAAAGAAGAAACATTTATTTATTTCTAAAATCTTCCATTACAATCATTTTTTATAGAAAACAAAATTCGAAAGTTATAAAAATAAAAACATAAGTGATAAGGCTATTGAGGACATGATTAAAGTAATTAATCTCCTATTTTTGGCAATAGGAGAAAGTACAAAATTTAAACTGTCCGATCCAGGTTTTCTAGCGTATTAACTAAATTTTTAAAACCAGAAAAATGTAGTGCAAATTGTGCTTCTATGTGAATGTGTTTTAAAGCAGTTACAAGTGACCTGAGGGTAGTTTTTAACTTCAGTTTAGCCGGAAGACATTTGCTCATTAGTGTCCTGTCTTGTAACTAGCGGTAAGCTTTTTGATACCAAATCTTTGTGTTTCACACATTCGAAGACAATTTTTAAATGTCATTTTGTCTTGCAGTACCCATTCTACCACGCCGAAAACTCCAATTTCTCGCCTACCAACTTCTCTTTTTCCAGTTAGCTTTCTGTACGATGTAACTTAATTCCTTAGGCGAGGTTTCTGAAAATTAAATCCACTCCAATATGCACAAGTCTGTTTGTTGCCATCTTGAAGTGAATTGAATGGTTCATTTGTGATGATACGTATAAACGAAAAAGTGAATTCACCTTCACCTTTACTTTCACTGCGAGTGATTCGTCCTGAGTGATTGCGAAAAGTGAACCGTGTAAACCCGCCTTAACCAACAGAGAACGTAAACAGAGGCCATTACTAAAGTGGTCAGCAAAGTCGTAAAAAGCAAATAAATCGTAATGCATACACTTTGGTCAAACAACAACATTATTGAATGGCCGTAATGACAATTGGCATTCGTGGTTACAGCAGTGACCGTGATTAATGTTTTTTTAAGTTGCTTTCGTAAGCAAAATGTTTCTGAAAAACAATTTCACGTTATTTCAGCCGTTAAGTTTATCGATAATTTTTAACTATGAAATGCTACGAGAATCAAACGTAATGAATGTATTATGTCAATTTATTTGGCAGTAGTTGTTTACTTATTAAATTGTGGACATAACCTTGAATATGTTCTCATCATATCTCTGGTGGCTGTTGATTTGTGAGCGAAGCCTGTCACATGACACCGTTCTCCAGCCAATAGCTATCGAGGTGAGTGAGCTTAGGAAGTAATATAGTAGTTGGGTAAAAAATTGATCATAAGACGAAGTAAAGGAATTAATTAAAATGTTCGAAGGCAGAGAATTGCTGTGGAATGAGAAACCTGGCAATTATCAGGGCAGAATAAAAATGTAAAATGGAGAGAAATTTTGTTGTTTAGGAGACGAAATTCAAAGAAATCGTTTCATTTTTTTTTATTTTTGTGAATATCAATATCTTTTACAATTATTTTAGACTCAATATAATTAAAGCACGAAGTTTAAATTAAAAACAAATATTAATTTTTCAAGGTACCTCAAGAACTGTAAAAAGTTAAAAATATAAACATGGAAGTGGGGCAAACGAAAATTATTAATGTAAGTAGCATTACTTCAAAGCACTGAAATTTCTAATTCACAAATTGATTGCCTTTGCAACACACGCGTAATTCGGTAAGTTTAATGTAATGGAGTCTTGAATCACGATGTAATAAATAAATTTTTTTAAAAAGATGAAATAAACGTATTTTGCAACAAGTAAATTTACCTTATGCAAAGAATAGCCGCATGTACTGATGAAGATTTTCTCATTTTAGTGTCCTGTTTGAAAATTGTGTGTCCCGCAGAGTCTAACTTCACAGCTCATTAACCTATAAAAGTTCCTGAACTGTGGCACGTCTTCGATCTGTAATTCAGGCGTCATTGTATGGCTGGCTCCGAAATCACTTCTCCTTTTAATCCAAGGCTTCACCCAGCAAATTTTCCTACTTAGTTTTTACCTCTTTTTAGTAACAGCAGACAGTATGGTCACAGCTGACGGGACTTTTCTATTGTGTGCCGCCATCTTGAGTACTCCCCGCTGCTCTCCTGTGGACAGGGTTCTGAGTAGAGATGTGTCGTTCGTGAGTGAACCAGTTCTTTAGAACATTTCTTCTGAAAGAGCGAGTGAGCTGTCGCTCACTAAAAGTGAACGCTAGTTTTTCTTGGAGGCCGTAATGACGGTGGTGTGTCGGTCTCGATTGAACTTAACTTCAATCGAGTTTGCGTCAACAATAAATCGGTTTCGGCTTTGCCACTCTCGCCCGACCCATGTTTAGTGTTGCCAACCGTTGAACTAGCTGCCCACCAGATTCAACTCCCATAACCACCAGTAAACCACTAACAGAAAGCTGCGCTACTCTCATAGCCACTAAATTTTCCACTAAACAAATATTTGGTTGTTTTGAATGAAAATAATGGGTATATTGTTAAAACAGTTAGCTTTATTATTACATAATACACATTAAATTTCTGTATAAATGATCAGTACATCAACATGCAATTAGTAATTCAACGATTCATGAACAAATTATTTAATCAATTGCTATTCTATATTAACTCATCTTCTTCAGATGATCTTTTAAGGGCGACAAGACTATAAAGCCCACCCTTACCCGACTCAAGCGCCCTCCCCTCCCCCCCCCCCCAAAAAAAATTCTTGATCTGCCACTGTTAAGAGGTATTTCAATGTCATTGATCAAGTAAGGGATAGTTGAAAATATTTATCTATTCAAACGTTTCTATTAACAATTTTCATGAATTAATTTTATTTGTTGAAAATAATAAATATTTTCTGCACAAACACCATGTTTAGTAGACCTTGAATGGTTTAATCATTTGTCAAGTTGAATATCACAAAGTCAGTGTTCATATTTGACTAAAATAAATAAATCAGTGGTCATGACATTTCGGAAAAGCGACCATTTATTTAATAAACTCACATTATTAATTAAAATAAACGAAGAAATCGATTAAATATTCTTAAAAACCTTAATCGATTAAAATCAATTCAATTAGCAGTTATTGTACCCTTAAACGTGAAATGAAATAAAAACTCAGTCAACGTCAATGTTTCCAACGCAGTAAAAGTAAATTCTGCTGAAATAAGGTAGAAATATATTTCGAAAAGTGTAAGTGGCTTAGTTTTTGAGTTATCATCTTTTCATAACTGAAACTGAATTCTACTGAACAAATAGAAAAAAACCACTAGCCACTAAAAGCAATATTTCTCCACCAAAAGAGGGGTCGAAACCTCCAGTTTTAGTGGAAAATCCACTAAGTTGGCAACACATGTTTGTTCTCTGTTCCACGACGTTCATTGTTTATATACTTCGCTCTGGAAAAATAAGAAACCCCGAAGATGGAGAAGAGCTAGTTGGTTCGCGCCGTTCTCCGATCCCAGCGCTCAGCACAGCGCGGAGCAGTGCCACAGGGGAGCTAGTTCTTTCCAATCTGACGTCCCGCTCCGCTTCTCTGCGTGTATTCCGGCTACAAGCGTGCCTTGTGAAAGATTATTTTCAAAATCTGGACAAATTCGCACTGAAAAAGAAGTAGGCTGCTGAATGGCCAAGTAACGAAAATTTTATTTTTGAACCTTCATTTCATTTAAAGAAAAAATTACTTTAAAATTCACTGTACTTTGTGTTTGTAAATAAATTAATGTAAAACTAACTATGCTCAAAATATCTCTCAAATATTCCCATCAATCCGCACAATATTTCATTGACGCTTTGAAATGGCCATTTCTGCGTGAAAGTAATCCGGTAGTATTTGTGAAAAGAAAAATGTTTCAGAATTAACACAAAAATAAATGAAAATAACCAATGTGAAATGAACCTAAGAAATCACTCTAAATGTTAATAAAATGAACAGATACTATACTCAAAATGGATAAAAATGCTCCTTCTGTTTTAACTCAGCTAGTGAGCTGGTGAACCGTTGAAAAGAACTAGTTCTTTTCATAGAGTGGTCAAAAGAGCGCCGCTCTTTTTAGTGAGTCACTTTGCCCACCTCCAGTTCTGAGAGTTGTTGCGAGAACTGTCCCAGCGAGTAGCTCTCGAGAGTAGCGCTATCCAGAATCCAAACTCATATGGAGTAGTTCTAGAGAGTAGCGCTATCCAGAATCCAAACTCATATGGAGTAGCTCTAGAGAGTAGCGCTATCCAGAATCCAAACTCATATGGAGTAGTTCTAGAGAGTAGCGCTAGCCAGAATCCAAACTCACATGGAGTAGCTCTAGAGAGTAGCGCTAGCCAGAATCCAAACTCATATGGAGTAGTTCTAGAAAGTAGCGCTAGCCAGAATCCAAACTCATATAGAGTAGCTCTAGAGAGTAGCGCTATCCAGAATCCAAACTCATATGGAGTAGCTCTAGAGAGTAGCGCTAGCCAGAATCCAAACTCATATGGGGTAGCTCTAGAGAGTAGCGCTATCCAGAATCCAAACTCATATGGAGTAGTTCTGAGAGTAGCGCTAGCCAGAATCCAAACTCACATGGAGTAGCTCTAGAGAGTAGCGCTAGCCAGAATCCAAACTCATATGGAGTAGTTCTAGAAAGTAGCGCTAGCCAGAATCCAAACTCATATGGAGTAGCTCTAGAGAGTAGTGCTAGCCAGAATCCAAACTCATATGGAGTAGTTCTAGAAAGTAGCGCTAGCCAGAATCCAAACTCATATGGAGTAGCTCTAGAGAGTAGTGCTAGCCAGAATCCAAACTCATATGGAGTAGTTCTAGAGAGTAGCGCTATCCAGAATCCAAACTCATATGGAGTAGCTCTAGAGAGTAGCGCTATCCAGAATCCAAACACATATGGAGTAGTTCTAGAGAGTAGCGCTAGCCAGAATCCAAACTCACATGGAGTAGCTCTAGAGAGTAGCGCTAGCCAGAATCCAAACTCATATGGAGTAGTTCTAGAAAGTAGCGCTAGCCAGAATCCAAACTCATATGGAGTAGCTCTAGAGAGTAGCGCTATCCAGAATCCAAACTCATATGGAGTAGCTCTAGAGAGTAGCGCTAGCCAGAATCCAAACTCATATGGGTGTAGCTCTAGAGAGTAGCGCTATCCAGAATCCAAACTCATATGGAGTACTTCTAGAGAGTAGCGCTAGCCAGAATCCAAACTCATATGGAGTAGCTCTAGAAAGTAGCGCTAGCCAGAATCCAAACTCATATGGAGTAGTTCTAGAAAGTAGCGCTAGCCAGATCCAAACTCATATGGAGTAGCTCTAGAGAGTAGTGCTAGCCAGAATCCAAACTCATATGGAGTAGTTCTAGAAAGTAGCGCTAGCCAGAATCCAAACTCATATGGAGTAGCTCTAGAGAGTAGTGCTAGCCAGAATCCAAACTCATATGGAGTAGCTCTAGAGAGTAGCGCTATCCAGAATCCAAACTCATATGGAGTAGTTTTAGAGAGTAGCGCTAGCCAGAATCCAAACTCATATGGAGTAGCTCTAGAGAGTAGCGCTAGCCAGAATCCAAACTCATATGGAGTAGTTCTAGAAAGTAGCGCTAGCCAGAATCCAAACTCATATGGAGTAGCTCTAGAGAGTAGTGCTAGCCAGAATCCAAACTTATATGGAGTAGTTCTAGAGAGTAGCGCTAGCCAGAATCCAAACTCATATGGAGTAGCTCTAGAGAGTAGCGCTATCCAGAATCCAAACTCATATGGAGTAGTTCTAGAGAGTAGCGCTATCCAGAATCCAAACTCATATGGAGTAGCTCTAGAGAGTAGCGCTAGCCAGAATCCAAACTCATATGGAGTAGTTCTAGAAAGTAGCGCTAGCCAGAATCCAAACTCATATGGAGTAGCTCTAGAGAGTAGTGCTAGCCAGAATCCAAACTCATATGGAGTAGTTCTAGAGAGTAGCGCTAGCCAGAATCCAAACTCACATGGAGTAGCTCTAGAGAGTAGCGCTAGCCAGAATCCAAACTCATATGGAGTAGTTCTAGAAAGTAGCGCTAGCCAGAATCCAAACTCATATGGACGCCAGAATGCAAACTCAGATAGAGTAGCTCTAGAGAGTAGCGCTATCCAGAATCCAAACTCATATGGAGTAGCTCTAGAGAGTAGCGCTAGCCAGATTCCAAACTCATATGGGGTAGCTCTAGAGAGTAGCGCTAGCCAGAATACAAACTCATATGGAGTAGCTCTAGAGAGTAGCGCTAGCCAGAATCCAAACTCATATGGAGTAGTTCTAGAAATGGAGTAGCTCTAGAGAGTAGTGCTAGCCAGAATCCAAACTCATATGGAGTAGCTCTAGAGAGTAGCGCTAGCCAGAATCCAAACTCATATGGAGTAGCTCTAGAGAGTAGCGCTAGCCAGAATCCAAACTCATATGGAGTAGCTCTAGAGAGTAGCGCTAGCCAGAATCCAAACTCATATGGAGTAGCTCTAGATCCAAACTCATATGGAGTAGTTCTAGAGAGTAGCGCTAGCCAGAATCCAAACTCATATGGAGTAGCTCTAGAGAGTAGAGCTAGCCAGAATCCAAACTCATATGGAGTAGCTCTCGAGGCCAGAATCCAAACTCATATGGAGTAGCTCTAGAGAGTAGCGCTAGCCAGAATCCAAACTCATATGGAGTAGTTGTAGAGAGTAGCGCTAGCCAGAATCCAAACTCATATGGAGTAGTTGTAGAGAGTAGCGCTAGCCAGAATCCAAACTCATATGGAGTAGCTCTAGAGAGTAGCGCTAGCCAGAATCCAAACTCATATGGAGTAGTTGTAGAGAGTAGCGCTATCCAGAATCCAAACTCATATGGAGTAGCTCTAGAGAGTAGCGCTAGCCAGAATCCAAACTCATATGGATTAGCTCTAGAGAGTAGCGCTAGCCAGAATCCAAACTCATATGGAGTAGCTCTAGAGAGTAGCGCTAGCCAGAATCCAAACTCATATGGAGTAGCTCTAGAGAGTAGCGCTAGCCAGAATCCAAACTCATATGGAGTAGTTCTAGAGAGTAGCGCTAGCCAGAATCCAAACTCATATGGAGTAGTTCTAGAGAGTAGCGCTAGCCAGAATCCAAACTCATATGGAGTAGCTCTAGAGAGTAGCGCTAGCCAGAATCCAAACTCATATGGAGTAGCTCTAGAGAGTAGCGCTAGCCAGAATCCAAACTCATATGGAGTAGCTCTAGAGAGTAGCGCTAGCCAGAATCCAAACTCATATGGAGTAGCTCTAGAGAGTAGCGCTAGCCAGAATCCAAACTCATATGGAGTAGTTCTAGAAGTAGCGCTAGCCAGAATCCAAACTCATATGGAGTAGTTCTAGAGAGTAGCGCTAGCCAGAATCCAAACTCATATGGAGTAGCTCTTGAGAGTAGCGCTAGCCAGAATCCAAACTCATATGGAGTAGCTCTAGAGAGTAGTGCTATACAGAATCCAAACTCATATGGAGTAGCTCTAGAGAGTAGCGCTATCCAGAATCAAAACTCATATGGAGTAGCTCTCGAGAGTAGCGCTAGCCAGAATCCAAACTCATATGGAGTAGCTCTCGAGAGTAGCGCTAGCCAGAATCCAAACTCATATGGAGTAGCTCTAGAGAGTAGCGCTAGCCAGAATCCAAACTCATATGGAGTAGCTCTATCGCACGGCTACTGTCAACTGGAAAGGCACCTCAAATGTAAATATTTTATGTGCATACGAGTAATAATAGTTCATGTGGCTTCCATGAAGAACGACTGAGCAGTAGGTAAGAAACTCAGTGTTATGTCACTGATACCAGAATAAATTATTCAGCTACAAATATCCCAAATGCCTATCACGCCCTCCCGTGAAGGTGCAGGTAGGGGCAGTTGTCAGCAAAGAAGTTTGTATATTATACACTAGAAGGAGCAACGGCGCTAGTGTTTCTTCGCAAATTGAACGATGCGCTCGCCGCCATATTGAGGGTAACCGGTAGCTATCAGTGTTTACTTTTGTACAGTTGAGACGTATTGACATGATCGCGTGCTCGTATATTTTTGGTTTACAAGTGTCTTGCGCTGCATATAACTACACCAACTGTGGTTACAAGAGGCATAAATTTGTCGTTTCACAAGTAAGTCAGCATTTAAATTAGTTCAGGAACTTCTACTTTCTTAACGCCTGGATGTGATCTAACCTGCTGATCACATGTTTAATACTTTCTTTCGATACAGATTTCCGCTCAGATATTTGAATAAATTGAGGGAGAGGTTAGCTAACACACGCCGGATCCTGAAAATCATGTTATCCTACTTTCGAAGAAAATGATTGACAAGTTTGTCAGGATGAGATTTATGATGCTGCAAAAAATGCACAATAAAAAGCAGAAAGTGCCAATCAAACAGAAATTGAACTAAACTGTGTTGTTTTATAATGAATAAAAGAAGTAGACACGTTAATTTCTTGTATTTACTTCCCTAATATTCTCATATGAATGATATGATTGTTATTAATTTCGTAATTTTATTCTCCAGATATTGAATTAAAGGTGGTACAAAATTTAATGTAGACATGGCACCTTGCCAAATAAACTTTAGGTAGTCTCTGGAGTATACAAAAATAGGGGAAAAAATAGTATGGAAAGTGACTTTGATATACAAGGTTATAATTTAAAACCCAGGGGTGCACTTGAATTCAAGTAGTATGTAATATGAAAAATGCAGTTTAATATATTTTGTTGTCCTTGACAAAATTTTATTAGCAAGGAGTATCATGCGTAGATTTCCTGTGCTGAGTTGCTAAGTCTTTAGAAGTGAAAGAGTTTGGTATAACAATGAACAAAAAGATAAAAATAGTCACAATAGAAAAGCGAAACCTTTCCTTCTTCGGTTTCCTTCATACTGAAAGAACTACTCGGTCATATTCTTCATTTAAATATGATGATTGCCAGATTCTGTGTTTGAACTGATCAGAAAATGATTGCTCAACTTCAGAAGAAAACTTAGTTTGAGTTCTGACTTCTTAAAATTGTTGACAGGTATTTCATCAGTTTTCCTTCATTACATTAAATACGTCAATATTATTGAAATGTTAACATATTTCCGGATCAGTTAAATTAGCCTACTTGAAGAGGGAGAAAAAAATTAACATTGCTCAGAGTGAAGAAAATAAGTCCGAAAGTTAATTATAGTCAGCGGAAATTCTATAATTAACGTCATTCCATCTTCTTTGAGCAAATGAAGACCCTTAATAGTATAAAATTTTCCTTTCTACAGTGGTTTGTTAAATGATTGTACAAGGGTTTCAAAGTTCCCGCAATCTCTTGCCCCTATCATGGCGGCGGCAGCCGGCTTCAATTTGCTAAGAATTCTGGTCGCCTTTCACATGCGATGGGAGGGGCCCGGTTGTCAGAAAAAGCAAGTTTAATATCACTTCGTATCGATGACTGTACGGCGTTAATTTTTAAAAAAAATTGTGATTGCAAATCATCACTACGATTGTTTTTACTCGTTTCCGAGAGTCACTACAGTGTTGCGTCCATCACTACGCTGGCGACGTTCTTTGCGTTGACTGCAAATAAGGAGGTCAAACCGACCGTTCGAGTAACTCTGGTACAAGAAGTCCGTCTCATAACCCTTTCTAAAATGAAGAACCACGCCGCGGGCAACAGCTGTCTTTTCATATATAATTCTGAAAGCAGGCTTTGTATGTTCAAGCCATTGTTACCAGTTCAAGAGAGAAGTACAGCAAACAATGGCATTTTGGTTTTCACAGTGTGAGAGCTTATGGTCTAGCTTACAATCTACGGTAGTACATCTTATCACTCTATGTGACTGGGTCAAGAAGCAAGAAATGATAATAAATTCGTAATCAGGAGAGGTACAGTGGTCACCAGAGACCACACTACATCTAAGATCAACATTCCTTTCTTATCTTTTTTTGGTACGAAACAAAGATCACACTACATTCCAAATAACCACAAAACTTTTTTGATAATGTAAAATTCATATTTTCTATATAACTTTCATTACTCATTTCTTGTTTTTTCGTAAATATAGCACGTGACAATACACACAGAAACGTAAATGGATTCACTGAATCAAAGAATAAACAGCGATATTTATATTAAGCTAATGTTTGCAACGATACTACGTTACAAACCACAGACATAATCCTAACCAAAGAGTATGCTTAATACCGAACCACTGAATCAAAGAATAAACTGTGATTTTTACTTTATGCTCATTTTGACAACGATACTGCGTTACAAACCAAAGACAGAGTTTTAACCAAAGAGTCTGCTTAATATCGAATCACTTAATCAAAGAATAAACTGTGACATTTACTTTAATCTAAAGTTTACAACGATACTATGTTATAAACCACAGACGGAATCATAACCAAAGATTCTGCTTAATATCGAATCACTGAATCAAAGAATAAGCTGTGACATTTACTTTAAGCTAAAGTTTACAACGATACTATGTTACAAACCACAGACGGAATCCTAACCAAAGATTCAGCTTAATATCGATACTAAAACAGGATCCCATTTATGTAGCTACAATATTTCCTCTTCGTATTGAAACACCTATTTTTCGCGTAGCTTTTGTGATGCGGGAGGTCATTGTGTTGGTTTACTGTTGTCTGTTACCCTTTCAGCAGTCACCTTCTTTTAACACCGCGCTCCTCGTTCCTCGTTTGTTCGCGGCAGGCGGGGGAATTCCCGCGGCAGCGCAGTGACTGTATTTTTAAATATGTCCGCCGCTATCGCCCCGCGCAGGGCCTCCATGTTTAATGAATGAGTCGAGTCTTGCACTGCCACAAAACATTCTGCCACGCAACCGGCTGCATATTCATGGCGGACGGAATCAGACACGACATGACTATTAATGTCACGCACGTACTCCTAGCCGTCAACTACGATCCAGCGCGGACCATATCAGAAGCGGCCCGGGAAAGGTTAACCCGGATCATCAACACTCCCTAGTTTCACAGAAGGTTATGAACAAATTGTTTACCACTGTACGAAACTCACTCTGATTTCGGTATGATCATTGATCATCCGTATATAACAGTTACACATTTACACTGAAGAGCCAAAGAAACAGGTACACCTACCTAAAATCGTGTAGGGCCCCCGCGAGCACGCAGAAGTGCCTCAACACGACGTGACATGGACTCGACTAATGTCTGAAGTAGTGCCCGAGGAAATTGACACCATGTATCCTGCAGGGCCGTCCATAAATCCGTAAGAGTACGAGGGGGTGGAGATCTCTTCTGAACGGCACGTTGCAAGGCATCCCAGATAAGCTCAATAATGTTCAGGTCTTGGAGTTTGGTTGCCAGCGGAGGTGTTTAAACTCAGAAGAGTGTTCCTGGAGCCACTCTGTAGCAATTCCGGACGTGTGGGTGTCGCATTGTACTGTTGGAATGACCCAAGTCCGTCGGAATGTACAATGGACATGAATGGATGCAGGTGATCAGCCAGGATGTGTACTTAGGTCGTACCTGTCAGAGTCGTTTCTAGACGTATCAGAAGTACCATGTCACTCCAACTGCACACGCCCAACACCATTACAGAGCCTCCACCAGCTTTAACAGTCCCCTGCTGACATGCAGGATAAATCAATTCATTGAGGTAGTCTCCATGCCCGTTCACATCCATCCGATCGCTACAATTGGAAACGAGACTCGTCAGACCAGACAACATGTTACCAATCATCAACAGTTCAATGTCGGTGTTGACGGGCCAAGGCGAGGCTTAAAGCTTTGTGTCGTGCATTCAGCAAGGGTACACGAGTGGGCCTTCGGCTCCAAAAGCCCATATCGATGACGTTTCATTGAATGGTTGACACGCTGACACTTGTTGATGGCCCAGCATTGAAATCCGGAGCAATTTTCGGAAGAGTTGCACCTCTGTCACGTTGAACGATTCCCTTCAGTCGTCGTTGGTCCCGTTCTTGCAGGATCTTTTTCGATGTCGGAGATTTGATGTTTTACCGGATTCCCGATATTCACGGCGCACTCGAGAAATGGTCTTAAGGGGGAGTCCCCACCTCATCGCTAACTCGGAGATGCTGTGTCCCATCTCTCGTCTACCTCTCGACTATAAAACCACGTTCAAACTCGCTTAAATCGTGATAACCTCCATTGTACCTAGCAGTAACCGATCTAATGCCTGCGCCAGACTCCTGTTGTGTTATATAGGCCGTTGCCGACCGCAGCGCCGTACTCTGAGGGTTTACATATCTCTGTGTTTGAATGCTGATGCCTATATTAGTTTCTTTGGCTCTTCAGTGTATAACTATACATGATCTTAAAAAAAAATTGTTAATATTTTAGGAGGTGATAATACTAAATTAGACAAAAATGTGTAATAACCATTGGGTCCCAAACGCATAGGTTTAGATATATTAACACATATGAGATGTAACGCCCACGCACCGTTAGTGCATGTGTCGGCCATTCGTCCTCTTTCAAATTGTCAGAGTGTGCTCCGAAACACTTGTGCCTGCAGCAGTATTGTACTCTACTGTGAGATCTGCCACAGATCGCCGCCTATCCCGCTTTACAGAGCGGGCAAGCCTCCGACCTCCACGTTCTGTGATGAGGCGTGGACGTCCACCACCTTGTCGCCCAGTCGTGGTTTCACCGTCCTTCAACCACTCTGCACAGCTGCTCACTACAGTAGCACGCGAACAGCCGACCAGCCTCACCGTTTCAGAGATGCTCGTTCCCAGCCGCCACGCCCACAAAGTGGTCCATAATTTAAGGGAATTGCATGTTCTGTGCCTAGACATCTGGTGCCAGACAACTGCGGAAACCTAACAAGGACTTTTAAAATCTTATACCACGCCGAATTTCTGCTGTATTGCGCTCCAAAGATGGAACAACACACTAATAAGGAGGTGGTCAAAATGTTTTGGCTGATGAGTGAAAACAGGTGCACATTCGGATATGTTGCTTGAACATTCAGAGAATGGGTAACATCGTTTCCACTTACATTTTTATCGTTTAATATGTAAACTGAATTCATTGTTATTACTACTATTGCCAACATCTACCCCGGAGTTTGTGGAGACCCAACGTCTTGAGCGAACTGGGTGGGTGAATATACGAGACCAGGATCCCCGCGGAAATACGGGGTCGAGGTAGGACCTAACTGATGACCTGTTTGGCATCCCGCCAACGCATCGCTCCGAACGAAATGAGTGGGCGCGATATTGTCCATTACGTGTGAGCTATTTGACGCGCCCGTGTCGTATATAGCCTACGCATCCGTAATTACACATCAAGCGTTCTGTTTGATCTTCCCACTGAAATTGTTGCTCTGTAGAAATACGCGTCGAACAGTATTTGTATCCCTCTGAAGGCTGTTTGTAGAGCGTATTCGCAGGGAAATATGTTCTCAGTTGAAAAATTTCGTTTATATCAGTAGCATGTAATCAGCTTCAACTGTATCGCGATGTGAAGTAGACTTGCGCATTATAGTTCGCGAAGAAGAGCGCTCAGTTTAGTTCGCAGCTCCCTCGCGAACTAGTTCGCTCTTTTCGTTCGTTAGTTTCGCGTCTCGAATTCAGAGAAACAGATCGTTCGCTCGCCTTGCTACCGCTACTGCACGTGCTATTTTGTTTGTTATGTCAGTTTTATTAGGACATAATCATTTTTTGTCGTTTCTAAATGGAATTTAATATGACCTTCTTAACAAAAGTTATTGCTTAATAATAGCCCTTTCAAATTATATTAGCATGAACAGTGGCCGCCGATAAACCAACGTGCTCATTGTCCTTTACACAAATGGGGTAAACTGAATAACTGTGCTGTTTTTACTATTTACTTTACATGCATTCGTAGAATATTAATTTTTTAAATGGATTTATTAGTTTATAGAAGAAACATTACTATAAAAGGCGCTAATGACCCCGCCGTCGACGCGCCCTTAAACCCCAACAACAACACAACATTACTTATAAAATATTATAAATGAGTTTTATTTTGATGAATTAAAATACCCGTTTATAAGTAATCGGCTTTTTTTATTTAAATATAGTTTTGGAAATCATGAACAAAATATAATTCTACTATTGGCTACAAGTTAAGTTCTATATGACAGAAACAATATTAGGTACCTATATTATTAAGAAAAGTAACAGTAATACTTCCAATGTGATACCTAACAATTAGACATATAAAAATGACAGTGATCCTTGGGAACATTTTGTGTGTCAACATCATCTTCATCTTCCTCCACGAGCCAAAAAGTGAGACAAATTATGCATGTGATGTCACAAAGTTTGACAGGTCCCTCACCCGTCCCCTTGTCGCACGATGTCACACTTTGCTGACCCCCTCCAACCTCCCCCTCCCCCCAATCAAGGTGTGACGTAATTTATGGATTGCCCCATAAGGGGAACGTGAGGTTGAGATCTTTCTTGAAGTGGATATCGGGGAAAAATAACTGGCAACCATTGTTGTAGCGTCAATATTCCCGTCTGATGTTGCGCGGGTCCCGAAGCTGACGCGTGTGGTAGGCAAGACGTAGATGTTGTCCCGCCAGGCACTAATCTGTCCCTTTGTGACGCGCACAATGCCCGGAGACAGTGGCGCCGCCTAGGACAATGGCCCGGAACAATGGTGGCTGATCAGGGCTCCCCAAGACGTCAGCAACTCCAGATTAAGCGGCGGACCGCACGCTCCCTGGACCAGGAAACTTTCTGTCGTCTCGATATGACCGTGTCCGGACAAATATTCCCTCAGGTGCAACCAGGGCAGAGACTCGTGTGGTCGTAATGACCTGGCGACAGGGTTTCTATCGGCTGCGCATTCCGCCAGTATCGTAGCTGCCTTAACCTAACCCGGTAATCGTATTGGGTATAGGGGACCTACAGGGGTATAAGGGACCTGAGAAGAACGTTACCTGAAGGACCCCCGAAATTCGCAGCTGAGACACTTTACCCACTGAACCACAAGAAGGCTTAGACCAGAGTAACAGTGCGTTACCAATGGAAGCTATCAGAATATAATCAGACTATACAGAAAGACAGACTTTAAATTTCAAAATATTTTGTAAACATAAAATTAGTTTGGTGCACTGTTAATAGTGACCTTTTTCTGCTGTCGTCAGTCTTTTGACTGGTTTGATGCAATCCTCCATACCTTCTTATCTAGCGCTAACCTTTTTATCTCTACATACCCTCCATACCCCACGTCCTTCACGGAACGGGTTGGGGAGCAAATGCCGCAGCTCGGAGAACATCAGCACTTGCTCTGGTATACTCAATTGCTGAATACTGCAGTCCACTATGGTTAAATAGCAGTCACACGAATAAGATCGACGTTCACCTAAATGAAATAATGAGAACAATATCTGGAACTGTTAAATCGACACCTACAGACTGGCTGCCTGTATATCGCACCACCAAGTCTCCGAAGACAAGCGGCTTTAAAAAAGGAATGGCAGAAATGCTTAAGATATCCACACCTTCGAATTCATCAGGACTGCACACATAAAGCTCCAATAGAATAAGATCTAGATAATCAACATGGAAGTTTGGTCAAGAGTTGGTCCAAAATAATTTCAACATAGGGGAAGTATGGTGCGCTGACTGGACAAATTCCAACCCCGACAAACAGGCTCTAATCCAAGACCCTACACGACAGCCCCCTGGATTCAACCTTCCTAGGAAAACCTGGACGGCACTGAACCGAGTGAGAACAGGCCACGGTAGATGCAACTACTGGATGCACAAGTGGGGAATGACAGAGAATCCTTCTTGTGACTGCGGTAACTATGAGCAAACCATTCACCACATCGCCATGGAATGCCCTCTCAGAAGATACAGTGGTACAATGCATCAGATTCATGAAGCACCACAGATAAACGAAACAAGAAGTTTGCAGTTGCAATGGATAAAATGCCAGTGTTTATTCAGTAATATGTGTAAAACAGTTTTTATAATTGTGAATTAGAAGATCTGTAAGATGCATAAAGTGCTGTTCCAGATCGCCATCTAAATACCATCATCCTAACTCCACTGACGATGCTCCACACCATAAGGGCGAAACGCGTATGGGAATAAAGAAAACAGTAACATCAACAGTTGTTCTAGACGGAATTTTGATTTATAATCTATTATGCAACAACTGCGGAAGATGGCCTACAACCAGATTTGCAATCAGCGCTACTGGTTGTGTTTGGCACATGAGTTAAGGTGATTTTAAAGTGTCACCTTACAATATGAAGAATCATTCTGAGAATAATTGCAAATTTTTCGAAGCAACCCTACAACAGTACACTGGAAGACAGGGTCGCCCTCGCCTCCGTGGACTACATTCCCGGCGTAGGGATACGGCGCGTATCGCGGTAAGTGATTCACGGCGCCGTGTCTCAGAGGCCGCGGAAATGAGGCCTTCCTCGCGCACTGCTTGTGCTGCCACCTACACGCTCTCTGCCAAGAAAAGTGGCCGCCCGCTGTCGGTGCTCCCAGGAAATGAAGCGGGCCTTGCACGCCGGACACAGCGGTAATTTCCGCTCGGACACTGCTTACGGTAAGCAAGGCACCAAGCAGTCCGCTCGGCCCCTGCGCTGGGACGACTTGCTAAGGCCGGCATTACACTGTAATAGATCTTTGTCCAAGATCTCTTATAAAACATATTATCATATTTATTTTATCAAAGATATTTTATGATATTTTTTCAGTCCCATTACGCTATATAAAATTTTTCGTCATAGTTCTCTGAAATGAATGGAGTAAACTTGTAAGCTTTTGCAGATCCAGTTAGTGCAACGGTCACAATATGCATTTTATTGAAGATAAAGAAGAGAAGTAAACATATTTAGGTTAGACCGTGGATTACGAGACTTGATATGACAAGATTTAATCAAAATTTAGTGAAAGAGCTGCAACGTAAGGACATGCCAAATTATAAAAATTATGGTCGATGCTGAAGTATACGTCCAATATATTCTTACCACAATATTTTCATAAAATTCTACATCTGAATTATTTCCCCATATACTATGGGGTGTTTATTTTTACGGTGTATGTGCCATGGATTGTACTCGATTGATGGTGACGGATCTACACCATTCTGCAATGTAGCACACGCATTGGTCTGCGCATTACTTCTGTTATTGTTCCAGAAACCTGTCAAATACTAATTTCTTAACACATTAATTTTCTCTTTTTACGTCTTCTACAGTACAGCCTTCTATCATAGCACTAATTAACTTTTCGTAAGTGTTCACCTTTTTATTCCTAATCTTATAGTCTATATGTTTCTGAGTTTACAACATTTCCTTCTGTTCATACTCAGAAATAAAGATTTTCGTGGATTCGACAGTCATAACCAACTTTGGTAACGTCCCTTACGCCATTTTCTTTGTTACGTTTGCAAGGTGGTGAAATCTTTTATAAATGTAATGCCAACGTCTTACTAAGGAAGTAACGAGGACAGATTAACTTACAGCGTGGTGACTGATTATTTAAGAGGATTAAAATGTCTCGCACTACTTAGGAAAACAGCATCACCACCCAGCCTAGCTGCAAAGCGCAAGTTTCAGGCTGAAATATTCACGGGTTCAGCACTATAAACACGAACAATTGCCTGTCTGCAATATACACTCATCAGCAAGAACATTATGACCGCCTACCTACTGTCGACTATATAATTTCGTAACGTCACTCATTCGCTCACCTCGATAGCTATTGGCTGGAGAACGGTGTCACGTGTCAGCCTTCGCTCGCAAAACAGCGACCAGAGATACCATTAGAAGAAATTCGTGGTTATGTCCACAATTCAATAGCCAAGCAGCTGCTACCAAACTAATTGCCAAAATACAGCCATTAAGTTTGCTTTTCGTAGCGCTTTACAGTTAATAAAAATATTGATAAATTTTGCGGCTGAAGAAAATTGGATCTGCTTTTCAGTAATACCTGTCTGTTGGTAATGAAAGCAATTTAAATTAAAATAAAAAACTACTCCTGGTATTTGCTGTAAACAAGAATGACAATTGTCATTCCGGCTTGGAAAAATTTCAATCTAATTAAAAGTTTCACAAACAGCCCTGAAACCTAAACTTTAAATGGAATTGTATTTTATGAAGCATTTGTAGCAAGCTAGATGTAGAGTGTGATTGGAAATGGTTTTGGGCATTTGTCTTCTATTTTACTGTAAATCAGTGTAAATGGATTTTGTTTAGTGAGATGAAATTGTGTAAATACCATTTAATATTTTTAAGGACAGAACTATGCAAGAGAATTACTTAAATGTTTGTAATTATAAGTATTAACGTGGGCTACGATGTTTCAAGGATGATTTAATACGGTTTAAAATGATTGAAGTGGACAATTTTGTGTTTAAGTATTTTTAATTTTCATTTCTAAGCATTTTGTAAAGATTATAAATGATTATGTATTAATTCTGATTGTTTTTAATATGTTTTCAACTGTTTAAGTATTGTTAATGTTTTAGAAATATCTGTCGGAAGCCTTTGTAGTGTTCAGAACTTTCGATGGAACTTATATAATTCGATCAGCGGAGATAAGAGACAGTTTTAGTTTTTCGACGAGTTTATGAACGCAGTGGTGTGATTGTATTGTCTTTGGATGAGGTGGTGAATGTAATCGCTGGAGTTGTTTACATGTGTCTACTATCTACGAAGTTCGATGTGCTTAAGAAAATAAAAAAATAAAATAAAAAAACAAGTTGAATTTGAAACTGGATCGTGTCCTAGTTATTTAATATATTAATTAAAACCACGAACAATCTAACAGTTGTTGCTTGACCAAGTTTATGCATTACGGTTTATTGGCTTTTTAGGGATTTTACTGACCACTTTAATTGATTTTGTTCATATTCACTCTATATGAGTTATTAGGTTATTTGAAGTGGACGTCAGACCAAGTAGCTTACCGAATCGTGTATCAAGGAAATTCATTTCTTCTGAGTTGCTCAACTGTTTAATAATATGGAATGCGTTTAAGTTCTCTGGGCTTTATATATACTATGACCAATGATTACATTATGAGTGTTTGCCCAGTCTCAATAAAAAAAATAACGTGATGCTTTCGTAGCAAACAGAAATGCAAGTGAAATTTAAGGGTCAAATACAAGTAAGTTTCTATTTAGGCAATTATACTAATGCGCTATCGTCCCTGTTCGTGTTTAATACCTACCTGTATTAATGCTTCTGAGTTCTTCAAACTGAAGAGATTTTATTCACCTTGAAACAGAGGCCAAGTTTATATTTGGTCAAATCAGGTTAACCTGTCATAATCTTTCATCCTAGAAACTGGAACTATTCTAGACCCGTGACGAAACGTTCACGGGCTGACATTAATCTATACATAAACCCGTCCAGGCGATAGCAGCGTCACCTGGCGAGGAATAGCTGCTAGTCAGACACACGCACGGTGCATGTAGTATCAGTGAACGTGCTATCCGTGTTCAGAAAGGGGAAGGCGAGCGATCTATCCGAGTTTGACGGAGGGCAGATAGTGATGGCTCTGAGGATAGGCACGAGCAATTCTAAAACTGCGCGACTTGTCGGGTGTTCGAGGAGTGCTGTGGTGAGTGTCTTCGACAAGTGGCGAAACCAAGGTGAAACCACGACCAAACGTGGAGGGGTTGGGCGGCCACCACTCATTACAGATGTCGGACGTCGTAGGCTGGGCAGACTGGTAAAACAAGACAGGCGGCGAACTGTGGCGGAACTAACATCAGGCTTTAATGCTGGGCAGAGCACAAGTGTGTCACAACACACAGTGCACCTAGCACTCCTAACGATGGGCCTCCGCAGCCGACGGCCCATGCGTGTGCCAATGTTAACACTACGACATGGTCTGATTAATCCCGATACCTTCTTCATCGTGCCGATGAGAGAGTGCGAATACGTCATTTAACAGAGGAACAGCTTCTTGATACCTGAACTGCGGTGGCTCAATTATGCTCTGGGGAACATTCACGTGGGCATCCATGAGTCCAGTGGAGCTCGTGCAAGGCACCATGACGGCCAATAAGTATCGTACACTGGTTGCAGACCACGTACACCCCTTCATGATGACCATGTTTCCCAACGGCAGTGGCATTGATAATGCGCCATATCACAAGGCCAGGAGTGTGATGGAGTGGTTCGAGGATCACAGTGGCGAGTTGCACTTGGTGTGCTGGCCCCTCAACTTACAAGATCTGAACGCGATCGAACACATCTGGGATGTGATTGAACGTGGCGTCAGAGATCATCGCCCCCTCCCCGGAATTTACGGGAATCAGGTGACTTGTGTATGCAGATGTGGTGCCAACTCCCTCCAGCGACCTACCAAGGCCTCATTGCTTCCATGCCAAGACGCGTCACCGCTGTCATCCGTGCCAAAGGCGGACATACCGGCTATTAGGTAGGTGGTCATAATGTTCTGGCCGATCAGTGTTCCTCTTATAGGACCTCCCTGTTGACTTAACTGTTTCCGACTCCGTGTATGTCATCACGTACAGAACCGACCAGGAACAGATTCAAAGAGTGCGCTATTCCTTACGCCGCTTTTTTTTTTTTGTGTCGCGGTCTCAACGACCATGTTTGTGTAGTTCCGCTACCTTGGTTGCGCTACTACTACGTGTCGCTATGTTTGGATAGGATATTTTGGGGACATTTTTTAATGCGCTTTAGGGGGGAAAAGGGCTGTGGGCGCCTTAGGTGCCCTTATGTCAAAACCCCCACAGGTTTCGTATTTCAGCCGCGGAACATTGTCGTTATCAGCTGCGTTAGCAGCTGGACTTTGTTCCCCAGCTGGCTTTCTGGTTGATCTGCGTGGTTGCAGCGCCAGAGCTGCGGGTGGCTCGCTTCTTCTGTCGGCGGCTGCAGTGGGAACCAGCTGTTTCTCGCGGGTTGCTGGTTCGCGTGACGGCGGTGTGTGGGCCTGCTAGCTTGGTGGGCTGTCCTGCCCTCCGCTCCTGTTGCTGGTCTGGTGTGGTCGGGTTGGGGTGCTCTTCTCTCTCCCTCGGCACGAAGTCGCTTCCTCACGGGGCAGCCTCCATAGCAGGTGGCGTGGTCAGCACCACAGTTAGCACACGTTGGCGTGGTCTCACGAGGTCATGTGCAAACTGTGGCGCTGTGATTTCCGCCGCACCGCACACAGCGCTCCTGGCTCCGGCAGTCGTTTGCCAGGTGCCGGTAACGTTGGCAGCGGAAACACTGGACGATCCCGCTTCCTGGTGGCCCGACTGGCTGGTTCGTGGGTGTCGGCATTCGGGTTGGGGCTCTGCTCGGCGGCTGGGTGTGGCATGGCATCGGTCCCACCAAGTTCCTGGGTCATGGTGGTGGTGGCCGGCTCCTGACTGCCAATGCGTTCCGCGGCTGCCTTGATGTCGTCCTGGCTGGGGCTGCTAGATAGAAAGCCAATGAGTGCCAACCGTGTGTTGAGCGGGATGGTGGCCAGCTGGCGGAGGACCTCCCTCATGGCGCCGTGGTGAGTGGGTGGGACCGCTTGCAGCAGCTGGTCCAGTGTCCCTTCGTGGCTGGGACAGCTGTTTGCCCCCCTCGTTGCTGGGTGACGATTCCCCTCTGCTGCCCGGTGTGACTAGGCCCGGCGACGCGAAGAGCCTGTAGTACAGCTCCTCGAAGTACCGGTCGCAGTCGAAGTCTTCGGCGAAGATGCAGGGGAATGGTACTCGTTGCGACCAGTCCTTCCCTTCATCGATGACTGGCTTGGCGAGGCGCGAGTACTTCTGGTTGCAGAGTGTACACCGCCCGCATGCGTTGCAGTGGACGGGCGTCACATTGCGGCCTGTTATTAACTACAAAACTATGTTTTTGCGGACCAATGTTAATTAGAAATTTTTGTATTATTTTGATGCATACTAACACCTCCCAAAATTTTTTACCACTTTTTTTAATACCCTGTATAAAATGATCACGAAAGCCATGGCGCTCATCGAAAGCTAACTGCTAGGTTTTTGACAGATCTATTGCAGGATGAATACAAATACATTTTACTACCAGTGACAGTCTTATCCAGGAAAGACAGAGAAAATAACGTAAGAGAAATCAGGAGCAGAATTAAAGCTTTTCTGTACTCATTTCTCCGACGAGTGATTGGCGGATGGAATAGGAAGGATTTAGCTAGCTGAAAAACTTAGAGTAGGAGTAGGACAGGCCATCCTGATTTGGGCCGTTTTACCGAACGTGGTGGGTGAGCGCTTAACGTTCTGGCCTGTCATTCTGGAGGATGCCGGTTCGAATCACCGTCCGGGCATCCAGATTTGGGTTTTCCATAGTTTCCCCAAATCACTCCAAGCGAATTCCAGGATGCTTCCTTCAAAAGCCCATGGCCGAATTCCTTCCTGTTCTTTGTCCCCAGTCCAATCCCCCCTCTAATGACCTCGACGTCGACGAGGCGCAAAGCCATAAGTTAAAAAAAAAAAACACCGTTTCCCTAAATTGCTGCAGGTGAATGGTGGTATAGTTCCTGAAAGTAGAGCATGATCGCCCCCTGTCATATCCGATATATCCGTTTTTATCAATGTGTGTTCAGAAATTAGTATAGGTGCAATGTATCGTGTACTACTCACCTTGTAGTTAATTTCGGAGCAATATTAACAATAATAATTGACACTATACGCCTAGTTATATTACAAAATAATTGATGGATGGTATATAACAAAAACTGATACACGGCGCTATAATAAATATATACATCTACATTAATACTCTGCAATTCTTAATATTGTGGGTGGCAGAGGGTGCTCAGCACCAAAGCTAATCTCTTTGGTGAGCATTCCAATCCCTAATGGAACGAGGGAAAAAAGAATTCATATAAGAATCATTGCGGCAGCTTATTTCTGTATTCTTATCTTTCCTGTCGTTGCGACTCAAATAGGTTGGTGGACGTAGTATGTCACCGCACTCGAAAGTGAAAGTGGGAGTACGCATGTTTATCAATAATTTTAAACGAAACGTGCTTCGTATATCTACCAGAGACTCCCAGCCTAGTCTACTAATCAGTTATGTGACGCTTTCATAAGGACTGTAGCAAGCGGTCACGAATCAAGTGGCTCTGTACTTTCTCTATGCTGACAACCAGCCCCTTACGATACGGATCCCAAACGGCACAACAATAGTCCAAATGTGGACGCACAAGACATTTGTACGTTATCTCCTTTGTTTGTTCATTACAATTTTTCAAGATTCGACCTAGGAATCGCAGCCTAGAATCAGCTCTACATACTAAGGAATTAATGTGTATGTCGCATTTGATGTTCCTTTGTACTGTAGAGCTGTAGCAAACCGTATGTATTCGTTACTGAGTAACAAAGTATGGAATCGTTACTTACAAATTCATTTCGTTACTCGCATATTCCGTTACTCGAATTTGTAGTATGGATGTCAGTTTGGTTCGATAAACGAACGAACACCACGTATCATGCGTTATGCGGGAGCTGGAACGATTCGCTCAGCGATTGAATAAGCAGATGTTTGTTTTGAAATTAGTTGATTTACGTGTGCTGCGATTGTGATATAGGTATTATTCTGAAGTGAGTAAATCAATTGTACGAACAATTTACCTAAATTTACTTTACTCAATGAACAATCTACTTGAACTTTACCAGTTACGAACCAAGTCGTCCCGTATGCTACGCGAGTCGATGCGATGGTTCATGCCAGTGTTCGATTGTATCAAAAGTAACGAGTAACGAGTAACGAAACGATAGTAACGAAGTTATCCCGTGCGCAACCCGACTGTATGCGATGCTATAATGTTCGATTGTATCAAAAGTAACGACCTACGATTCGAAAGTAACGGGCACTGATTGGATTAGTAACGAATACATACGGGTACAGAACTTCTACAGCTCTATTGTACCGATACGTCCAAATCTTTCACAGATTCGACCATATAAATAACTGAACAGTTTCCTTTGTATTTCTGAACAAACAGATTATTTTAGTTAGTTACGTACCTACATCCCCTTGCACTTTTTACAGTTTACTGTAACTTGCCATTCGTCGCACCATGCCAACTTAACATCCACATCGGGCTGAATTTCTAAGCAATCGGCCAAATTCCTTACTTCCCTATAAATAACCGCATCATCAGCAAACAATCTAAAAATGCTTTTCACTTTGTCTCAGAATTCGTTTATAAAAATTAAGAAAAGGAGTGGTCCTATTACACTTCCTTGAGGTACACCCGATGTAACATCTAGATTAGAAAAGGTTTCTCCTTCAACGACAAAATACTGCGACCAACCAGTTAGAAAATCCTTGATCCATTCACAAAGCTGATCCGATATACCGTACGCTCGTAGCTTCGCTAAAAGGCGGTAGTGTGGCACAGAGTCAAATGCTTTCTGAGAATCCAAAAAAAATTACAGCAGCTTGTGAAACTTATGATGTTACTGTATTCCTTTGTCACAATTACACATTAGGATCTTGTGTTCGGACGTAAGCTGTTTTACAACACCGTATAATATAATATTGTTTTATAAATCTGAAATTAAATGTTGAATACTGATCATGAACCACTTACAGAAATGTTAATTAATAATATTTAAGTTGGTACTTCCCTTGATTTAAATTCTCATATACATCTGCTTCATGAATTACTGTTTTTATTGGTCACAGTGTGCATTCTCCATAGATTCAACAATTTACCAGTTCACTTTATGCATTAACAATACACGTAAACATTATTCGGGGACTGCACCACTTTCAGAACCTACGTGAAATTGACACTAACCTTTTGAAATTTGGTTTATTTATTTTGTCAACATGTCCTCTTTACGTTTTGCGCTCTTGCTTTGCGGAAAACATACCAGGCATTCAATTAAAAATGCCGAAATACGACAGCGACACACAGCCGTTAGATGCCACCAGCGTTGAAAAATCAGTGACAGTCTCTTTAAATGTTGGTTTAATCCTCTGTTGTAATGTTTTCTTGCCGTTTCAGCTTTTCTCTGTTGTAAAAAGTCGCACAAAATTGACAAATAGACAATATTTATCCCAGTTGTAATACGGTGATGCCCGCCATCTTACATAGAAACGAGCAACCAGAGATAATCGATTGCTTCCATTGTAAACAAATACGCCATTTTCGTGATGGATGCCACAGAACTAAAATTTCTAAAAAAAATTTCCTTGGTCCAGGCCATAGTTCAACCTAACCATGAACTCTATGACGAAACGAAACTGTTTAGGTTGGTTTGATCCCTGTACCGAAATTTTTATGTTATTTTTGTCGTGCTGCTAGCATTTCGCATTTGCGCAGCTTCTCATATTTCGGCATTTTTATTAAATTTCTAGCGACTTTTTTCGCAAAGAAAGAGCGCAAAACGTGAAAAGGACGTGTTGACAAAACAAATAAAATAAATTTCAACAGGTTAGTACCAATTTCGCGTAGGTTACAAAAGTGGTGCAGTCATCCCGTTATTCTTCTAAACTTTTACTATGAATAATATTGGATTTGTCGTTTTCTATATTACACGCAGTTCTTCATTTCGAACAGTTTAACAATCCCATTTCATCTCTGGCTTGACATCATTAATTTTATTCTTTGACCAGCGACATGGCAACCTCCGTACTCAAAGAAATGAATTAGAAAAAAAAAAAACCATTTAAATATTTTCGCATTCTGTTGAAATAGATAGAAGGTGTTTGCTTATAAGCTGCATCAATAGCGTTCATTACGTTATGTGTAAATAAGGCCAGCTGTGTTTCACATTATCTTTTCTTCCGAAATCCGTGTTGATTTATTGTCAGCGCATTGTTTTTATCTAGAAATACTGGATAATACTCGAGCATATAATATGCTCCATAATACGATAATACAATGAACTTCTGACTTGCAATGGGCCAAGGTTGCGACTCCAACCCATGCCGCTCTATCCTTGTGTTGTATTTCTGCTGCTAATGTTTTTGTCCCCCGCATTGTGCGTCGACGGCAGAGGGTGCAGTGGGGGGGGGGGGGGACAGTGTCGCAGGTGGCGCTCCGGTGGCAGGCGGGGGAACTAAAAACCTCGTGCTGCCTTGCAAGAAGCGGCGACACGCCGCCATGTTAATTAAACATTGCACTAATTTATGGTTCAAGTTAAATTATGCCCCGCGCTGGAGGGCAGAGCCCGATTCATCATTGCTCCCCCCCCCTTTCCAGCCGGGGCCTGACCCCCCGCTTAGTTAATATTAAAACACCCCGGGGAGGGGGGTGGGTGTACATCCGACAGGTGTCTCAATCCTACCAAAGCAAGAAGTATGGGTCTGCTTACCAACGGAAAGGATTGGGATCTTGTTCTCAGGCAATTTTAGAATATACAAGACATTTCACTTCACTATCTGAAACAAAACGGCTTCTGTCAGTATTATTTTTTTTTTTTTTTTTGCTGTTATTTTTATTTAATTAAAACTCCAATGGGACGCACGTTTCGGAGACAAATTTCCCTACTCACCCATCTCCACCTTTCCTGCACCCCCCTACATTTACCCTCTACAAATTTTAACTTTAAATTCTTTCTACGTTTTTGATAAATTATTCATCATTCCCCTTGGTAACTTATTCTAATCCCTGATATCCTTACCTAATAATAATAAAATAATTTTTTTTACTGTACCATGTTTTTATAACGGACTAAAAAGTATAAAATAATTTCTCCAATCATTATGAAGGATAAAACCACATACATATTTCTAAATTCTTCTAAATTGAACTGAAAATTAATACTTGGAAATTTTGATAGCTATTAACATACTTATAAGATTGGTGAGGAAAAACATGGAACGCGTAGAACAGATAATAAAAAGTTCAACTAACAATTTTATTGCACCGCAAATCGTATGAACTGACGGGTAAGTTCTTTCATTGATAGCTACTTAATACTCTTCTTATAGTTAACTGTTCTACGCACCCCCATGTTTTTCGTCACCAATCTTACACGTATTTTAATAGCTATCAAAAATTTCGAAGCCTAAATTTTCAGTAGAATTTACAAGAAGTTAGAAATCTGTATGTGGTTTCATCCATCATAAGAAATAGATAAATTATTTTATTCTTTTTTGTCCATTATAAAAACATGGTACACTAAAAGGTTTTTTTATTTTATTATTATTTTCTGCTTTTCAGGATTATGTGTGTGAAAATTTAAAATTGGTTTAAAATACTTTGATGACATAATCACAGAGAGGATGCTTCCTTCCAAAGGCCATGGCCGAATTCCTTCCAATTTCTTGCTCCCCATCCTTTCCCGTCTCTAAAGATCTCGCTGTTAAGAGACGTTAAGCAGTTAAAAAAAAGGAAAAAAATCACAGAGACATGCTACTAATTCCAGGTTTTATTAAAATAGAAAACATTTAATTGAGTTATTTCATCTCGGGGAATAAGGAACAAAACAAATAAAGAATTATGCATATCCATTATTTGAATCATTAGTTATGGTCTTGAATTCACAAATTACTGAAAACATTTTTTTAAAATAGCCTAATTGGTCCATAGAAAATGTATTTTCAGTTGTTACCGAATTTAACAATTTTGCGGGCAACTTTTTCATTGTTTTTCTCTATAAACATTATTCAGACTATTAAAGACATTTAAAAAATATCTAGATTGGTCTACAGATAAAAGTACTTTCAGTTTTCTGGTAAAGAAACATTAGGCTTTAGGGGTCAAAGGGCCCGAAACTCTAAAATTACAGAAAACATTTCGGAGTTGACTGATCAGAGAAGAAGGCAAAAAAGTGCTCAGAATGATACAGGAAGAGAGCAATACAGTCAATTCATAAATCAGATAAATCGCAGATGCAAAAGAGCAAAATAAAAATGGCTGCGAGAGAAGTCAGAAGAAGTAGAAAAGGAAATGGTCGTAGGGAACGTAGATGTTACATATAGGAAGATCAAACAATATTCTGGAGAAGTGAATAAATGATACATAAAAATTAAAGCTGCCGATGGGAAATCTCTTTTAAGCTCAGACCATAAAGCTAACCGATGGAAAGAATACATTGAGAAACTGTATGATGGGGACGACTTGAACAATAGCGTTTTGGAAAAGGAAGGCGATGTCGACATTGATGACTTAGGAGATCCTGTTTTGAGGACAGAATTTAATAAAACTCTGAATGACTTGAAAGCAAATAAGGCAGTTGGAATTGATGAAATCCCTGCAGAACTTCTTAAATCCCTACGAGAAGAAGGATCCCAGAAATTATTCAAGCTGATATCAAAAAGTTACGAAACAGGAGAGATTCCCACTGATTTTAATAAAAATATCATCTTCACACTTCAGAAGAAAGCACAAGCCGACAAATGTGAGAATTGTCGCATTATATATGTCTAACATTACATGCTTCATATTACTGACCAGAATAATACACAGAAGAATGGAAAGGGTATTATAAGAGACTAGCTCGTACCCGCGACTTCGTACGCGTGGATTAAGAATTTTTTTGCCAGAATTGAATATAGAAAGTTGTTGGTAACGAAGGATTGCACCCAAACAACACCGAGTCGGCATAATATGACAGGAAAGCTATCACTATATCATTCTACCGTCGAACCAGTCTCTTAAAGAGAATCAGTTTCCAACATATTTCTGTCACCATTCGATAAGGTCTCAAAATTTCGTGACTACAACCACTAAACACACCGGAGAAAATGTCCTGTGCCCTTCATACAGATTTTCTTGTCAAATTCCATCAACATCGATATAGCTATTTGGTCGCCGGCCTCGGTAGCGTAGGGGCTAGAGTGCCGAAGGCCGCCGGTTCGAATCCGGCCGCGGGCATGGATGTTAAGTGTTGTGTGTCTGGGTGAATGTCTTGTCCATCCTGTGGCGTCCATACATTGGAAAAATTACACATTGAGCTGGCTGTATGGCCTCCGTTGCCGAATGCCATTAAAAAAAAAAAAAAAAAGAAGCTATTTGGTCGTCAAAACGTAACAAAAAGACAGAGACTTACTTCCGTATTTATAGTATTATTACTGTGGTTCACACACACACACACACACACTCTCTCTCTCTGACTGCGAACAACCCCTGAGGGATCATTATAACGTAAAAAAGTGTACAGCTACAGCATTGCAAGACTACCTACGATTTGCCTCACATTGCACCTCTATCTTTGTGATATCTACAGTTAAACATTCAATCCGAATAACCTAGGCATGACTCTTACGATCAAAAACAATTTTTAAAAATCTTGGCCTCCACGGAAATTTGAACCGGAGACCACGACCCAAACATCAGTAAGCAAGCGCTTTAACCACTGAGCTGTCTGACCGATACACGGAAAAGCAGTATACAGACGTTCATATCCAACGCGTCTGTCTATCACCATTCAGTAGTATTTTGAAATTATGAGACAACATGTATTATTTATACAGATAATTTTTCAACCGAATGTAGACAGTATATTTCTCCTTGTTTCAAGGGATAAGTGTGCAAAGTTTCATCGAGATAGGATGAAAATTGTGGATTTGCATGAAGAAAAAACAAACATACATACATTCATCTTTATATATATAGATAGAGGGTGAAGATCAGTATGGGTTTAGGAAAAACCGCGGTACAAGGGAAGCGATTTGGCTTTAAGAGTAATACTTGCATGGCGGATTAAGAAATACAAAGATAATTTTATGGCGTTTGTTCATTTAGAAAAAGTTTTTGAAAATAGGAAGGGATGGAAGAAGGATTGCATCAATCTATTCGAAAGACTGATGAGTGTAAAAAATATAGGAACCTCACAATTGCTACAAACCGTAGGAACACATATTGGTCCATGCGTCCGTGTCACATATTTTCCGGTCGAGAAATGAGTCGACGTTGAGTGAGAGTCTGCCACCGCCTCACGTGCAGAACGCAACAGCACACAATGGCGGACAGCGGGTATTAGCCGATAAATCTGGCGACGTCTTTGTGACGCGTGATTCCAGTCTGCGCCACCTCCGCGCCTGTTTGTCCTTCTCTCCGCCTGTGATTTATTTACCCGAGGCCGCTGTCGTCCTTGCTGGATCACCGCCAAGACTCAATCCCAGCCGCCGTCAACACAGGTTCGCCATACCCGCGAGACATCCAGCCACCTACAGCCTTGTACCCTCTGAATCAGCTACAACTGCCGAATACACATCTCGTGTTACAATAAAACATTTTATGTTGGTGCTTACTTGAAATAGTAGAGATGTGTTGTTCGCGAGTGAACCAGCTTTACTTAACAGTTGTTTTTAAAGAGCGTGTAAGTTTCTACCAGCCCTTAAACGAAACGTTAATTTAAGATTTATGCACATTAATATTATTAATTGTTATTAATTTTAATTGCGATGGCAATTTCCCTAGTCATCTAGTTACTTATTTTCATATATATATATTTTTTAATAATTGGAGTGTTAAATTCCTCCCCCATTTACGTTTCCGGTTTATAAATTTTAATTTTAAATACCTTAAGCGTTTTTGATTAATTATTCATCACTTCACTTGATAATTTGTTCCAATCCCCGTCACCCTTACCAACAACAGAATATTTTCCCACATTCTCATGCATCAATTCGAGCGCCAGCTTGTGGTCATGGTCGCCTTTCCTCTTTTTGTGCTCCATTCCTAATTCTCTGAGCAATATCCCTGCAAGCCCCATCACCAACATATGCCCTGCACATTCTCAGCACTCTCTTCACCCTCCAGTGACTCTTAATCCAGCTCCTTTATCATATCAGTTGCTGACTGGGTCCTGTGATAACTTACACAAACAAATCTACCTGCTCTTCTTTGCACACCTTTCTTCCCCTGTATTTAATAACTAAAATTTGGGCCCCAAACTACAAC
Source organism: Vandiemenella viatica (assembly GCA_031002005.1). Lineage (NCBI taxonomy): Eukaryota > Metazoa > Arthropoda > Insecta > Orthoptera > Morabidae > Vandiemenella > Vandiemenella viatica. The sequence goes on from JARYHS010008075.1 coordinate 183,973,628, forward strand.
ACCATATTCAACCAATGGTCTGACCAATGTTTTGTAACTCAATTCCCTAACTTTTCTGGTACTTCCTCTCATCACCTTCTCCAGTAAACGAAGGATTTTATAACTTTTCCTACAACTGCCCAGTTGAGTTTGTTATCAAATGTTATGCCAAGATATTTAAACTTCAAGCTTTCAACAAGCATTTCTTACCCCACCCTATAATCATAATTAACCTTTATTTTTAAATACACATCGCCTTTACAATTGTATTGGTTCATGCGATAAGGGACTTAAGTCCATTTAGATGCATTTTGAGACAAGCGGGAAAAAACTGTATTCTATCCTACGTACTAAAATTTTCAATCAAAAAAGACGCAAGACTTAGGCTTCTTTTTGCATGAACTAGAGTTGTCGGTATACTAAAAAAACAAATTAAAGCTGAAAAATGTTTATAATGAAGAAAACGTTGTTGTAACTAAAAATACGTATTTCTTTCTGTTCGTCTTCGTCATTATTAGGGCAGTTAATAAGTAAGTTAAAAAATAACTGCTGTTTGTCGGGAATGTGTGGTTGCAGTTTTCTCGTCATCAATTTCAGCTTCATATGGATTTTTCCTAGAAGGTATGCCTTCTCAATCGGAAGTACTAGTTGTTGCGTTCCGTTACGCTTAAAAAAAAAAAAAAGAATGGCTCAAAAGTTCGTCGATGAAAACGAAAGCTTTAACGGGTCAATGGGATGATCAGTGGAATCTCAACTGATCGAAACTGGATATTCCAACAACTTGCCTTCTTTTTTCGTGTTCCTCACTCTAATTTCAAGAGAGAGTTTTTTTTTTTTTGTCGTTTTAGTATTTCTACTGGCTTGATGCAATCCTCCATCACTTCCTGTCTTGTGCTAACCTCTTAATCTTTACATATCCCTTACAACCCATGTCCTCAATTACCTGCTTCATATATTCTAATCTCTGTCTTCCTCTACAGTTCTTACCTTCAACTGTTCCCTCCACCAGCAAATTAATCAATCCAGTATGTCTCAAAATGTGACCTACCAGCCTGTCTCTTGTTTCTGTAAGCTTCTTCCACAAATTACTTTCCTCGCCCATCATTTCCAAAACTCGTTCATTTCGTACTTTGTCTGTCCACTTAATTTTCAGCATTCTTCTGTAGCACCACATTTCAAATGCTTCAATTTTGCTTCTTTCCGCTATTCCTAAAGTCGATGTTTCGCTACTGTAAAGTGCTGTGCTCCACACAAAGAGTTTTAAAAAGTTTTCTCCAATTCCTAGTTCAATTTCATTCTCTTGAAATATTATGGCAAACATTTACTGCTTTTACTAGAAATTTGTTAAGGGGCGTAGAGCTATGGAGGAATATGTTACTTAGCTTTATCATGGAGTCTAATCACTTTCCCGAAGATCTTCCAATGCCGAGAAAATTTGCACAGAAAAAAAATTAGGCTGCTGTCTGAAAAAAATGACTCAAGTATTATTTGTGAACGGTAACTTGCATTTGATTTAAGGCAAAAAGTTTCGTAAAAATAACTGTTCTTTTTCCAATAAATAAATTATTGTTAACCTAGCTACGCTTTACTCTTATCAAACTGCTCTCTCAAAAATTTTCCGTAACCCGAACAATATTTCATCAAAGCTTTGAAATGGCTTCTTGAATTAAAATAATCACAAGTATTTTTTTTACAAAAATATTTTATGATAAATCCTCTTCTATAAAATGCTAATATGGAGTCTGCGCACGTCGTCTATAGCTATTGGCTAGAGAAAGGTCACGTGCCAGCATTCACTCGCCAATCAACAGTCGCCATATTACATTCGTTACTTCATGTTGATTTTTGGTTATTTACGACAAATAGATGCAGAAACCATGTAAGGAGAAGGTTATTCAATATTTACGATATAATTTGTATCATTTATAAGAACTAGGTTAAACCATAACCTAAGAATTTTTTTGGTAGACGGTAAGAAACAATTAAGTTTATTAAAAACTCAGAGAAACGTACGTAATTGATAAATGTATCAGTCAAATAAATAACAGTTATCAGTTTTCGAAATTATGGTCTTTCATAAGCGCCATGTTACCAAGGGTATTAATTAATGCGGGTGGAAGTAGTTCCATATTTAACGTGCTGAATTGTGCCTGGACCAGGAATAAAACTGATATTACATGGATAACAAAAGTTTTCGGGATTCCTGAGTTGTTTTTAATTTCACTGGTTCTATACTTCCGTCTTCATCAATTCAGTAGAAGTTAATATGGCTATGTGAAAAACAAATGAAATATGTAGAACATTACAAAATCAAGGCCATTAGCATTATGTAATAACAATTCCGTATAATTAAACAACTGTAAACAAATGAACTGCCAGATTATTGCGTTCAAACCGTCATTTTTGACGGGCTCCAAGCTAGTAGAAAAATAAATAAAAATAACCGCCTATGAGATTAATGTACGAAATCAGTCTAAATGTAAATAAAACGAACGATTCTGTACTCAAAACAGAAATAACCATTATTTTTATTTAAATAAAGCTAGTGAACTAGTGAACTGTTCTGAATTATTAGTTCTTTTCACTGAGTCATCGAATGAGCACCGCTCTTTTTAGCGAGTGACTTTGCCCCCCTCTACGAAGTAGCCTCTGGGTTACGACCTGGTCCGATGAAAGAAAATAACACTATACAAGGAACTGTAACATTTAGAATGAAACACTCATTACGAAATTAATTAATAAATCTACTTTTTACAAATATAAATGCTTCCGGTATTATCGCTGCGTTGTTATATTCTTAATTCTTCTTTTCCCGACGTTTCGACCTAGTCTTCGGTATTCTTCAGGGGTCTTGTGCCAAATCTGCTAAAGATTGTGCTCGTCTGGATACGTGAACATAACAGTCACACCCGTTTGAGGCATCCCACAAAATCAGCTATTGCCGAACACCAGATGGAGGAAGATCATGAAATATTGTGGGACAATACAAGAGTACTAGCTAAAAGCGAAGGTTATCTTCAAATAAAAGTGAGAGAGGCTACTGAAATATTCAAACATCCAAACAACCTCAATAATGATGGTGGTTATGGTCTTAGCCAGAGTTGGAAATGTGTGCTGGATAAATAATTAACTCTGGACCCACAGATATTACATCGTAAACAACATCTCTGGATAGTCAGACAATCGACAGTACAAATAGACAACTAGCCACACTGGTCTACAGAAGAGCACAATCTTTAGCAAATTCGGCACAAGACCCCTGAAGAAGCCCGAAGACAAGGTCAAAACGTCGGGAAAAGAAGAATTAAGAACATAACAACGCAGCGATAATCCTGTAAGCATTTATATTTGTAATATGACGCCTGCGAAAACAACAAAATCATTTAAATCTACTTTTTGTTCGGCGAGAGAGATGGAAAGTATGTATATTCCGAGCAATACGAAAAGACATACTTTTTTACTTTGTATTAAAGGCCGCTGTCATACATCGAGCGGTAGGAGGGGATGCGGAACAGTCATTTACCTTCCTTCCCTTCCCGCCCGTCTAGCCCAGTTGGCATCAGGAGTAGACGTATCACTGAGCCAAATCGTCCAAAACAAATCAAAAACTTTCGCGATGCGTAACGTAAATAACATCTTTGGTAATCCTGTATATTCTCAGTAAGCCAGAAAGGTTGAAACGATCAGTATAAAGTCAAAAGCCCATAGCAAAATTAAGTGGAAAGTACAACATGAACGAGTTTTGGAAAGAAGTTTGTGGAAGAGGCTTACAGAAAGAAGAGACAGGATCGTGGTGACATCTACATCTACATCTATTCTCTGCAATTCAGAAATATTGTGGGTGGCAGAGGGTGCTATTGCACCAATCCTAATTCAGTGCATTCCAATCCCAAACAGAACGATGAAAGAAACAATACATAAAATTATCAGTACGGCATCTTATTTCTCGAATCTTATCCCTCCTGTCATGGCGAGCAAAATATGTTGGCAGAAGAAGTATTTCGTTGCACTCGTAAATTAAAGATTTTCGCATATTCTACAAAAAATTCAAAAGAAAACGACGTCATCTGTCCGCCAAACAATCCGAGCCCAACCCACGAATCAGCTCTGTGACACTTACGTAAGGACTGTAACTAGCGGTCACGAATCGAGCGGCTCTCCTCTGTACTTTCTCTAAAGTGTCAATCAGTCCCTTGCGATACAGATCCCAAACTCCACAACAGTAATCCAAATGCGGACGCACTAGTATTTTGTACGCTATCTCCTTAGTATCATCATTACAACTTCTCAAAATACGACCTATGAATCGTAGTTTGGAATTAGCTTTGCCTACGACGGAAGTTATAAGCAAGTTCCATTTCATGTTGTTTTGTCTGTTACTCCTAGATACTTCATGGAACCACCGTGTCAACAACTGAATTGTTAACTTTGTGCTTTTGAGAAAATGGGGTCTTTTTATTACTTATTTGCATTTCCTTGCACTTTTTGCAGTTAACTGTAAGCTGCCATCTATGTTAAAATTCTGAAATAACATCCAGATCGCGCTGAATTTCCAATCTATCGTCAGAGTACCTCACTTCCATATAGATAAGTGTATCATCCGCAAAGAATCGCAATCTGCATCCTGAGGTTGGTGGAGGGAACAGTCGAAGATAAGAGAGATTAGTACATGTGAAGCACGTAGTTGGGTACGCGGGTTGTGTTGGGTGTGTCGAGATGAAGAGGGATGGACGGCACAGTGTTTGAGCGGCGGTCTTTGCGTGGCGGTGTCCATGTTGTTTTTGGCGGTGAGGTCGCTGCTATCGACCGCTCGCCGCAGTCGAGTGCTGTGGCGAGGCTACGAGCGCAGCGCCCCCACACGCAGGCTCCTAATGGCAATAAAACACCCCGACCACTGCGCAAGAAGCTAAGCTACAACACACATTAATAACAGAAGTGGCACGCAACACGAGAACTAACAAGCACGAACAAGTAAGATGTATCTCCTAGATATTGTGGGCCATTTCCTCAATTGCGGTAGGAGGAATTTTGTATGAATGAGTTTCTTTTTTTTTTCTTTTTTTTTAACTGCTTAACGTCTCCTATAACAACTAGGTCTTTAGAGACGGGAAAGGATGGGGGCAAGGAATGGGAAGGAATTCGGCCATGGCCTTTTGAAGGAAGCATCCCGGCATTCACCTGGAGTGATTTGGGGAAACCATGGAAAACCCAAATCTGGATGCCCGGACGGGGATTCGAACCGCCGTCCTCCCGAATGCGAGTTCAGAACGCTAACCGTTACACCACCACGCTCGGTGAATGAGTTTCACGCCAATGCAATTGAATATGCTGTTGTTATTTTCCGTATGCGTTTCACTTCATTCTCTGAAGCATCTTCAGCGATTCTGACTGTTAATTAAATTTGTTCTGTGTTACAATTTTGCATATGAAAATTATAATACATGGCGTAAACAAAAAGTAGTAGGACTGATTTTTTAGAAAAATTTTCTTGAACATATCTTTACAACTGACTTTTTTACTCACACGGAAGAAAAAAGCAGCTGAAGGAATAGCAGTTTGACTTGATCCAGGACGCTCAAGCAGCATCGACGAGGGCTCTCAACAGCGTTCCCGAATCTGACTTCCAGAAGGCGTACGGCCAATGGTAGCAGTGTAATTCTAAGTGTGTACCTGCCCAAGGGTGCTATTTCGAAGATGATTAAGGAATTGTAAAGATATCTTCAATAAAAAAAAATAAAAAAAAATCACTCCTACTACTTTCGGTATACACCTTGTTATACAGATATAAGCTTACAATTTACACATGAAAATCATGACATATACAGATATAAGCTTACTTACATATTTACATGTTCACATTGGCTTGTAATTGTACCGTGTTTCAGCGTCTGTTGTATCTGTAATAGCAGTATTTGGCATTACAGGTAATTTTTGCATCTTTATGAGTAATATATGGCTGCACTATAGATATTGATTTCTGACGGCTTACATTTGTTTAGTGTGTAGTGAACATCGCTGATCTGAAGGTTTGTTTATCGTTCGGCTTCTGTTTTATTCGGTGGGTGGCGCGCTTTTAAATATGTCTCTGTGCTTAGTTCCGTGTGTTTAGTGTATTATTATTGGCTGTGTCTTTTTGTGGTAGATGGTTGTGTTTCTTATTTCGTTTTAAGTAATGTGTATAGTGTTAGGTCCGTCAGGTTGGAGTATTCATTTATTATGTTCTTTTCGTAGGCCAGTGATTTTTGAATGTGGTAGTTTTCCTTAACCGTTAGTAGTTGTGGTTTGCTATTATTAATGGTTAGTATTTGCATGTCTATTGCTATGTTTGTGGGCTGGTGATTATGTTCTAGAATCTAGTAGGTGTTCTGCGAATGTTGAGTGGTTATTGTAGTTTCGTACTCTTAAATGTTCCTTATATCTGGTTTCAAACTTCCTGCATGTTTGGCCTATTTATTCTGCACTTCAGTCGTTGCAAGTTAATTTATATATATATATGAATTGTGAAATTTGTTGTTTGTAATGTTTTTCTGTGGTGAGTTGTCTGTTATAAATGCTATCCTGAGTCCTTGCTTTTTCAGAATTTTTGCTATTTTGTGTGTGTTTTTGTTTGTGTATGTCAATGTGTGCCATTTTTTTCTTTTTGCTTGTGAGCATGTAAAAATGTAAGTAAGCTTATATCTTAATTTTCTTGTGTAAAGCTTATATCTGTATATATAATAGTTTTCATATGTAAAATTATAGCACAGAAGAAATTTAACTAACAGACAGAACCGCTGAAGATGCTTCAGAGAATGAAGTGAAACGTGTTCGGAAAATAAAAACAACATATACAATTGCATTGGCGTGAAAATTATTCATAAAAAATTCATAATAAAATGTATCATTATGAAGGTCGATTTTCCTCTCCCCATTTCCGGATTGGGTGAGGTAAGGAACAAGTTTCTTCCATGCCATCCTGTCTTACCACCGCCGACGGTGAAACAGAACAAACCCGTTTTGTCTGCCTGTTTTGCTGTTTCAAAGAATGAGCAGCCGATGTTTTAAGGAGTAAGCTCGGCTCTATTTAATTTTTTTGAATCGTCGAGGAGCTTGTGAGGTTATGCTTCTTGGGCGTCGCACTGTTTTCTCTTCTCCCTTCCTTCCGAAGTATTGTACGCAACAGAATGTCTGTACGCGCCCTCGCGTACTTCTTTTATTATTTATTTCAATTTCTTCCTTCTCTATATTTACCAGATATTTATCATTATTCTAATTGCTTATTAATTGTTCAGTTCGACACCTTAACACCTGAAAAATCTTTACTTCAATGTCATTGAAGTTTTCGTTCATTTATTTTCTGGAATAATTCATTCACTTTCCCTAGATCATCAAGCGTACGATTTATTGCTGTAATTCGTATTAAAAAAGATAATATACAATTAATACTTATCTTCTGTAAGTTTCATGATGCATTCCTTCCTATTATCACACAATGTCTTACAAATTATACATTAATTCCCTTTGATTTCTGTATACATTACATTTAAAATTTTCACACTACTTCTCAAAATTACAACTTCATTGACAGTTTCTCATTCGAAACTTCCTCTTTAATGTAATTTATGTTCTGTCTGTGCTTGAAACTATTTCTTTTTTTTTTGTCTCTTCTTTTCATCTGTTTTCCCAAAGATGCTCCACACTGTCTTTTATGGGCGTCTTTGAAATTTAAACTACAATATCAAAGTTCAAAATACATACTTTTTGGCCTCATTACATTTCAGATATATTTACAACACAAACCATAATTTTCAGTAAGGACGATGTATGTTACAAGCTGATGCGTTAATAAAAAGTCCAGAAATTCAACTGTGCTGTAGTATCCACATGATATCCTTTATTACTATAAACCGTTTAATTATAGTACACCACTAAACGAATACGAAACATTCGCAAATTCAACATTCCACCCCACCCCTTACAAAAAAAAATATCCAAATTTTGTTGGTTTACTGTAATTATACATATTACCGAGCGTGGTGGTGTAAAGGCTAGCGTTCTGGCATCGCATTCGGGAGGACGGCGGTTCGAATCCCCGTCCGGGCATCCAGATTTGGGGTTTCCATGGTTTCCCAAATCACTCCAGGCCAATGCCGAGATGCTTCCTTCAGAAGGCCATAGCCGAATTCCTTCCAATTCCTTGCCCCCTATCCTTTCCCGTCTCTAAATACCTTGCTGTTAGAGAGACGTTAAGCAGATATATATATATATATATTAAGCAAAATGTGTACACAAAATGGCATAGAGAGATTATTCATTTTAGATTCTTTTAATGCCTCTTTGTATTAAATATTTGATGTTAAGATGCAACAGATCACCAGTTTTAAGTTTGTAATTCTAGAAAATAGACACAAAAATATTCTTTAAAGAAACTACATAGAGTTGTCAATGAGTAAATACGGCACTTGTCGAGTAAAACCAGCTGTTTGAAGCGTCTGTCCGCTAGAAGCAGCTTGCAGTGGGAGCTGTCTCCGGGTTGAGGTTGGGTTGGATGGAGCGAAGCTAGATTACTCCTGGTGACACTCGAGTTGGGTCTGCATGTCGCGCGGGCTAGTCGCTCGGCAGATTGCAGGCGCGCTCAGTCAAGCGCTCGACACACGACAAACAATACGTCTTGACGCTGACTCTGTATGCTGCGTCAGAAACCCGTGAAACTGATACTTTATTTATTGTTGTTGGTTTGTATTAAAGAAGTTAAAGAAAGAGATGTTGACAACGGAATTAATATATAAGGTATTAAAACCCAAAAAAGCGTAACGATATTAGCCACGTATCCTTGTCACAAAGCTAACATAAACCTATTTTACGCGGGGTTACCAAAAACAACGAGAATTAATTTTTAAATGCTATATATTTTCAATTTTTTTTTTTTTTTTTTTTTTTTTTTTTTAAAAAAACAAACTTATTCCCTACAAAATACTCTCCATTACAACTAGTACATTTGTCCCATGGGTGCTTCCACTGTTAGAAACATTTTCTGTAGTTATCTTTAAAAATGGTTTATACCTCAGCCATAGTTTTTTTCTTGACCTCTTCGATGTTGTTTAATCGGTTTCCTTTCATGCCCCTTTCATGCCTGGTAATAAGAAAAAGTCGCACGGAGCCAGGTCAGGCGATTAAGGTGCGTGGGGCAGCGGAACCATGCCATTTTTAGCCAAAAACTCCCAAACAACTTTTTGTGTAGGTTGTAATACTCCTCTATATTATTAATTTGTATTACTAATTAAAGTCCACAGGTTTTTAGACGGTTTGGCCCTTAAATACCGCCATTCAACCCACGTACGCGGACAGAGGAGCTACTTAGTTCCATTAAAAGGTTCTTATTATACAAATAAGACGTCTTAGCTTCATACAATCAATAATTTACTATTTTATTTATTAAAGCCAGATTACTGCTCTTAACAACTTTATTTTTACACGAGGCACAAAACTACAATTGAAAATACACTCGTTCTGTATATTAAGAAACAATCACTGATTCATCTGGCATAATACAAAATGTTAGATCGCCGCCACAACTTTGGCGCACCACCTCTCACACCTGTTCACCGCCAGAGACACTCTTCACACCTCTGCACACACTCTAAACCATAGATGTTAGCATCACTTATACTACCCTTTTTTACATGCTTAGTATCGTCTGTGATTTCCGTGAGCATAAATACAATTGCTTACAATGCATATTCAAACACTTATTTTAATATTATAATATATATATACATCTAAATATATATTCGGGGATAGTGGATATGCTACAAGGTGCCTTGTCGTGGTGGAAGAACCAGATTCCTGTCTGCCACAAATCGGGTCTTTTTTGACGAGCACTGTTGCGTAATCTTCTTAAAACTTCAAAATAAAAGGTTTGATTGACGGTCTGATGTAGGGGAACAAAGTCTGAATTAACTACGCTCTTGACGTCAAAAAAGCAAAATGAGCATTGTTTTGATGTTTGATTTGACTTGACGAGATTTTTTTTTTTTTTTGGACGGGGTGACAATGACGTCTTCATTGGCTTGACTGTTGCTTTGTTTCTGGGTCGTATCCATAGCACCATGACTCTAGTAATGACCTTTGACAGAAAATCTGGATCAATTTCAAGCTGTTGTCTCAAAGCACCACATGTTTTAACTCGACGTTCTTCTAGATTGTCAGTCAGGTCCCGAGGAACAAACTTGGCAGCAACCCTTTTCATTCCCAAATCTTCGGTTAAAATTCGCTGAACCGAGCTTCAAGATAACCCACTAATCTCTGACAGTTGAACAATTGTCTGTCAACGGTCTGAGAACACAAACTCTCGAAATTTTTTTTCAAAATTTTCGTCGTTTTGGACAGTTGATGGACATCCTGAACGAGATCTGTCATCAGTCGCCATGTCGGCATATTTAAACCGAGCGAACCACTCGTACAGTTGAGTTTTTCCCATCGTGTCATCTCTGTAAGCTGTTTTCAACGTTAAAACAGTCACAGCAGCATTTTTACTGAGTACAAAACAAAATTTCTCAGCGGCACGTTGTTCCCTTAAACTTGCCATCATCAAAAACGAAACAATAACAAAACGGCGTTTGCAAAATCAATTACTGCAGATGAACAAGCCAGGTAAACAACACAGGTGGCACTGAATTGACAATGAGTTGCGCTATTAGCCCCTAGCGGTATATCAGGTAGCTGTCAAAGTGAAATATTTTTGTAGCTAACATTTCTGAGCTGAATGGTTAACTCGCGAATTTATAATTGCCTTTTCTATGTGACACTATAGTCTACGATTTCGTTTTAATTTTTTTCATTTGCCATTAGTACATTCTCTAAATTTTTTGCATCCCAGAGTAAAATGGTTAATTCATACACGTTTGTTTTTTCATTTAAAACTTATATAGTCTTTGATCTCGTTCTTCTTCTGTTTCATTTCCTCAAAGTGTTAGAATTCTAGGGTCTATCAATACTCCCTTTAAAATTACTTATGTAATTATGGTTAATACAATACTTATAAATATATACCTCTTCGTATAATACTAATGTAGTCTTTTGTTTCGTTGTGCATCTGTTTTACTTGCGCTTTAGAGAAGTGCTAAAAAGGGCTGCTGCATTTGTTTTTGGAAATTACCGCAGAACGCAATCAGTGACACATATGAAAAAACAGCTGGAATGGGATTCACTGGAAGAAAGGAGGAAGGCGAAGAGGGTCATGGGAGGGTACAAGGAGCATATTGCTGATGAGGAATGGAAAGATATTGGTGTAAGAATTAAAAGTAATGCCGGGAAGGGAAAAGTTGACCATGACCACAAGCTGGCGCTCTATTTCAGGCACAAGGGTGTACAAAGATTCTCTTTTTTAGGTAAGGGTGTCAGGTATTGGAATAAGTTGCCAACAAAAATGATGAATAATTTTCCAAAAACGTTGAAAGAATTTAAAGTTGAAATTTGTAGAGAGCAATTGTAGGTGGGAGCAAACTTTAATTAATATTTCATTCTCTAAACACCTTATATAGCATTTGCATAGCTTCTATTTATAAAAAAATTTTCATTTACGTGACAAATATACATAAACTAACAATTAATAACAAGAAAAATATACAAATTCACGATTAATCAACTCCCATCTTGGTACACATAATTCTTCAATAACATTTCATACAAGGGCTGGATCTGTGGGATGTTACTTGTATAATATGCAATCAATTAAGGAAAATAATAATTATTCAAAAATTGCGTTATTGTCACACGTTCTTTTTCCGTTTCCTTTTATGACATAAATGGTAATACCTAATAGTCTACAAAAGTCCAAGAAACGGCATTTGTAACATTAAATCCGTGTTTTGATGCCAGATCTTTCAGGAATATCTGAAATGTGTAATTTCAACCGCTTGGTTTCCCATAGCTAGTAGATTCCCTGTTTGATGAGTGTAGTGTTTAAACATGCGTCTGATACTGAAGGAGTCTACAACTCGGTGATCGTCACATATGCCCCCACCGCGGCAGCTGTCCGGTAATTGGACGCCGTCGGTGATGGTGGGCGCACTGCTAAATGAAATTCATTAGCGGCTGACGTGTGCCTACTAAATGCCGCGCCAATTATACGGCGCATGGATCCTAATTCGTCCATCAGCAAAAATCTGCATCTATAACGCGCAGCCAATACCGCACCCCTGACAAACGCAGACCTCCCAACGGGTCTGGAATTTTTATTACTAAACTCTGCGCCAGTAATCGCTCCCTTCCATCTCCATTATATTCGTTCGTACCACAGACCAAAAATATAATATCCCCGCAGCAACTTCCTCTTCTACCCACGTTATCGATATGAAACTTCGATTCAGGATAACGGCAGTCGATTTTATAGAACTACGGCACTACTTCAAACCAGTTTCATCAAAAGTTTCTTCTTTCTGAATAACCGTATGGTATGAGATTCTCCACATAAGAAGAAATAAATTAGCAGGAAAATGATGAATAATTTATCAACCATACTGAAACAACTTAAAATTAAAATTCGTAGAGCGCACGAGTAGAGTCCAAGAAAGGGGAGAAATGGCTGTGTAAGGAAATTGCCACCGTGTGAGATAACAACCATAGAGTTAGTTGATTGTGAAATAACTTGTGTAAATAATAGTAAGAAATAGTGTGGTGGAATGGTTAAGTTGGCTAACATGTAAGGCAAAGAGTTATGCAATGAATATCACTGACTGCATCTATGGTTTTTGTTTACTGGTTGTTACAGTAGTAAATTTACTTAGAAAATCGTTGGATTACGTTTTGTTAAGCATGTGAGAGTTTAAATACTGAATGTACAATAAAAAGAAACCAATGTTGGAAAAAAACTGAAGGAGAATTATTTTAATGACTGATGAATAAAATTTTCTCAAGAAAATGGTCTGTATTAAACAACGGCGAGGCGGCTAACGTTCGTCATTTTTGGCTTAAATCCACAGTTCATAACGGGCCTTATTAAACTGCAGAATGAAGTATAAACCTCGCAACCGGAACGTTCACTCCATCGCAATTAAATTAAGTGATGAGTGCAAAAAGTATTAAATAAATTATGAAGTAACTATGAAAGCTGAAAAAAGCATAAATTGGTTGGTGAAGATGTTTTTACCCTAAAATGGGGATAGCTGGGTACATTTTTTTCTGAGTTTACATAAAGCGGTGCCAATTTAACAAAATAAGGAAAGTTTATTATTATTATTATTGTATCCGATCTTCCTCCTTCGAATAATGGAATTAAAAACCAAACTATGACTATTTTTCACATCGAAATTTCCTTCCGTTCATGTACCATATTTACGTCATCAAGTAGCGCAACTTTATGAAAAGTTATCTTTATGATGAAATCATGGTTTTATTTTACCTTCCATTCACCACGCCTCGTCACCAATATTCACCCTGTACAGTCCCAGCACCCTTCCAAAAATTTAGGTCCCATGTTGCACCACCATACTCAAGCAATGGCCTGATCAAGGTTTTGTTACCCATTTTCTTCACTTCTCAGGAACGTAGTCTCATCACTAGGATTCGGATCACTATGGCAAATCGTAATTTCTTCCTGTCTTCTTTTTGAGCTGTAATCAGTGTTGCCACCTTACGAAAACAAAAGTCGCTAGACTGGGTCTCAAAACTCAGTAGATTGCAGGATATTTAGAACTAAAAGAATCGCTAGAAATCGCTAAATAAAATAAAGGAAAGTTGTAAGGTAAGTAATATAAAAATATCTTAATAAGTACTATTTTCATTAAATTAAACATAACATTTCTTCAATCGGTATTTCTTCTTCATCATCTTGTTGTGTCGTTGGAGTTACAGAGCTTGCAGATGTGGAAGGATGAGATGAATCGTCAGTCTTAGATCTGCAGCAATCACATCAGCCGGAAGCTCCTAACTGCAGGAATTTTTTCACAATTTTTAACCGATTCCTTATAAAAAGAAATGTCTATTTACAGCTTTTTTGTTTGTCAAATTGTTCTTAAGAATGTTCATTGTACTGAAAATCCTTTCTACTGCGGCATTCGAGTGAGAAAGTGATAGGATATGGCTAAATCAGATAACACCAAAATAGTATTTATTCCAGTAGCATTCTTGTATTGGGTAAGCCATATTCCGTTTTCAATATATTATGTACGCCATTATTTGTCCGAGTCATGACGGAGGCATTACCTTGCCCAAATTCCAATCAAATTTTTCGAAACTCTGCAAGGTTGAATATCGACAAATATTCTTTTAGCGATAACATATTTAAGAATATCGCTTTCGAGCTTCAGAATTCACTAAATCTAGCGACAAAATCGCTAAGGTGGCAACGTCGGCTGTAATGCTGAATTAAACACTGATTAAACATTTTTCATTGTATTTGAACGTATTTTATACAACCTATAATTAATTGCAGGCCATTTTCCTAGTTTTGGTCATGTTACGAAACTATTTATGATCGTTTGATCATATTTTGAGGAAACATTTGGTATTTTTTTTAATAGTACTAGGAATTCACGTTAAGTTATAGATAAAAATTAATTAAGATAATTATTCAAAGAACTGTACTCCTGTTACACACTGGAGGATAAAACTGACAAAATTGATCAGAATTGACTAATCATGAATTAAAGTCATACACTATTGTCACTCTCTAAACATCCCGGCTTTTAATTTCCACACTGCAGCAACAGCAGCATACCAGTGTCGAGCCGCGTCAATAATGTCTCATTGTCACCAATACTTTTGAAAATAATCCCCAACAATATTTAAATCTGCAGTGGATCAGTGAGTACTGCCATGCAGGGAACAAAATTTTCTGTGAGTGAGAAATTATGAAGTTACATGGAAGAGTATGGGAAGGAGCATTTCAAGTACAGATGAGAGAGTTATTTTCTGTGAATTATGTGAAATTACAGTGAATCCAACAAACATATTTAAAGTTTAATTTTTCAATGATGCTGTGAGTACACGGAAGCAAATTATGCTGTCTCCATGAAAGATAAAATAAATGATGTATAACTAAGCAGGTGTTGATGCATAGTAAATTTAATTTTTTGTTCATTTTTTGATATTTTACGTCATACTTATTCGTTTTTAAGGTCATATTCGCTAGAATCTTTTTGATCATAAAGATCCGAACCATACTCATCACCGTCTTCAGAGTAATTGATTGATTCTGTAACCTTTCCATATGACCTGCCTAATGTCTCATGCCCAGTTGAGTTTTCTGTCTGGAATGATTCGTCTTTGCGTTTGCCACTAACCGAATCCACGCAACAGACTTAATATTCTCTGCTAAGACGTTGTCCGATACTTTTACGCTCGGGGAATCCGCTTCTTGAATTTACACAGAAAATGTTCTCGTCGGAATCTGCCGCTTGCTTCTTGTTCCAGCCGGGCTTTTATCCCGACTCTTCTGGTCCGAAAGTGAATTCTGGGAAGCTTAACGGATTTAATTGGGCCGTTCCATATTTAGCAGGCACTTTGATTTCCATTAAGCAGCCGAGTGAAGAAAAATGGCTTCTGTAGAATACTATTTCTTGTTTCACTCTCCAAAAGAGGATTAAAAGTTCTTCCCAACACGAAGCCTTTCATAAACTTTCACAAAGTAACTAAAGTCGCGGTACCTGAAATTTCTGTACGAAAACGGATCACTACTTGTAATAAAATGGTCGAATAAAGCTACTGGTTGTCCAAGATCCTCTTGGTTTTCCATACAACTTAATACTTACTTCATTGTGCAGTATTTACTTACTACTATGGCTAACAATCAGCGTAACTTTTTTCTGCTGTAATTAAGAGCAGCATATTACCAAACAAGGTAACAACTATCTTCAGTAGCGAATTTTTCCAATACTACACTTACGATATAGGAAATATATTTGTTACTTTGTTCGCTGCAGAGAAGCAAACGGTTGAACTTACACATTTCAGATTTAACACAATGTTCAAATCCCAAAAGACCGATATGTTCAAGTATAGTTGGAGAGAGCGCAAAGAAGGGCTGCTATATTTGTTTCTGTAAATTATCGCAGAATGCAATCAGTTACCGATATGATAAAAAAAAGAGCTGGAATGGGATGCATTGCAATACAGGAGGAGGGTGAAGAGGGTCACAGGAGAGTACAGGCCGTATACTGGCGATGAGGCATGGAAAGATATTGGATTGGTATGAAAAGCAGTGCATGGAAGGGAAAAGATGACCATGACCACAAGCTGGCATTCGATTTCAGGCACAAGGGTGTGGGAAGATTCTGTTTTGTAGGTAAGGGTGTCAGGGATTGGAATAAGCTACCAAGGGAAATGATGAATAATTTACCAAAAAAGAATTTAAAGTTAAAATTTGCTGCGGACAAATGTAGATGGACGCAGAAAAAGGGAGAATGGGTGTTTAGGGAAATTACCACCATAGCGTTTGCTCCATTGCAATTTAAATTATATTAAATAACTAAACTCAATACTACAATTGGAATGTGATATCAACGAGTAAATGAAAGAGAAGGAGATTGTAATCATGGAGGAAGGAAATATATGGAGGAGAAGTGACGTTAAATCTGTGAAGCAGGCTCTAAACTCTCACGCATGCGCAGTGGTGGCAGCGGCGATATTTCGATCCCAAACAAATGCGATGTTCACATTGTGTTAGATGCTGTGTTCATTTCATTTTGTAATGTGTATAAGTGTTTTATAATGCCATCTTGTGTTGCATACGGTTGCACAAATAGGCAAGAGAGGAAAGAACCTGCAATATCATCTCATAAGTAAGTTGAATTCTAATTATCGTTGTTGAAGTGGGCGGTAGGTTTTGCAGACTTCGGTGCCTGTCTATAAATATTTAGTCATAACTCTCAATCTGATGACTTTGTTCTCAAATTTTTGTTGGTGTAGTGTAGAAAATCAGCCTACCTTGCTATTTTGCACATAATAGACTAGAATTACTTTTTAAAGGGTGTTGAAAATGAGATTTAAAGGGGTGTGTTTTACATCGCGATACAGTGAATTTAGTATTACGCTTTCTTTCGTCACGTTGCAGTTTATACTGACAATGTATAATGAAATTAAATATATTAAATTATGCTATGCAATCTAGGAGTCTTGATGAAGCAAACGATGTTGTTACTGCAAATACTGTTTGCGATTGAAATACGCGTGTGTGGGTATGTCTACATAGTTTGATTCTGTAGCGGCAATTTAATGGAGATTGTGGTTAGGCCTAAATGCAGTCTGTACCAGAATGGTTTTGTTGTTCCATAAGAATTTATCTATTACTGTTGGTAATTTCATGAGAACCAAGTTAGTGACAAAACGTGTATCGCGATATAAACTGCTTCCAGGTATTCCCAATTAAGCTTACGATGTATAGTAACAAGATAAATATTTTTTTCTGATCTAGGCCGCATTTCAACCTAACCACAGGTGGTAGTAAAAAAACTGAAATATCCATTCTGCATGTCCACCCTTGTGGCTTTGGCAGAATTAATTTTTGATCCAGGCCGCATATTAACCCAATCCCAGTATATCCCGAAAATTAAGTAAGATATCGAAAAATTTTATTCTTTATTTTCGATTTGTCTCGTCGTGTTACATAAGAATCGATCATTAAATTTGACTTTTGCGAAATTATTCTTCTGCATTTCAACTCAAGACACCTCACTTTTGATACAGTATATCTCGAGAACTAGGCGAGATATCGAACATTTTTATTTTTTATTTGTCTCATCTTTTTAAATAAGAACATGTCATCAGATTTGACTTTGAACAATTTTTTCTTCTGAATTTCAACCAAAAACATTTCACGTTTGAGACAGAATATCTCGGAAACTAAGCATGATATCAAAAAAAATTATTCTTCAATTTTTATTTGTCTCATCGAGTTACATAATAAACGATCACCAGATTGCGGCGTTACGTTTATCCTAGAGTCCCCTTGAGGTTTTTGTGCATATACCCCGTGTCTGTATGGGTGCGGCCTAGCGCCCCCACTCCTCCCCCGCCCGGCTTCACTTCAATGCGTGGTGAAGGTCTCTTGCGTCGTATCCATATATTTCCTTCCTCGATGATTGTAATCAAAGACTATATTAGTATCACATAAAATGTAAATGAAAGTAACCAATTAAATAATAGGGCAGAAATAATTTTGTAGAGTTTAAACACTGGAATGTGAACTCTACGAGTAAATGAAACATAAGAAATCAAAGCCTTTGTTGGTATCATATCACTTAAATGGAGCTAACTTATCGGTTATAGGTTAATCTTTTAACTAACAGACAGAAATAATAATAATAACAACTATTAGCGCTCTAACTCATGCCTCAGTGGCAATTTTTCTACATATCTACCTGCGATTCATACGTTTTTTTACCTTAAATTCATTCATACACTTGGAAGAAATTCGACATTTTCCTGGAGTGATTTGTGGAAACGATGGAAAACGCAAATCTGAATGGCCGGAAGGGGACACGATCCCTCGCCCTCCAGAAAGCGAGGCCAGAGCGTTAACCGCTCACCCACCACGCTCAGCATTCGGAGGGAAACATGCAGAATTTTGAAACCTTCTCCTACCACCTGTCCAATGTGCCCTGCCCAGTTAAGCTTGTTATCAAATGTAATACCAAGATATTTACATTTCAAGTCGTCAATAAGTAATTGTTTCCCTACCTTATAATTATAATCAACATTTAGTTTTTTATTTGTATATCTAATAAGCTGACTCTGCTTTGCGTTTGTCTTCATCCCATGTTTACCAACCCAACTAGATATCCTGTCCAGATCACCCTGCAGCTGTTTACAGTCCTCTACCGTTAAAAAGGCGAAGGCCATGGCCGAATTCCCAAATTCCTTCCTGTTCCTTGATCCCAGTCTTCTCCCACCTCTAATGACCTCGACGTCGACGAGGCGTAAAGCCATAATAGAAAAAAAAAATATTTATCCGTTTGAGAACTTTTAGTAACACTTTTTTAGGCGATGTTTTGATCGCAGCTCTTTTGTGTTCGGCCGCTGAGTAGAGGTTCCAGAGAGATAACTAGATCCTCTGATCACTCCACGGCTGTTACTGAGTTTAGCTTCCTTCATTACCTCTGACAAGCCTTCCCCCCCCCCCCTCCTCCACCCTGATCAGAGACTATATTAAGCTTCGTAATTCAATAGACGGCAAGAAGAGACGAGGAATGCTTCAGAGTGGAGAGCTTCGGCGCGGAAGGTAGCCCGCACGCATCGACGGAACGAATTCCGCGGATTCCTGCAATTAAATAGAAAATTGACTCTCAAATTGAGCGCGCGTGCCGGAATGCGAGTCCGCTAATATAGAAGGCGGTGGATTCTCAGTGCGCATGCGCAAGAATGCTCGGCTCCTGACAGTTTGCAATAACGGTGATCCCTCGCCTGCATGAGAAACGATGCTGTGGTCGCGAAATTTACCTCAGAAAACTAATTGTAACTAGGAACACAAAACCCAAACTTCAACAGCTTTTCATTATTACAATGAATAATTAATTTGCAGGTTTATAATGGGAAGTTAAATTGTTTCCAAGTGAGAAACATTATTATTATTGGAATACAATGACGCATACAGTCCCATTTCATAATTTCATAAATGTTAAATTATTTGAGGAGAATTTTCATTACACAATTTCGAACTGGGAATTTTATCACTAAATTATTTCAGTATTATTGGTAAATTATTCATCACTACAACCCTAATATACAGCTGCAGGGTGACCTGAATACAATATATACGTGGTAGGTCATCATTGAATGAAGACAAATGCCAAGAAGAGTCAGCCTATTAGGTACACAAATAAAAAACTAAAGGTTAATTATGATTATAGGGTGGGCTAAGAATTGCTTGTTGAAGGCTTGAAATGTAAATATCTTGGCATTACATTTGATAACAAGCTTAACTGGGCAGGACACATTGTACAGGTGGTAGGAAAAGGTTACAAAATCCTTTATTTATTGCATAGGGCTATGAGAGGATGTACCTGACAAGTTAGGGGATTAGTTTTATTTCCTTACGACTTTACGCCTCGTCGACATCGAGGTCATTAGAGGCGGGAAAGGTCGGGGGAGGGGGACAAGGAACCTGAAGGAATTCGATCGTGTCCATTTTAGAGGAATGATCCCGGCATTCACCTGGAGTGATTTGGGGAACCCATGGAAACCCAAAATCTGGATGCCCGGACGGAGATTCAAACCCAAGTCTTCGCGAATAAGAGGCGAGAACGTTAAGCGTTCAGCGACCACGCTCGGTGATTGGGTTACAAAACTTTGGTCAGACCATTGTTTGAATATGGGGGTGTACTTTGGGACCCACATTTTGGTTGGAGGGTGTGCAAAGCAGAGCAGCTAGACTTGTCTGTGGAAATTATCGCAAGACCCAGTCAGTAACTGATATGATAAAGGAGCTGGATTGGGAGCCATTGGAGGACGAAGAGAGTGCTGGGAATGTAGAAGGCAAACGTTGGTGATGGGAGTTGGAGGGATATTGGTCAAAGAATTAGGAATAGTGCATGGAAGGGGAAAGACGACCATGACCACAAGCTGGCGCACGATATCATGCATAAGGGAGTGGGAAAATGTTCTCTTGTTGGTAAGGTCTCAGGGACTGGAACAAATTAACAAGTGAAGTTGTGAATAATTTACCGAAAACGTATAAAGAATTTAAAATAGAAATATGTAAATCGGAAAAGTAAATGGGGGAGGAATCTAATACACCAGTTATAAAATAATATTTTAAAAAAAAAAAAATAGGGGAGTTGCCACTGCAGCGTTAATTTCATCACAATTAAAATTAGTAATAATAATACATATTGCATTACAAATCTTTACATACAAAATCAAATCTTTCACTTCCTTATGCTTGAAATCGAGGGGTAGCTTGTAGTTATGGTGATCTTTCCTGACATGCATCACTTTTAAATCTTCTACCAATATAATTCCGGGCCTCAATGCCAGAATTTTATTACTTCATGTATTTCAATGAATCCCATTGTAATTTCTTTCTCGTATCAGTTACAATGCAATAACTTTTACAAACAAATATACCTGCCCTCCTTTACATCCTGTACAACAATTGTGTTAAATACCTAATTTATCAGTGCCGTAGTGAAGCACCATACTCTGTCAATGGTAATTTGAGTTTATTTCGATTGAACTGCAGTGGAGCATAGGCTCACGTGGCAATTTCCTAACACACCTGTTTTCTTGTAAACAAATAATTTTACTGCAACGCAGTTACTTTGGATGATTTTTTAATTTACGCGTTTTGAGAAGTGATTTTCATTTAGAAACGCAATATTGGTACGTTTTTAATGCATTTTTAATGTGCGAAGTGCTTGTGTTAGTTTATGCTGGACATTAGTAAAACTTTTGGAGCTTTCGTTTTTGTGGTGGCGAGTTTTTAAGAAACCTTCAAAAAAGGAAACTCCAATTACTAATGTGCAGCATAAACTGACACAGGCACTTCGCACATTAAAAACGCATTAAATACGTACCAATATTGAGTTTGA
The DNA here is from genome assembly GCA_031002005.1 of Vandiemenella viatica. Classification (NCBI taxonomy): domain Eukaryota; kingdom Metazoa; phylum Arthropoda; class Insecta; order Orthoptera; family Morabidae; genus Vandiemenella; species Vandiemenella viatica. The sequence continues at coordinate 183,995,113 of JARYHS010008075.1, forward strand.
TAATAAGAATCACATCTCTAAACGCGTCACCCACATAGTAAATTAAAACATCATCAAAAGTAACTGTGTTGCAGTAAAACTATTTGCTTACCAGTGAATTTAAAACAGTTAAAGACTTTCATAAGTCCATTTATTATGGATAAAATATACACCTATTTTCCAATTTTTTTTAAATTAACTTCTAAGCCCGTCAAAAAATGATGAATTGGGCGGAGTGTTCTGGCATTTCTTTGCAGTTGCCTAATTATATAGATCTGTTACTAATTATCGCTCAAAACTTCGATTTGGCATAACATCTGCGGCGTGTTTCGGCAACGAAGGCAGGGCGCGACATGAGCGTTATGGACACAATAAACAAAGTAGACAGTCATTAGTATTATTGTTTGATTGATATCTCCTTTGCTTTTTCCGAATTTCAATCAAGGAGCTGCATTAATTTAGCCTGTTTTGCTTCCTTCTGATTTTCAATTGTTTTAACCTTGTTATGTTTTATGGTCTTTGGAAAGATTTTTGCGAGGTAGCTGCAAAGTTTTATTTATTTGAACGCTCCACTAGTGGAATCGCAGGCGAGCAGACAGCGGTTGGCAGCAGTGCGTTGTTTCATTAAGGCTGGAGTGTTGGCGGCCGTGTAGCAGGACCTCTTTTTTTTTTTTTTCCTTGCAGCCACTCGAGTCCCCCTCGCAGGTTGACTGGCTAAGGAGCGCGTCTCCTCTTCGATCCACTGTGCTGAGTCGGCAATCAATGGACAGCGCCGTGACCCGCGGCCAGAACACGGAATACAGTGGGAATACAGCCAAGCGGCAGTCAGCCGAGGCTCTTCCTACAGAAGGATCCAACCAACCTTCACGTCTAGAACCAGTCATAATGTAAACAAACATACTATACTCATAAAACGAAAACAAAACCAACATATCAAATTAGACGAGTCGAAGAAAGAGAATCTGTATACAACCAGTACAACAGACGAATCAGCGAATAACAGGATCTCATTCTACATTTAATTATTTTTTCAACTATGCAGCTAGATCACCTGAGTTCTTCTTTAGCCCTTTCAAGTCTCTTCAAACTGAACAGAAATTCATAAATTTTGTAGATTGAATCCTTAAGTCTCCGATATTGGGTTACCATGTCGTTGAGGATGGGCAGATCCAAGTAATCAGAGATCTTGTTATATTGGGCAATTAGATGAGGTCACCCAGTCATAACTATCGAACCTAAAAACAGTCGTTTTTTTCCCCGTCCTGTGTCCTTCTAAAACGTTAGGTCAGTGTGAGCTCGTTCTTGGTAAATTTAACAGCGATATAGGATGTATGATACTTGTCTTACTGTTTTATGATGACTGTTGTGTATGTATGTTTAGAGTAATGTGGTATGCCGTCACTCCATACGCACTGCGGAGAGGTTTAACCCAGGACTCTGACGCACAATCTGGTGATTAGGAATCGTGCACCACCACCAGGACTGGAACCAGCTAACATTGTCATTGGCGGACGCCATGACGGTGTGGCAACCAACTGAGACAACGGGGGCGCGATATATTTTTTTAAACCTCGTTTTTGTCGCTTCTAGAGTATATGCTGATACTTTTGGTTCGAATCTCCTTAAAGAGGACAAAGTCACGAAAGACATCAGACAACGTCAAGTCAATCTGAGATACGGACACAAAAAATATCATCTTCACACTTCCGAAGAAAGCACAAGCAGACAAATCAGAGAATTATCGCACCATTAGTCTGACATCACATGCTTCAAAATTACTGACCAGAGTAATATACAGAAGAATGGAAAAGGTAGTAGAAGAGATAGTAGGTGAAGGTCAGTTTGGGTTTAGGAAAAATCGCGCTATTAATACTTACAGGGAGGATCAAGAAAAAGATACTTTTATGGCATTTGTTGATTTTAAAAAAGTTTTTGATAATGTTAGGTGGCAGAGGATGTTCAAAATTTTAAAGAAGTCGGGTCTAAAATATCGAGATACGAGAATAAATTATAAACTATATGAGAATCAAGTGGCTATAATACAAGTAGAGAATCACGAGAGACATACATCAATTAAAAAAAAAAAATGTGAGACAAGGTTTTAGTCTATCTCCGTTAATATTCTACTAGTATGTAGCAATAAAGGAAGTAAAAGAAAAATTTTCATGTGGAATAAACGTTCAGGGAGAAAAAAAAATCAGTATGCTAAGATTTGCTGATGACATTGTCTTGTTAGCAGAACAGGCCGAGGATATTGAGAAGTTACCGAATGGCATTAACAAATAAATCAAAGCAAGACAAAAATGATAAAATGAAGCAGAAACGATACCAATAATAGTAGATTAAATATAAAAAAAGCATCGGATGTAATAGGCGAAAATGGAAATGTTAATTTCTTGGCATAACAATTTACGGCAAACTTAACTGGGTAGGACACATTGGACAGTTGGTAGGGAAAGGGTTCAAAATCCTTCAGCAATTGGAGAGAGTGATGAGGGGATGCACTAGAGAAGTAAGGGAATTGGGGTACAAAACTTTGGTCAGACCACTGCTGGAATATGTTAGGGTAGTTTGGGATGCACATTTTGGGTGTCAAATACGGGAGTTGGAGGGGGTGCAGAGGTGGGCTGCCAGATTTGTCTTTCTAAATTACCGCAGAACACAATCGGTAACTATTACCGAGCCTGGTGGGTGAACGTTTAACGTTCTGGCCTCGCATTCGGGAGGACGCCGGTTCGAATCCCCGTCCGGGCATCCAGATTTGGGTTTGCAATGGTTTCCCCAGATAACTCCAAGTGAATGCCGGGATGCTTCCTTCGAAAAGGCCATGGCCGAATCCCTTCCCGTTCCTTGTCCCCAGTCCCATCCCGCCTCTAATGACCTTAGCCGTCGACGAGGCGTAAAGCAATAAATAAATAAAAAAAGGTAACTAATATGATAAAGGAGCTGGAGTGGGATTCATTGGAGGATAGAAGGACTATGAAGAGAGTCATGGGAGTATACAAAACCTATACTGGTGATGAAGCATGGAAAGATATTAGTAGGAAAATTAAGAGAGGTGTTTGGAAGGGTAAGATTGACATTGACCACAAGCTGGCACTTGATGGCAGCAAAAAAAGAAGGCATTTACCTACCTCTACCTGTTTGCCCACTGGGGACTACTAATGAGCCGTAGTCACTCCAAAAACACAGTCCCTGCCTAGTATGAGTGTAAGGAGGCTGGTGTGAACACACACAAACAGTCATAGACTGTCGGAGATCAATGGCGGATGAGCAGACACTCTGTTAGTCTACTCCTACAGCCGCTGCAGTGCTCCCGTGATACTGACGAGTCCGCCTCAGCGTCGGTGGTAAATTAAATTATGTGAATCGTAAAATTAGACTTAATTTGCGGGTTGAACGCTGCGTCACTGTATCAGGGTCTTCGGAGGTTTATTTAACATTGTAATTAATTAAATAGTCCACCACAGAGTTCAGTTTAAGATTTGTTTATTTACAAAAAACTCGTCAACTATATTATTCACATGCATAGATACAATCCAGAGATACTACTGACGCAGTTCTTAGCAGTCGCAAAGAGAATCTGTATAAAACGTCTGTGAACTAACTATAAAACCTAAACTCTGTCCTTCTGCCGATTTCTTTATATAGGCTCTATCGAAATTTCTGGAATTCTTCAAAAGCGTCCGCCAGATATTTCTCGAACATTAACAATTACTCAAACAATTAAACATATTAAAAACAATCAGAAATAATACATAATCACTTAACATCATTACCAAATGGTCAGAAATGGAAATTAAAGGTACTTAAACACAAAATTATTTACAGCAATCATTTTAAACTGTAGAAAATTGTCCTGTAGACATCGTAACTTGCATTAATACTTGGAATTACACACATTTAAGCAATTCTCTTGCACAATTCGATTCTTAAACATATTAAATGGCCTTTAAATAATTTCTTCTCATCAAACAAAGTCTATATACACTGATTTACAAGAAATTGCAAAACAAAAATACAAGATCATATTCAAGCAAACTTTAGCTCACTACAGATACTTGATACAAAGCAATACTATTCAAAATTCAGGTATGAGGGCTGCTACAACTGGTTGCGGTAATGTCATCGTTTCGATACAAAAGTGGGGTCTTCCTCAGTGTTGCTTCAGGTTATAGCATCTGCTGTTTCTTGCAGCGTAGCTTGTTGTAATGTAAATAAAAGATTAAATATGAGAATATCATATTTTAAGTTTTGCCAGTTATTTCCTTTTTGTTTGTTCTTCTCACAGTTACTCTTATACCAGTAACAGCTTTTCACCGTGTATAGAACATATCTAAACAAAGTTCGATCCAAAACATTAGCAGGTTTCCTTTCTGCGCAAGATCTATCAATTAACTTTCCTCTGCAGCTATTATTCCAAACCTCTCAATGCTTTCATTCGTTCGCCATCTCTACCAACAATCACTCCTTTCAAAGATACAACATCTTCCAATATATTAAACAAAGCAAATAACCTGTATTACTCCTACAATTATTTTTCATGTTGTTAATCCCATGAACCTCTATTTTCATACTATTACGGCCTTTATCTGTAAAATTATATTTATAACTAATATTGTAACATTACATTAAGGAATTGCTGTGTTACATATTGAAAATAAATCATATTCGAAAGTAGCAAATATTTGAGTAGTATTCTCTGTCCACATATGTGGGTATAAAAACAACTTAAGAATCTACCTTCCCTATTAATATTTTCGGAGAGGTTCAATATTTTTTTTCCTTTGAATTAGAAATCGTAACCGACAGCAAAGAACATTAGAACCTACATGTCAATAATGAATATGATTGTTCAATAAAACGACGTATAGTCGAAATATGTACAACGTTACAAAACTAAGGCTATCAGCGTTATGTATTAATAATTGTATTTAGTTTTATTAAGCAACTTGGAAGAAAAAACCTACCGGACACTGCGTTTCAACCTGTCACTATTGATTGGCTTAGTATCTGCTTATACTCGGTGCAGATGCTATGGTTTTATTCTCTGCCGATATATGTTGCTGATATATAGAAAGCTATGAAATATGTACAACAATACATCATTAAAAATCAAGTTTATGAGGTTAATAATTCTTTATATTTTCGTAAATGCAAAGCAATGTATTGCCAAACATTGCGTTCTACTCGTCCGTTTTGACGGCCTTATAAGCTACTTACTTGATTTTTAAAAAAAGGAAGGAGTGAACAAACTAAACGCTAACTCAACTTATGTTGCGATTTTTTTACCTCTGTCGCGTTGGGGTATCTCCACTGATCGAATGTTTTTTTGTAACGATGTTTCAGTTTATAAATTGAATATTGTTTGAAATTTATCACAATCCCACTTATAATTCCAGTTATATGTAATTGTAAGTGCACTATCGCGAGGTTTGGGTTCCACGTTAAACTATGCTCGGTAGGAATACCGGGTTAGGCAGGCAGTTATGATAGAGGCAGATTACGCAGCCGATAGGAAACCCTATCACCATATCATTACGACCGGAGGAATTTACTTAGCCCACTATAACAGTTATCTATAAATGTAATTGCAATAACATTGAAAAAAATTTATAAACAGCAAAAACATCGTATCGATAAAGAATGGATTGGCCATGGTGGTTTTTTTTTTTAAATAATGTGTTATTTTGATTTTTTAAAATTTATTTTTTTTTTTTTTTGCATTCATGTGTAATTGTCCTGCTAAGTAGAGAAAATCAAATTCCCACAAGATTTTAAACAATGTAATTCTGCGCGCTCTCTATCACTTTGAACTTCTTGCAATTATAATTCTGGGAGATAAACGGGTTTCGTGGCGCTATGAACACAGTGCGTTTAATGACAGCTTGAGATTGCAGAGTAGTTCGTGGGGCCCGTCGACCTCCTGGTGATGAGTGCCGAGTGACGTGAGGGGTGGGTGTCATTTCGCGCGGCGCCACCTTGCGGAGGGGAGGTATTCGGTGTGACCGAATTTCGGCCGCGGCCGGCAGCGACGAAATCGATACCAGCGCCGCCACAGCACAGTGGCAATCAGCCGAGGCTCGGCGCTATCTGCGTTGCCAGGCAACCGGGTGCAGGCACTGGGTCAGCAGGCGTGGGGGGGGGGGGGGCTGGCGCAGCAACTCGTGTGCCGCGGGCAGCGGACAGGTAGGCGCGGCGTGGCGCGGTGCGGTGCGGTGCGGCGTGTATTAAGGCGCTGATCAATAAGGCGTCACGCGCACGGCGTGCGGTATCACATCAGCAGCGGCCAGAGATCTCGTAACTCCCTGTCCGTAGATGTTGCTACTATATCAAAATAATTTAAAATATTATATAATAGCTTTTAAAAAAAGGAATAACAAAATAAATAATTGAAACAAAATAAAGGGAAAGAAGATTTCGTACTAGCATCGTCACATAAATATTGTTGATTTGAGTTTGTGACATTTTTTAAGTTTGTAATGTGATCGGAGATATACTTATAATGTCTTTGGAGCTGTGTAGTCGGCTAGTGCGCAGTGATAAGTAAGGTACGGTCAGCGGGAGCTAGCGTGTCGTGGCCGCGAGTGTTTGTTCCATGTGTACTCTTCAATAATCCACTATCGCGGTATCACCGATGTTCCGATAAACAGAAATATTATGTGAACAGTGCAGAAGTATTTTGTGTAGATTATGTATTTTGTCCTAAGTAACGTTGAAGACTGATTTTGTTGAACTGCTACGGTACTGATCCACGTCAATTATTTAATGAATAATAGCGGGACTTCTACTCATTATTATAAACCTTATTTATACTCGAAACTGCATTCTTTGGTGACGAGGATTAGTTTTAGTGTCTGGCGGCTTGCTTTTGGATTATGTAACTTCAGAATAGTAAAACTTCGAAACTGTGAAAGCTGTCACGTGTGTATGTGTTTCTAATTAGCTTCTTGCTGTGACCTTTGACTGTTATTTAATTAATTAACCAAACAGCAAAGCTGACCAGGCTGGCATTCGAATCATTTTATTAAAAGTAATAAGTTGTAAATGAAAGTTCCTAACATTGAATTATCTATCATAGATCCACAACTGCAACGTCGTACATTTAAATAAAAGCCCCAACAGAAAACTGTATTTATTTCCTTACAAGTTTAATTTAATTTAATTTCCGTTGTTATGGAGCACACATCCACCAAGTCATGATTTTTCAACGCCTACCTACGTCTGCCCTTTACGAATTGCAGCTTTAAGCATCTTCAGTGTCTTTGGTAAACTGTCCATTATTCCCCTTCGTAATTTATTCCAGTTCCTGACTCCCTTACCCGCAAAGAAAGTTTTCCCATTCCCTTTCACCCAAATTCAAGTGACAGCGTATCACTAAGGTCATCTCGTCCCTCTCATCTAGAGCTCCTAATCCTTCTGCTGATAAGCATCCATGTATTATCGCGACTATAAGCCTTAAAGAAGAAACCAAACACTCTCTTCATCCCAGTTCTGACATCAAATGACTCCCATCCCAGCTCCTTCAGCGTATCAGCTACTGATTGCATTCTCCTGTAATTTCCGCAGACATATCCTCCCCTTTGTACCCTTCCCATCTCCTGAATTTGATGCCCTTAGCATCTGTCCCATACGACTCCGCCATATTCAAGCAGTAGTCTGACCAAGGTTTTATAACCAAATTACCTAACTTCCATAGTACATCCCCTCATCACCCTCTCCAATAAACGAAGGATTTTGAAACCTGTCCCTACCCACTGTCCAATGTGTCCTGCCTAATTGAGTTTACTATCAAAAGTTATGTCAAGACGTTTACAGTTGAGAAACAAGTAATTCCTTCCCTGCGCTATAATCACGGAAAATCTTTACTCTTCCTTCTGTGTACCTAATAAGCTGAACACTCTTTGCGTTTACTTTCTTTCCATGTTTAACTAACCAGGAAGATATGCAGATCAGATCCTCTTGAAGCTGTTCACTGTCCTCTCGTATCTTAATACTATCGTATAACGTTGTCATCTGTAAATATTCTAACTTCTGACGGCAACCCATCAACACAATTCTGTCATTCATAAACAAAATATTCAGCTTTTCCACTATTTCTTCATTCCTCCTTCCACCATTCAGAGAATATACTTTTAACTGTCCTTAGGAACTTCATTTCGGATCACTGAATTTTCTTTGCCCGCGTTTGACTTTCATATAACACAATCGGTACCGCCATTGTTTTAAAAAAGTTAAGCCGAGTCTCCCTTTTGGCTTTACCTTTCAGTGTTCGTCGAATTGATCCGCATATGTAGTCAAATAGGTGAAGTTCCTTCTTCACTTCGCTATCTCCATTTAAAGTAGTTCACAAGCGAGGTAGCTAAAGGTTTGGATTTCATCTATTGGTTGATTGTCAATCACTACTTTGGCTCCACTTGGATATTTACCTTCTCACATCATAAATTATGATATTGCACGAGACAATTGCAAAGTGTAATGTTTACTAATAATGTTTAATAAATGTGTTGATTTTTTTGAGTCCATATTGACTTTCTTTTTCTTTAAATCTATACTCATAATTGGATAGTTCAGTCTTAAATTTTCACCTTTTGGAAATAACGTCAAAGTAGAACATACCGAATTCTGCTCCTTGGACCATGGCCCCTTCGTTGCTAGAAACGCCAAAAAAATTCTATCCGTAGCACTAATTTTACCAGCGTCAAGTGAGCAATTGAGTATCAAATAATTGGTGCTTGGTCTGTCCACTGCATCACCTAAGCCATATTGCCGTTAAAAAGGGCTGCTAGATTTCTTTCTGGAAATTACCGCAGAATGCAGTCAGTAACAGATATGATAAAAGAGCTGGAATGGGATTCATTGGAAGACAGGAGGAGGATGAAGAGGGTCATGGGAGTGTACAGGGCGTATATTGCTGATCAGGCATGGAAATATATTGGTTGTAAGAATTAAAAGGGAAAAGATGACCATGAGCACAAGCTGGCACTCGATTTCAGGCACAAGGGTGTAGGACGATTCTCTTTTTTTGGGCAGGAGTGTCAGGGATTGGAATAAGTTACCAAGGGAAATTATGAATTATTTACCCAAAACGTTGAAAGAATTTAAAACTAAAGGACAAAAGCGGGTGGGTGCAGGAAAGGGGGAAGATGGGTGTGTAGGATAATTGCCACCGAGGGGTGCGCTGCATCGCAATTTAATTAAATATTATTAACAGTTTTCACTGAGATCTTTGACAGAAAATACAGGAGGATGAAGGGGCAGACTGCAGGCAAACGACGAGGTTGTATAGCCAGAGCTCTGCTGGATAAATCAGACCGAAATCACACTGAGGAGGGCTCCTATTTAGGTGCTGAAACGTTGCCAGTAACAATATCGTCGAGGCAGCACTAAACCCGCAAAGATAAGCGTAATTTTTCAAACATGACGTCTGCTAAATGGGTAAAATTTTATAATAATGCACGCGGTGTTCAAGGGTTAAGATCAGCAGCTTGTGTTGTGGGCCGCTCATCTCTCTGATCGCCAATCCACGTCACAGGAGTCAACGACATCTCGCGACTTCTCGGCAAATTAGGCTCCGTTCCGGTTAAGCTAGACTACTGCTAGTAATACGTACAGACTCTAAAGCGGCATTGCAAGCAGTTTTAAGGATGCCAAAAGGAAAATGCAAGAACTTCCTAACACACGAAGCCGCTAAGGAACTGAGGTATTGTGAAGCCAATGGAACAAAGATTAATCTGCATTGGTTCCCTACCCACGTGGTCATAATGGGCAATGAAATGGCGGGTACAACGACCAGAAACCAAATCAATGCCCATTGCAAGAAACTCTCCATGGCCGCATTTACTGATTAAAAGGGCATAATTAGTGACTGGATTAAGACAGAATGGACAATAATGCTGGAGGGGGGCTGGAGGGGGGCAGGTGGTACCGGGCATTAACGAATGAATTAAGTGATAATCCTTGGTACAATCACATGGACCTCAGCAGAAAGAAGATTCCATGCATAACCAGATTGAGAGCATGGCTCAACGATTTAAAAAACATCAAGAGGATATCTGTCAGCTCAATGTGTTTGTCCTGTGAAGAGACAGAAGACATATACGATCTCATGTTGAAGTGTAACAAATACCAAGACAAATTTAATTAAATTGCAATGGAGCACACGCTCCGGTCGCAATTTCCCTGCACCCCCATCTTCCTCCTTTCCTGCACCCACCTAGATTTGCCCTTTAAACATTTTAGCTTTAAATTCTTTCAACGTTTTTGGTAAATTAATCATCATTTCCCTTGGTAACTTATCCCAATCCCTGACACCTTTACCTGCAAAGGAGAACTTTCCCGCACCCTTGTGGTCATGGTCATCTTTTCTCTTTCATGTATTACTATTAATTCTCACACCAATATCTTTCCATGCCTCATCACCAATATACGCCTTGTATGGTACACTCACATGACCCTCTTCACCCTCCTTCTCCCTTCCAATGAATCCCATTCCAACTCTTTTATCACATTTATTACTGTTTTCATTCTGCGGTAATTTGCAGAAACAAATCTAGCAGTCCTTTTTCGCAAGCCAAAAGAAAAGACCTACTAAGGGAAGGACTTCGCATTATAAACATTCAATCCCTCACGCATTCCCTCTGCTCTCCCGATAAGAAAACCCCTCCAAATTAATAACAAGCACGTGGGAAGAACTAAAAGTCAAATATAAAGTACATACATTGACATAAAGGAGTAGCAGTGCCACTACTATGCAACTGACTAAATTATCCCACGGCTAAATCCTATTAAGAAAAATACATTGCTGCTCGTGGATAATGCGCTTTTTCCATTTACCCTGTAATGCCTCCAGATATGCATTCCCTCATGCTCTACCTGCGCAATCGCAGTTCAGAAATGTTCTTATTTTCATGTATCATGTGATAATTTTAACTGTCCGTCCATTTGCAACTTCGGTTTATTTAATAAATAAATTTCAATTGGCTTTGTAAACGTAGCAATTTCATGCAGAACTGAAAATAACTTTCATTGAGACAGATAATACTTTACTTGGTTCCGAAGTCTTGCCATTTAAAAGGAGGTAATGACGCATGACATTTTGCCCAGCAACAATAGATTCAAAAATAAGTCTCATTAACTTAAGGAATCCTTCATCTGTATACCTTCAATTAAATAATTAAAATAATCAATAATTTTTGAGGAAAGTGAACAGATATTAATTTAAGAAGTGTGTTTTTTCGATCGTAATTTTGGGTTGGGTCATCAGCTATGATAGATCCATTCATTAAGACACTGATCGTTATGTGACTCTTTTGTTTGCATGAAGCAGCGCCATTTTGATTTTGTCCTTGAATTTTGTTACTAGTCAATAATAATAATAATAATAAATCATCGAACCGACAGGCCTTGAGAAAATCTCCCAGCAAATCGCTTCCCAAAAGTGAACAAAAGCATAGGGTTAGTGCAAAATCTCTACAACAACAAATCCATGTCAAGACAGACCAAAATTCGGCACTACAACACAGTCATAAAACCAACAGTCCTCTATGCAAGTGAAACGTTATAATTTAACAGAAAACATGACCTTGAAGAAATAAAAAAATGTAGAGAGAATAATCATTAGAAAAAAATCTAGGAGCAAGACTCACTAAAGATGGTTAAAGTCTACAATCAATCAAAACAACAGAAAAGTTTTCAAACATCTAAATTTACATCAAGAAAAGGCGAATAAAATTCTTTGGTCACCTTAAAAGGTTACCAGAAAATCGATTGACAAAACAGATTATGTAACTTCACGTAAAAATCCAATACCTCGGCTGAATGAAATTCGGAAGGATCTTAAAAGTGCAAACATAGGAGCAACAGACATCTCAGAAAGAGACACCTTCGGACAAAAAGTAGACAAATGGTAAGTTATAACTGAACAACCAAAACAAAAACAATACCGACCAAAGTGGCCGGAAGAGCGCAAACAAACTTTCTCGGAAAGAATGAAAGCCTATTGGAACAATAAGAAGAACTCGAACAAAACTTGATTGGGTCATATACTTAACGTCTTTCATTTATCGGGACAATTCACCAATAATCATAATAATAATAAAAGAAAGGATATTTCAGATACGCAAGTCAAGTAGGAGAACTGCATTATAGTACAGATCAAAAGGACGTTAAGTGAAAATAACTTCGCATGACTCTTGAAAGTAAGAAATCAGGGCAGATGGTGGAAAGAATTTTGAAAATTCTTTATTTACGTAAGAGGGTATGAACCAGAGATGTGGGTGGATTGGGTTACATATCTTTTGTCAGGTCGTTGTTTGAACATTATAGTGATGTGTGGGACCTATAGTTTGGATATCAAATACAGGAGTTGGAGGGGGCGCAAAGGTGGGTTGGTAGATTTACCTCTGCAAATTACTGCAGAACACATCAGTAACTGATATGATGAAGGAGCTGGAATGGGAATTACCGGAAGACAGTAAGACGTTAAAGAGAGTCATGGGAGTGTACAAGGCGTATATTGGTGATGAGGCGTGGAAAGATATTGGTGTAAGAATTAAAATTAATGCATGGAAGTGAAAAGATGACCATGACCACAAGCTGGCACTCGATTTAAGGCACAAGGGTGAAGCAAAACTTTTTCTTGGTGTATGGGATCAGATATCGAAATATCTTACCAACAAAAATTATGACTAAATGACAAAAAATGGTGAAAGAATTTAAAGTCGAAATTTGTAGAAGCCAACATTGGTGAGTATAGGAAAATGGAAAGAAAAGTGTGTTGGTACATTTCCAGCGGAACGTGCACTCTTTCAGAATTAAATTAAATTACTTAGTAAAGATACAGCTGAAAGAATTAAGCAGAGTAATTGGAAGGAAATGGTGGACTGCAATAGCTAAACATGTCCTGGAGATTAGTGTGGAAAAGGCCAAAATAATGAAGATAACAAGAAACACTGACCCTTCGGAGGATGTGTTACTCGAAAGCAAGAAATTGGAATGGGTAGAAGCGTTTGTGTGTCTGGGAAGCAAGGTAACTAACAATGGAAAGATGGAGGAAGAAATAAGAGAGTAAGGAAGAGCGAACATTTGTATCAGCAGATAAAGGATTTAATCTGGAGGTGGAATATAGGAAAGGATGGCTAAATTCTGCTCCATAAAGTATATTACCAGCCGATACTGCCTCATGGTTCTGAAACATGGACTTGGGCAAAGAGAGACATTAGCAGATTGTAGGCGGCAAAGATGAGGTTTCTGAGGGGGATAGAGAATGTCACAAGGAGAGACAAAAATAGAAATGGAAACATCAGGGAGAGACTACAAGTGGAAGCATCAGAAGAGATGTTAAGGAGGAAAAGACTGCAGTGGCTGGGTCATGTTATGAGGATGGAGGAGGAGAGGATGCCGAAAGTAGCACTGCTGAACAGCGGGGAGGGAAGGAGACCAGTTGGAAGAGCTCGGGCAAGATGGATGGACCAAGTGAAGAAAGATGCAGAAATTAAGGGAGTCGTTTTGAGGAAAGTGATGGAGCAAAATCCTTGGAAAGAGCGCCATAATTGGGAGAGGATGTGCAGGATGACTCGCAAAAGCGGAAACATCCAATGGTGATGAATTGGGAGGAAAAAGATGACGATGACCAAAAGCTGATACTCGGTTTCAGAGAGAAGGAAGTGGGAAAATTTTTGCCCTGTAGGTAACAGAATTTATAAGAAAGCAATGAATAATCAAACAGAAACACTGAAAGAATTTAAATTTTTCAAAAATAGAATTTATTGTTTTTGTACTTTTATTATCAGTGGCGTACATCGCAGTCATTGTTTGTGAACTACATTTCATGCTCAGACAGGATAATGATTTTTATGTATACGAGGTAGGATCAAAAAGTTCTAGGAATGATCAGCAGCTTTTTGTCGGAAGTGAAATTTTTATTTAGCAGGTTGGCAACACTTCTGAAGAAGGTGCAGCAGGCAGTTGTAGTTGGTTTCGTGCGTGCGGTGCATGATAGTTTAGACGTGGTGTCTTTCTTTCGTCGGATTGTGAAACGTCGTCTTTAGAGCAGCTTGGCAGTATCATCTTCTGTGTGTCGCTGGAGAAACCACCCTTGGAGACACCAGAGATGCTGAAGAAAGCATACTGAAACTATGCGACGAAGAAAACGGCAGTTTATAAGTGGCACAAGCGTTTTCGCGACGGTCGCACAAGAATTTCGCTTGGACAGAAGCAGGGGTGCTTTCTGAAAAACAGAGCTTGATTGATTGTGAATTTATTCCTGAAGAGAAAACAGTCAACAAAGAAATTGTACAGAGATATCTTAAACCGGTTACGAGATGCAATTCGATGAAAACGACCAGAATAGTGGGCAGGGGATGATTGGCTTTTGTCGCATGACAATACTCGTCTGATCGATCCGTAACGGTGTAACAGTACCTTGCCAAAAACAATGTTACCAATCTGGAACAACCCCCATATTCTCCGGATCTTCCACCACTGGATTTTTACCTGTTTACACGGTTCAAAATGACATTAAAGAGACGACGTTAGGTGATTCATCAAAAAATGATCGAATATGCGACGAAGCGGATGAAAAAACTTTCGAAAAACTACTATCAGGAGTGTTTCCAACTATTTTACGAACGGTGGAACAAGTGTGTAGAAGAAGGAGGAGAAAATTTTGAAGGAAAAAAAAGCAAAAATGTTATACTTACTGTCTATAAATCTTTATTAACCAATTTCGGGAACTTTTTGACCGTACCTCGTATGTCACACTGTAAATGTTATTAATGGCCCTCGGTACGGATTTGCTGTTGTTTTCGGAATGTCGTTTTGTTCGCGGCCGCCATATTGCCACTGCGGTGCCGCCATTTTAATTACCGCCTCGGCCCATGTTTCATTCATTGCCCGAAATTAGCTGTCGGCGGCCACGCCGCCATGTTTATTGTCCCGCTCGTTATTGGCTGGCCTCGTCACATCGCTAAAGACTCGAAACTCGTTCGCCGGCTTCATCGCTCCGGACTCGCAATGCAACATAACACGCGATTACAGTTGAGATACCAACGAGCAGAAGTTTTTGTAGCTGGTTTTAAGAGTTTAGTGTACCCCATCAATCTCCTTTACCCCCACCTTTTCCTGACAGTAGTGATCGGTTTCCTTGATGAGTTACCTCCACCTTTTCTGGTCTACAGTGTCCTCTTGTCAGAGTCTTGGTGGTTTAATTAATATAGTAATTAATTAAATAGTCCACCATAAGGTTCAGTTTAAGATTTGTTTATTTACCAGAAAACTCGTCAGCGATATTATTCACATGCATAGATACAATCCACTGATACTACTAACACCATCTTTGGCAGTTGCAAAGTGAATCTGTATCAACTTAAACTAACTGTCCTGCTGATTTATTTATATAGGCCCTATCGAAATTTCTGGAATTCTTCAAAGGCTTCCGCGAGATATTTCTCGAACATTAACAATTACTTAAACAATGAAATATATTAAAAACAATAAGAAATAGTACTTAATCATTTAACATCATTACAAAATGGTCAGAAATGGAAATTAATGATACTTGATTTACAGAAATCATTTTAAACTGTAGAAAATTGTCCTGTAGGCACCGTAACTTGCATTAATACTTGGAATTACGTACATTTAAGCAATTCTCTTGCACAATTCTGTTCTTAAATATATTAAATGGCTTTTAAATAATTTCTTTTCATAAAACAAAGTCTATACACACTTATATACAAGAAATTGCAAAACAAACATACCAGATCATATTCAAGCAAACTTTAGCTCCTACAAGTACTTCATTAAATACGATTCTATTTAAAGTTCAGGTATGAGGGCTGTTACACTCTTCCTTGATCTTCAAGCTCACAGGCTCTTTCTTAACTAGATCCTTCCACCTAATCCTTCTTCTTCTTCTGGGTTTCTTTCCTCCTACAGCCAACCTGCACGCTTTTGTTTCTTGGCTGTGGGGGCGACGCCACGTCATGATGTGTGCATCCAACGTTTCGACCATCCTTCTGCGGTCTTCTTCTGCCCTAGAAGAAGACCGCAGAAGGGTGGTCGGCTGCACACATCATCATTATTATTATTACTCTGCGATTCATTAAAAGAGTGTGGGCGAGGGTGCATTGCACTTATCCGAAAGGGTAATGGTTTGGAAGGGATATACGGGATATGGCAGGAGGCGCCCATGGGCTACTGCGAGGACCCATCCCAGCATTCGCCTGGAGTGATCCGGGAAAACCATGGAAAACCCAGATCAGGACGCGGTGTCAGTCGTACAGCCAAGAAACAGTAGACTCTGGCCGCGGAAGGCTACGACTAAAAAATCCAAAGAGTTCAGTCTTTGTAGAGAAATAGGTCACAGCCTACGTTCATTTTTTTTAACTGCTTAACGACTCTTAACAGCGAGGTCTTTAGAGAAGGGAAAGGATGGATGACAAGGAATGGAAAGGAATTCAAACATGGCCTTTTGAAGGAAGCATCCCGGCATTTACTTGGAGTGATTTGGGTAACAATGGAAAACCCAAATCTGAATGCTCGGACGGGGATTCGAACCGCCAGCTGTCGAAACGTCGTGTTTTTACACCAGCATCTGGCGGGACACCCGAGAAGATTTTGTTGTATCCCTTCTCTCTTGATTCCATGCCCGACTCCAGCCGTAGGCAGTTATCAGGGAGGATGTACCCCTCGATGGGAATTCCTATGTTCTTTTTGTTGTAGATGTTGCAGGTCTGTCCAAAATCCTTTTTGTTGAGTCTGTTTTGTTGTGCCTTCTTTTCGAGTCCTGTTGGACTGATAATTTCGCCTAAGTATTTAAACTCGGTGAATTTGTTGATTATTCCATATTTTGTGTCCAGTGTTTTATGTTCAGTTTGTGTGCCAAGAAAAACCGTTTTCTCAAAGGAGATTTTTAGTCCAATTTTTCTGCTAATTCTTTGAGGGTTCTATTTGTTTGATGCCTTGTTTTTCACTTTCTGACAGAATAGCCAGATCATCTGTGAAGGCCAAGCATTATTATTATTATCTTTTTTTTTAATGTGTAAATTTCTGGTCTAATTTTGATGGATTGCCTCCCAGTAGTAAGTAGGACAGAAGGCCACATGTATTTCTCTAATATTAATTATATTACCTTGAGTGTAACTCTGTACCTTGTACAGTTCTGGACGTGGCGTTCGTGAAGCGATAGTGTTTCGAGTGGACGCCCAGAATCGCGTTTGACACCTCCGACTCGTATTGTCATGTGAAGCGAACATTAGCTAAAGCTGGGTCCAGCCATATCCAGGCGCACACTCAACGAATTGGATAGCAGGCAGCGCAAAGGGACCTTTTTTTTTTTTTTGTAATTCATTGAAGCGTCGCTGTAACAAAGCGCATGGCCAATCAAACGATTGCTTCGCATTCCGCGTAATTAGATTTGCACGCGGATTTACGGGGTATGCAAATGTGGCGGATAACTTGGGATTTTATTAGTCTCACTCGCTGTATGTAACGTAAAGTAATTGAGTTCCACGGAATGGCGGTGGTTTTACGCGTATGAAAACTTGTAACTCCTGGCTGAACAGGCAGCGTGGGTAATCCCTGCTCAACCAGAAAGCCGCGAGTGAAACACAGGGAAACGTTTCTCCAGTGAAGGATATTGTTTCACATTTTTGCGTAGATTATGTCAAACGCTTGTTAAAACTACACCGAGAGCTATATCACTGCTAATCTCATAACGCCGTGAGGGTTTTATAAATGTGAATTTTTGATTTTGAAATTGGACTAACCTGTTGAAAGTTTAGAGAAATCATTATTATGCCGATTCTATCCTGGTTTAAAGTCCCTTCAATGCAAAAGAATTTTTTCAAAGTTTGCACAGCTAACCCTTGGAGTTAAATAAAGGTCAGGTTGGTATATCAGCCAATTGCCGATCGTGGTGGTTGAACGGTTGACGCTGTGGCCTCGCATTCGCGAGGACAGCTGTTCGAATCCCCGTCCGGGCGTCCAGATTTGGTTTTCCCATGGTTTCCCCAAATCACTCCAGGCGAATCCCAGGAGAATTCTTCCTTCAAAAATCCGTGCGGGATTGGTACTAACAGTTTTTGACGCATATATTTAAAACATAGTTATTTAAATCGTTAGTAAATTAAATAATAATTAAATTAATAAATAATTTTTAATGTTAAATGATAAAAATTAACAGTTAACAATATTTTGATTGGTAAAATGACATTAAAACTTTTTAGCGTGTCTTAAGTGTATTTCGAGGTTTTACATTTTTGTTTTTTAATCTAAACCAATTTTTAAATAAATAATAAAAATGGAAAATATTGAGTCTTATTATGTGCCTTACCATACATCACTTAAGTTTAAAAATATGGTTTGCGTATTGGCCAAGTTTCCAGAGTTTTTTTTTTCCTAAAACTATATAAATAAACGTTCCATATCGCCGAGAAAAGCATTCCATTTCACAAAGTGAAGTGAATATACTCTGTAAAGTGTAGACTTGGCTCAGAACAAGATCTCACAACTTTTTGTCACTGCACAAGCACGAGACTTGGCCTTTTTTGCGTGATTCATTATTATATATTCTCATTCCATGATTGATATTACAATTGATTCAATGTTATTAAAAGAAACTACTTACCAAAACTTAAACTGTCAAGTATTTGAAATTTTGTTATGTGGCGTAACGACGTTTATAGAGTGGAAATTATTATTTTTTTTAGTAAGAAAGGAGAATTTCTCGGCGAATGATTACAGTGAAGTCTTCATAGGTTGTATCTCCGGATTTCATTGCAAACACACGAAATTACACATTTGAGGAAGACGGCGGAGGCAGCCGTCGAAGTATGGTGTTCCTACAACACAATTCGTCGATAAACCCGCGAAAATTTCATTATAACGTTTTTTACCTTCAGTCGAAATAATAACAAGGCACATGTAAGCTGGTGGCTTTCGTCAAAAAAACGCATTGAGGCAGCGCCCAAAACAACATTAAGTCAAAAGATACACAATTTCCTTTTGATAGCTGTTAAATAAATAGGTACGCGATGGTTAAAATTACGATAACATTAGTTTCACATCAACGAATAATCAAATTTTAAGCCGCAAATTAGGAAATTATTACAATTACTTTATCTCCAAATATAGAAAATGGGAATAATGAAACCGTGAATAAAAAGCTGTAACCGTGTAGTTCAGATAACGTGTGCGACACTTAAAAAATAATTATATAGTTAGAAAATCGTACTAAATACGCAAGATAACTCAAATTACAGAAATGTGTACTCCAAACAAACGTAAGTTTTGATGAATACGTAAAAGTGTATTTATTTACTTACGAATGACGAAGGTTGACAAAAACAAACGCTTGTTCACATGAGTCAAATGCCAACTGGAAGGGTACAGGCAAACAGTGCAAAATATCCGACAGAGACCGAGTGGGGCAGCGAGTCACGCAGACTGACACGCGTTTCCGCCGGATTTTGCGGATTGCGGATCCGCTTAATTTTGTGCGGGATCCGCCAGACTGTCTAATGATGCGGGATCCCGCTTTGCTGGATTGCAATTCCTAATCACGACGTCATGATCCATTTTTCCACTGTCGTAGGCTCTGTTTAATGTGTCAGATAGTGGCCTTACTGAAGAATTGTATCAGATCAAGTCGAACGGCCACGACCAAGGAACCAAAAAACTCATTTTAGTCGCTTTTAGACTTTATGCACGCATTTTTGTTTTTCAGTATATCTTAAGAGGTCCAAAGTGATCATACTAACAAAACAGATCAGATGAAGTCAAACGGTTGATACCTGTGGCCCAACAATGTTGAATAACTTTCCAACTCCATTGTTACCAACGTGCTGAGTGGGTCTGCTGCTGTCGTTTCGTTTTTGAATGGAAAGCAAACGGTTACTTGTTTGTGGTTCTTTTAGGGATTAATTAAATACGAAGTTGTAGCAGTAATGAAGCCAAGTGATGTTCCACAACTTTCAGTCCCTTCGCCTAAAGCTTACTGATGCTAGTAAAAGATCGCCAGCCTGGTTAGCTATGCTGTACGGAAAATTAAATCAATCGCGGTCAAAGGACGCATGAATGAAGCAGATCGAAACACACGTGCCGTCATTCACAGAAAGTCACTCGCGAAAGTTTTACTGCACTTTGAGTACATCACGGAAAAGCAACCCAGCAGACACTATGGCTAGATTTCGTCACCGAAGAATTCAGGTTTTGATTATAAACAGGTAGGAAACAGTGAGTAGTGGCCCCGTTATTGTTCATCAAACAGTTTAAACGGTGCAGTACCGTACAAGTTCTCAAGATCAGTCCACAGCAGGTCGTGTTCTTTAAAACCAGCATACACAACGTGTCCACCAGTCCACAAAATACTGTTTCACTGTCCACGCAATATTTTATTCAGCGTAACGACGGTAATACCACGATAGCGACCCACGGCGTGCATGTTAAACACTCACAATCGCGATCATCTTAACGTAACCTCGCGACTCGCTTGTCTGTATCCCTCCGCGCTCGCCGACTGCTCAACTTATAAAATATACCTAAGGGTGAAAACATGCCGAGCAGCTCGCGGTGAAGGTCGCGGTAGATGTTTCATCCACGTGAAACAAAAGCATTGTTAGTTACGAGTCAGCGCACGCCGAGGCGGTCGCGGTCGCCGTCGCTGCTCGCCGCTCACCGCGATGTCGATGAGAGAACAAAGTATTTGTGTTATCACCTCGCGGCCTAGCGCGCCGCTGGAGGTCTGCTTGGCTCTGATCAGCTGAGCTATGTCAGGGCCACGTGATCCAGCTTCTACAATTGATTACGCAGTTCGGCTTTCGTATTATACAGAGTGGTGTTGTTCAATTTTGTCTTGTCCTAAATATTAATTTATTTAATGGATGCCATTTCGTTTTACACAACTGCAGATATAAATTAACAATGTACTGACATTGACAATGCTACATTCTGCTTTAAATAAATTATTGATAAAATAATAAGTACAGATTTTTATGAATTGGACAACTACGGAAAAGTGAATGTTTCAAGCAATTTGACAGTCAGTGGCAGATAAATTACAACAAATTTTACAATAATAATAATATTTAATTAAATTGCAATGGAGCGCACGCTCCGGTGGTAATTTTCCTACACACCCATGTTTCCCCCTTTCCTGCACCCACCTACATTTGCCCTAATTGAAATAATTATCTATTGTTAGTGACTTGATTGACTATTCAGAAATTAATACACATGATATACCGACGGAAATGGAACATCAGACAATTCAGTCCAACAATCATAAATTTACAGAAAGTAAAAAAAAAACTTTCTCGTTTTAATTATTATTTAAGATAAACTGTTGACTGAATTTGAAATGGAAAATTCTGATTTTGGATTGAAAATTTTTGATTTGACTTGAAAATGCTTTGTTAAACGGTTCATTACTTTATCTACAGTAATTATCATTAATTTATAGTCACGACGAGTTTTTCCTCAGCATCTATTGGATTGTTGTGGTAACTGTTATAAACATTTGACTTCAGTTTGTCCAGGACTTTACCGTAAGATTTGTGGTGTCTTACGTAGGTGGGCATGGAATTAGTCTGGATGATTTTTCAGATCCTGATTTATTTAAATGGTGAAATTCACCAAGCGTTTGTCTCCGTTCATTTATTTGCTGTTAACTGAATCTTCCGATACCAGCCGTAGAAAGTAGCCACCACTTTGTGGCTACTGACAGACCATCATCATCCATATCGTTATCACTTCCACGAATCATTGCAGGTTAAATAAAGTAAATGATACTCGCGTTAAACACAACATATTAACGATTTACAACGCGTGGCACCTACAAGGGTTTTCAATACACTGGTGAATGCTAGCAGCAGTACCTCGACATCTACCTTCCCCTCCCATCTACCGCGACATCGACCTTCAGCGCGACCGCCACCGCCACCTGCACGGCGACCTGCTCGGCATGTTTTCACCCTAACACTCACAGTTTCGTTACAAGTACTCTGTCATTTTTGCATTTTCTGTGATGGTTAACACGTACAGGAACTGTTGTAGATCCGTGAATCCGTGACCAAACCCAAAACCACGGCGGTGATTTGACACGTAGTCGAACAATAAAGGCGAAGAGTGACGACATTGGAGCGTCTATAAACCACGTAGCTCCATTTTGGCCTCCTGTGAACCACCATCCCCCCCCCCATGTAGCCCGACGCGGCATCTCTCTCTACCCCCCCCCCTCTCACCCCACGCAGCACCTAGCCTTTTTCCCGTTTTTGACTCCAGAAGATATTTTGTACTGTTTTCTCTTGTCGGACTCTCGTAAATTACATACGGTGGTAATTAAATGACGGAAATAAATATTTAAATGCCGTTGTGAGTTCCGTACCTCATTTTAACTGTGACAAATAATATTAATGTAAAGTTACGTGGCCTGACTCGGAACCCCCCCCCCTCCCCCACGTAGCCCAACGTAGCTTTCCAGCAACTCCTCCCCCCTCTAGACCGAGCCTCGTAGTTTGTGGATGCTCCCTATGAACTGCTATCTCTTCGTTAAAAGATTCAACCGCTCACTCTACTTCTCCATCACCTTCCTCCAACACTACGGGTCGGCTACCTTTGATGTGTCTTATTCATCGTTGGTCCGGTCAAATTTAGAGCTTTGGTTTTACTGCCGCATACCCATGCTGAAGTCAAGAATTTTTATTTGCTACTAGCTCGTACCCGCGACTGCGTACGCGTGGATTGAGAATTTTTTTGCCAGAATTGAATATAGAAAGTTGTTGGTAATGAAGGATTGGTCCCAAACAACACCGAGTCGGCATAATATGACAGGAAAGCTATCACTACCGTCGAACCTATCTCTTGAAGAGAATCAATTTCCAACATATTTCTGTCACCATTCGATGAGGTCTCAAAATATCGTGACTACAACTGTTAATCATACTGGAAAAAATGACATGTGCCCTTCATACAGATTTTCTTGTCAAATTCCATCAGTATCGATATAGCCATTAAGTTGTCAAAACGTAACAAAAAGACAGATACTTACTTCCGTATTTATAGTATTATTGCTGCGGTTCACACACACATACACACACACACTGATTGCGAACAACCCCTGAGGAATCATTATAACGTAAAAAAGTGTACACCTACAACATTGCAAGACTACCTATGATTTGATTCGCATTGCACCGCTAACTTTGTAATATCTACAGTTTAACATTCAATCCGAATAACCGACGGCCCAGGCGTGACTCTTACGATCAAAAACAATTTTTAAAAATCTTAGCCTCCACGGAGTTTTGAAACGAAGACCACGACCAAAACATTAGTAAGCCAGCACTTTAGCCACTTTTTTTTTTTTTTAAAAGATGGTCTTTTTTTTGTCATCTCAACCATCTGTAAGTTTATCTTTGGTTATTCGGATTTGTCTGTACTATACGAGCGTTTTTCAGTAGGGACAACACAGGACTGACAACACCCATGCCCGCGGCCGGACTCGAACCGGCGACCCTGGCAACGCGAACCACTGAGTTACATGACCGCTACACGGAAAAATAGTGGAGAGACCTCCATATCCAACGCGTCTGTCTATCGCCGTTCAGTAGTATTTCGAAATTATGAGACAACATGTATTATTTATACAGATAATTTTTCAACCAAATGTAGACAGTATTTTTCTCCTTGTTTCAAAGGATAAGTGTTCAAAGTTTCATCGAGATCGGATGAAAACTGTAGATTTGTATGAAGAACAAACAAACTAACAAACAAACATACATACATACATACATTCATCTTTATATATATAGATTACCTGCGTAACAGTAATGATGGAGGAAGTGGATTGTTGCAATC
Source organism: Vandiemenella viatica (assembly GCA_031002005.1). NCBI lineage: Eukaryota > Metazoa > Arthropoda > Insecta > Orthoptera > Morabidae > Vandiemenella > Vandiemenella viatica. The sequence continues at coordinate 184,018,951 of JARYHS010008075.1, forward strand.
TGTCCGTGAAACTTGTAATTATGTTCATTGTGTGACAAGTGTGAGGAAACGTTGTGCCCTCAGATTTAAAATCTATTGTTTTAGTATTTCTTTGTTTTCTTTCTCACTGTTGTTTGTGTCCTATATTTAACATTTTGCTGTTAATTGAAGTTTGGCGAGAAGCATTGTAAATGATTGTATTTAGAATATCGAAACAGTTTGTATGTAATTATCTTTGAGCTGAACTGCGTTTGGGGAGAGTATTCTTTGGTCAGTCCACAGAGAAAAATGTTGGGCGGAGGTATGATGTAGTGATCCTCGCTCGCATAGTGGTTAATAAAAAAGTAATTGTGTAATGAATGGAGACAGTAAGACTATAGAGTATTTGATGATGTGTTGAAGCAGTAACTTGTGAAGCATATGATGTCTGATGAATGAAATAGCGTGAAAGGTAGTTTTCCTTTGCTTTTTGCTTTGTGTTTGAATCATCGGGACCATTTAAGTAGCAGAAGCAGCAAGATAATATTCCATGAGTTCTGAGGTGAATCATATCTACCCGAGACAAACCCAGGAATCACAAAAAGGTCAGTATAAATTTTTACACATTGTAATTTCTGTTTGTGTAATGTGCTGTCTATGAGGTAGAATTGGGGTTCGGCTCGACGTTGATGCGGAAAAAAGCCTAAAAACCAGTGTCAGGACGGACGGTACGGGGGGGGGGGGAGGAATGGGGGGGGGGAGTCCTTTGTAGGTCCCCGATCTGCTGGGTCACACTGGCGGGTTCTGAACGCGCGTTCACACGGGAAAGTTACGCCTCGATCACAATACGTGATGACGCATCGCTGAAGAGGTAAACATACATCCGGAATGTGGCGAGCGTATCAACTTTTATTATTGCTTCTACACGCGGAATATTTATTCGGAATACTTTCGACATAAATTTTTACCCAATACCGAATAGTAAAGAGCTAACAAGCCAAACGAAACTTACAATTTATAAAAGAGTGATACTGCCTTTTCTACTATATAGGTGTCCTATATGGGGTATCGCAGCGTAAACAAATATTGTATCTGTCCAGAGGTTCCAAAATCGATGATTAAGAACCATCCTTGGTGTCCAAAGATAAACACCTGTCAGACAGCTTCACCGTCAAGCACATATAACTTATATTCAACAGGAATTAGAAAACAAACCAAGAAATTACATGAAAAAAAAAACAATGATAGAAACACAGAAGATCGATTAAAAGATACTGGCTCATGCCAACCAAAATCTCGGCACCGATACAAGGTACCATATAAACGAAGAAGAATAAAATAAAAATATAAGTGTTTTCGACAAGACCACTCGAGTAGTGGTCTTGGTTTTCCCCTACAGAGAAACAATAAAAAGTGACCCCAAACCTAGAATCTAATATCAATAAGCAAAGATTCTTTAGTTTTTAAAGTAGATAAAAAAAAATCATAAATTTTAGAAAGCGGCAGTATCTACAGAACGAAGTGATACAGGAATATAGGGTTAGGAGGCCGAGAGGAGAGGATTTATGCAGCTTATTCAGTATGATTAGGAATTGTTTTGGTGTTCAGTGTTGGAGATATTGCAGGCAGTGATGTGCTGGTTATCTGAGTGTTACTGTCGTGATGGATTGAAGTGGTGACAGAAGTGTGAGGAAAAATGATTTTTCTGGAGTTTGGTGAATAACGGAATAAGATCAATGGCTGTTTCCTGACAGTAAAACCACCTCCTCTTCACTGTCGGCCAAATCCACCAACAGGATTGGACTTCATTCTTTGGCGTAGAAACAAAATCACCTTTGCCGGTGAAAAATAAACAGTGAATCAAGTGTTCGAGTTTATCAAAAAGGACCAGGCGGCTAGATAGAGAGAAGCCCTGACGAATGCTCCAAGTTGGTGCCAAAACGTTAGCGATATCAAAAAAAAAAAAAAAAAAAAACTAATCGACGTCGAGGTCATTAGGGGCAGGATGGGACTGGAGACAAGGAACTGGAAGGAATTCGGTCATTGCCTTTCCATTTGAGAAAAGCATATAAAATCCAAATATGGATGCCCGTTCGGGGATTGGAACGGACGTCCTCCCGAAAGCGAGGCCAGAGCGTTAACCGCTCGCCCACCACGCTCGGTACAAGCTAAGCCCGGGGCGGGTCGGCTTCAGAGTCTGTCGTCACACGGTGTGATTAACGAAGGGCAGCCGCGGTGCCGACTCCTCTAATGAGATTCATTAAACCTTCTTCCAACAAGCAGCGACCACTTGCTGGGTTGGAAAGAGGAGAAAGGCGTAGAGAGGTATTCTCGACTTGCTTTTCTTGCGTATTTCTGTGGCCGAGACTTGAGTGGTACACTGATCACTGTCTGCCTCGCAGTTGGTAACACTGCCTCCGACCATCCTCCTGCGAACTCGAGGACCTGGTATGAGACCGTTCCACCTCTTCTGACTCCCATATCAGATACAGTTCATTGCTCTGCCCAAATTCTTGACTGGAGTTGAGGGAGATACCAATAGTCTGATCCTTGATTTTCTTTAAATACTTCGTCATTATCTACAAACATGTTTACTACTTCCAGAAAGTCTATTAACAATATGTTTCCCTGGATAATTAAATTTTCTTTGTAATAATGACATCGGCGTTTTGGTTTGTTACTAATTATTTTTGTTTCTGGGAAATCTATGTAACTTGCCGGTGCCCAGGCCTTCGTTCGTGTTTGCAAAGAATTTTGAAGGTTTTTATGTTTTTGCACGAAATCCTAGATATTTTCAGGATAAAAATTTTAGTCCCCGCCAAATCAGCAACCCGCCACTGAAAGGTCCCGTCAAAATCCGTCCACAAACTAAACATGTTGCACACAAATCATACATATTATTTCCATAACGTGTTTTTTTGTCACAAGCCATTACCTCCCTTCATTATTAACCGAAATTGATAAATGAGGTATCATTTTAAATATTAAGATATCCGATTGGCTACATCATACTTTAAGAAAGTAATTTTTCGAAATTATACCCTTAAAGGGTAAAAAGGTCAATATTTCTACAATGCTTTTTTGTGTCTCGAGCTGTTTATCGATTTCTCTTGATCTCTGCTATATTCACGAATGCCAAGTATCATTACGACCTCGCCTCAAATTCAATTTAATTAAAGCTCTTGCTGTTGTTGCTGCACGATAAAGTTTATTCATTGCGGTTTATTTGATTTTTACATATTTTACTGAGAACCTTCGTTAGTGCTCTTTGCTGTACGTGAGTTATGAGGTTATTTGAAGTGGATATCAAGCAAAAATGTTACCGAATCCAGTATTCTGAGAATTAGTGTCTTCGAAGTTGTTCAGCTGTTTAATAATCTGGAATCTGTATAATTTCTCCGGGCCTTACAGACTATCATCAAAATTACATTATGAATGTTTTACCAGATTAAAAAAAATAAAAACACGATGCTTTAGGGCAGTAATAAAAAAAAACCCATTAAAACGTGAGGAGGAGATGCGTTGTTCATTTTGTTGCTCCGAGTCTGAGTCAATGTGTATTTTGTTTACGTGCCATTACCTGTTTTGGAAGAAACAGCGAAAAAGTGAGGGGTAAAGTGGGATTTTACTACGTAGAAAGGTACTTTTTATCACAAGTAATGATGTGGCTATTAGTATGCATTTGTTACTAGCTACGAAGGCTGCACGTGTACCGGGCTTAACTGATATAAATGACACCAATAAGCATATTGTGTGTATGTCTGTACATTTGGGCCAACTAGGACCACGTTAAACCTTTGTTTTCGCTTGAATTTGGTTCGGATGTGTACACATCCCGGTTACAACTATGGTTGGCGGCCGCAGAGTGGACCTACACTTTAACATGAAATCCAAATTACTGAAGCGTTATGGCGTGCTTCTCGTTACACAAGAACCTACACCAGAGGTGAGAGTCGGGTTGAGGACCTTTCGGGATCCGAACGTGCAACCGCTGTTTATCTAGTCAGACGCCTTAACCACTGAGCTACCAGATCGCTCGTGTAAATTTGTTGAATATAACGTGGGTATAATTGTGAACTTATTTCTTTCAACATGTCACTCTGGCAAAAATATGTTTTGATCAGTGGGATAACATTAACTTATTTTCTCTATGCTTGTTTGCACTGTACACTCACTATACTGGACCAACCGGAATTCTCTCGTTGAGCGAGTGAGTAGTTTCCGCTTAGTATCGATCTGTGAGTGAGCGCCTACGCGGGGCCCCTCCGTGCCACTGTACCGCTCTCCCCTGGCAGAGGGAACGAAGGAATTCGCCGCAAGCTGCGATTGGCCTCGTTCCGGAGTGGCACGCGCTGTCTTGCAGATTCTGTCACCTGTCTCTGAACGCCGGAACGTCTCTCCTCTCAACACAATAGTCACCCCGGACAGGCGGAACAACGCCTGAGGGCACACTGCGGCACGAACACTAATAACAGGCAAGCTTGGTCATCATGTATGTAATACCATGACGTCACTCGTCCGTCCTTCTTCGGCGGGACTGAGAAGTGTTCGCTCTTAATTCAAAGCTCGTCAAAATGACGGGACTTACTAGGGATTGCAATCCAGCAAAGCGGGATCCCGCAATCCCGCGGGATCCCGCATCATTAGACAGTCTGGCGGATCCCGCACAAAATTAAGCGGATCCACAATCCGCAAAATCCGTCGAAAACGCGTGTCAGTGCGTGACTCGCTGCCCCACTCGGTCTCTATCGGATGTATTGCACTGTTTGCTTGTACCCTTCCAGTTGGCATTTGACTCATGTGAACAAACGTTTATTTTTGTCAACCTTCGTCATTCGTAAGTAAATAGATACACTTCTACGAATTCATTTTCGAGAACACATTTCTGTAATTTGAGTTATGTTTCGTAGTTTGTATTTAGTAACTATATAATTATTTTTTATGTGTTGCAAACGTTATCTGAACTACAAAGTTACAGCTTTATATTCACGGTTCCATTATTCCAATTTTCTGTATTTGCATATAAAGTTATTGTGACAATTTCCTTTTTTGCGGCTGAAAATTTGATTATTCATTGATAGGAAACTAATGTTATCGTAATTTTAATCGCATACCTATTTATTTAGCAGCTATCAAAAGGCAATTGTATATCCTTCGACTTATTGCTGTTTTGGCCGCTGCCTCAATGCGTTTCTTTGACGAAAGCCGCCTGTTTACAATACATGTACCGCTTAGGCTATAGATTAATACCTCTTCTCCTTGTTATTATTTCGACTAAAGGCAAAAAAAGTTATAATGAAGTTTTCACGGGTGTATCAACGAATTGTGTTGTAGGAACACCATACTTCGACGGCTGCCTCAGCCGTCTCCCTCACGTGTGAAATCTCGTGTTTTAACAATGAAATTTGGAGATACAACCTATGAAAACTTAACTTCAATCATTCGCCGAGAAAGTCGCATGTCTTACTAAAAAATAATAATTTCCACTCTTCAAACGCCACATATTATGTAAAATTGAAATACTTGACAGTTTAAGTGTTGGTGAGCAGTTTCTTTTAATAACATTGAATCAACTGTAAGATCAATCAAGGAATCAGGAGATATAATAATGAATCCCACAAAAACAATTTTTGTAAAAAAAAAAAAAAGCCAAATCTCGTGCTTGTGCAAAAAGTTATGAGATCTTGTTCTGAGTCAAGTCTACACATTACAAGGTATATTCATTTCACTTTGTGAAATGGAATGCTTTCTCTCGGTGTTATGGAACGTTTATTTAGAATTAAAAAACAAAACTCTGGTAACCTGGCCACTAAGCAAACCATGTTTTTTTAAATTCATGTGTTGTACGGTAAGGCACAAAATATGACCTAACACTGAATATTTTCCATTTTTTATTATTTATTTAAAAATTGGTTTAGATTAAAAAACAAAAATGTAAAACCTCGAAATGTATTTAAGACATGATAAAAAGTTTTAATATCATTTTGCCAATTAAAATATTGTTAACTATTAATTTTTATCATTTAAAATTGATTTATTAATTTAATTATTATTTAATTTATTAACGTTTTAAGTAATTACTAGACGACCCGTGCGAAAATTTCGCGAATAAAATGCGATGAATAGTGAGGTTGAATATAATGTCACAAGGTTCAGTCATTACTCTTCATACTCCTACTTCATTTATCGATTTTGGTTAGAAATCCAGGGAGATAAATGGCTCGAAACACAAAAAAACGTATTTTAGAAATATTGACATTTTTGCGCTTTATGGGTCGGATTACGAAAAATTCCTTTCCTAGAATATAATGTTACCACGGCGGAAACCTTAGTCTTTAATACGATATGTCATTTATCTATATCGATTAGATATCAAGGTAAATATAAGACTCGTGACACAAAAATACGTTGTAGAACAATTTATACTTTTTCCCTTTAATAGTTGAATTCCAAAAACATTCTTTCTTAAAATATGATTTCACAAAAGCTGATACATTACTCCTTATATTCCTACTTCATTTATCGATTTTGGTTAATATCCAGGGAGATAAATGGCTCGAGATACAAAAAAACGCATTGTAGAAAAATTGACATTTTTGCCTTTTAAGGGTCGAATTACGAAAAATTCCTTTGTTAAAATATAGGCCCCAATGATACCACGGCAGAGACCTTATTCTTTAATATGATACCTCATTTATCTATATCGGTTAGATATCAAGGGAGATAAATCGCCCGTGACACAAAAATCGGTAATAGAAAAATTTATACTTTTTTCCTTTAAGGGTTGAATTCCAAAAATATTCTTTCTTAAAATATGATGTCACAAAGATGAGACATTACTCCTCGTAATCCTACCTGATTTATCGATTTTGGTTAGATATCCAGGCAGATAAATGGCTCGAGATACAAAAAAACGCATTTTAGAAAAAGTTACATTTTTGCCCTATAAGGGTCGAATTACGAAAATTTCCTTTCTTAAAATATAATTTTACCATGGCGGAGACCTTATTCTTTAATATGATAGCTAATTTATCTATATCGGTTAGATATTAAGGGAGATAAATAGCTCGTGACACAAAAACGCATTGCAAAAATATTGACACTTTTGCCCTTTAAGGGTCGAATTCCGAAAACTTTCTCGCTTAATATATGACGTCACTAAAGCGGAGATCTTAATCTTTAAAACGATACTTCATAAAATGGTTTCAGATAGGTATCCAGGGAGATAACTGACTCGTAACACAGAAAACAGCATTTTAGAAAAATTTACATTTTTGCCCTTTAAGGGTCGAATTCCGAAAACTTTCTTGCTTAAAATACGATTTAACCAAAGTGGAGACCATAAGCTATAAAATGACACCTCATTCATTGATTTCGGTTAAGTATGAAGGAAGATATAGGCTTGTGACAAAAAAATACCTTATAGAAATAATATATATGACTAGACGACCCGTGCGAAAATTTCGCGAATAAAATGCGATGAATAGTGAGGTTGAATGCTTGTAATATAATGAATAGTAGAACCGTACTTTTGTAGCAAATATTTCACTTAGTGTAATAGGTACGCCGCAAAATACTCACAACATATTATGAAACAGTTAGGAAAATTTAAAACACACTGTATTTATGACAAACTGTCACTGGCCTTAGTAGAATAAAACCAACCTTAACAAAATGCACACAACATATCAACATCTCTGAAATATTTGTTGCTGTACGAATAAAATGTTTACATTGGAATTGTATAGCAAGACGACAGTGTTCCGTAACAAAAAAAAAAAATCAGAAAAGCTACTTATTGATAAAAATTTTTTTATTGACATCTCTATGATATCCGCTGCTGAAATGAGGGGACTTGGCTCTGAACAGTCTTATACGCGCTACCACTTTAAGCACAATTGCCGAACATTTTTTTCTTAATTTATGATTTTACCTAGCTGCAGACCTTAATTTTACAACGATATGTCATTTATCGATTTCGGATAGGTATCGAAGAAGGTAAGTTGCTTGTATTAAAAAAATTAAAAAAAACACGTTCTATAACTAATATTGATAATTTTGCCCTTTAAGGGTCGAATTCCAAAAAAATTCCTTTTAAAAAATATCAACCAAGGTAAAAAAAAAAAAAAGTTTTGAGAAATTATGATATTTTTACCCCTTAAGGGTGTAATTTGGAGAAAGTTTTTTCTTAAAATATGATGTGACCGCAGCGGCTAATTTAATATTTAAATCGATACGTCATTTATTGATTTCGATTAGGTATCAAGGGAAATAAACAGCTCCTGACAGAAAAAATGCATTGTAAAAATATTAATACTTTTGCCCTCTAAGATAAGAATTTTTAAAAATTTCTACTTGAAATGTGGAAACGGAACCGAAGACATTATGAAGACCTGAAGCTTTTAAATGATACCTCGTTTATCAATTTGTTTAATTGTCAACGGAGATAAGTGACTAAAGACACAAAAAACGCATTTTAGAAATACTGATATTTATGCCCTTTAAGGGTCGAATAACGAAAAATTCTTTCTAAAATATAATGTGACCATGACGGAGACCTTAATCTTTAATATGATACCTCATTTATCTATATCGGTTATATATCAAGGGAGATAAATGGCTCGTGACACAAAAATGCGTTGTAGAACCATTCATACTTTTTCCCTTTAAGGGTTGAATTCCAAAAACGTCATTCCTAAAATATGATGTCACCGAAGCTGAGACATTATTCCTCATTATCTCACTTGATTTATCGATTTTGGATAGATATCCAGGGAGACAAATGGCTCGATATACAAAAACCAATTTTAGACAAATTGACATTTTTGCCCTTTAAGGGTCCAATTACGAAAAATTACATTCTTAAAATATAATGTTACCACGGCGGAAACCTTATTCTTTAATATGATACCTTATTTATCTAGATCGGTTTGCTATTAAGTGAGATAAATCGCTCATGACACAAAAATACGTTGTTGAAAATTTTATACTTTTTCCGTTTAAGGGTTGAATTCCAAAAACATTCTTTCTTAAAATATTATGTCACAAAGCTGAGACATTACTCCTAATAATCCTACTTGGTTTATCGATTTTGGTTAGATATCCAGGGAGATAAATGGCTCGAGATACAAAAAACGCATTTTAGAAAAATCGACATTTTTGCCCTTTAAGGGTCGAAAAACGAAAAATTCTTTGCTTGAAATATAATGTTACCATGGCGGAGACCTCAATCTTTAATATGATATCTCATTTATCTATATCGGTTAGATATTAAAGGAGTTAAATCGCTCGTGACACAATTACGCATTGCAAAAATATTGATACTTTTGCCCTTTAAGGGTCGAATTCCGAAAAATATCTGTCTTAATGTATGACTTCACTAAAGAGGAGATCTTAATCTTTAAAATGATATTTCATTAAACGATTTCAGATAGGTATCCAGTGAGATAAATGACTCGTAACACAGAAAACAGCTTTTTAGAAATATTGACATTTTTGCCCTTTAAGTGTCGAATTCCGGAAACTTCATATCTTAAAATATGATGTGACCAAAGTGGAGACCATAAGCTTTAAAATGACACCTCATTCATTGATTTTGGTTAAGTATGAAGGAATATACAGGCTTCTGACAAAAAAATACCTTATATAAATAATATATATGATGTTTTAAATATAAGCGTTAAAAAAATGTTTGCACATATCCCGCGCGGATCTCTCGGGATTGAAAACACTGCGGGATTGAAAACACTGCGGGATTGCAATCCTTATGGCTTACCTGAGTGTTTTGGCAATTAATTTCTTTTCAGTTTCTTAACGAAACAGATTTGTTATAAAATAAAGTTCAATGTGCTGTAATTTCTCGTCCCTTGTGATATAGCAAAAAGTTTCAGTTGTGACTTGGCCCAGGTTGAATTTCAGCCTAACTACAATCTGCATAAATATTGCCGCTAGAAAATCAAAGCTTCAATCACATGCGAATTAATATATTCCTAGCACCGCATGTCAATGCCATCATGCATCGCGATGTTAACTTGATCCAAAATTTTCACATATACTTACATCTTTCTTTCTTATTAGCAGGGATGAAGATCGATGTCTTAACATATGACACAGCTTACATACGTTTGAAACAATGACCCCAGTGAAAACGAAGGTACAAACACTGTATATTAACAACTTACGTTAAGTCACATAATATTAGTTTTAATTGTAGTTTAGACCTCATGGATCGCGATCAATTTGAAACTTCTTTCATTCAAACCATGTAATGATTCAGTAAAAAAAGCAATAATATGTCAATTTAAACGAAATACATATATTTAAGGCAATTCATTTCTTAATAATTGCTTAAATAAATAGAATTATTACAAAATATACCTAAATGTAATTCCTAGTGCCTTGCGCTGTAACAAAAGTTTTCCGTTGCCATCCTGGTATATGTTGCATTTCAACCTGACCACATACTACGCTAAACTTGCATCCAGAGAAACAACACTTCAATCAGAAGTATATTAATACATGTAACGTATCACAATTTAGTGGCAATTACGTATCACCACATAAACTAAATCAGAAATTTTCGTGGATTTGTGTATCTGCCTTTTTTGTTATCCGTGAATCAGATCGATATTACAACGGTTGAATGGCTAATGCAGTTCATGTCATCAGTAAAAACAAAGCAAATTTAACAGATCTTAACAACTTACGTCATTCCAGGTAATATTACATTTAATTGTAGTCTAGGCTATATAGATTGCGATCAGTGTCGAAAAGCTTTCGTTCAAAAGAAGTAATGATTTAAATAACAGAACACTCATATAAACAATTTAAATTAATTATTTTTTAAAAATAGTTAAAAATTTAATTATACATGCCCTCTGCTTTATAGTGCCAGTTATAATAACAATCCAATCATTGCTAAACGAAAATTAAAGGATCTTATATACCTATAGGAAAAGATTTTAACGAATACTTTTACATCAAACGAATATTAAATACATATAAGCAACTAATGATTATTTTGTCGATTTAAACAGAATACGTATTTTCTTTCAGTGTTCTGATAAATTGATTTATATACTGATGCCTAACTAAATAGAACTGTTATTAAATAACGTCTATAACCTAGAACAACATCTCTGGTCGTAAGCTGGACAAAAAAAGACGAAAAGCGTGACGTCGTAGCACGACGTCATAGTAAGACGTCATGTCGTGACAGAACGTGACCAAATATGTGTTTTATCAGAACAGATAGCACATTTATACTAACCTACCAAAAAGGTTACATAATTTCCTTTCAGTAATGTTTCAATGTTTTAAATTCCAAAACAACCATGAAAAAAATTTCGTATAAATCTACGAATTAATCCTAATACTTGTATAAATGATTCAACGTCATAATATTTCCGCGTCGAAAACTATCTCCTGTCATTTACTGACTTAGATAAACTTTTTCAATAAACTTTTATGTGTTTCATACCTGGATTATATCAAGCTCTATAAGAAATTTAGAAAAATTACCCTAATTACCCTAATGTCAGCATTCTAGGTTGGAGCAACCTGTGAATGGGATACAATGGAGAGACAACCTGGTCCCTTCTGTCCGTGATGATCCTGTGTAGGGGTGACTACTACTCCCACGTCACGGGGGGGTTGCAGCACACACTTATCCTGAACTCTTCGGCCATCTGTCTCACTCACTGCGCAATGTATTTCGTTAGTGTGAGCCGAGCAACGACTCCTTATGAAGTCCATTAATCACTTTACAAATAAATACAATCCGCTCTGACGTGCAAGTTGATTTAACGCTCACCCCACGCGGTGCAGTAAGTCACGTGTTTAATGTAAACTCTAAACATGTCAGAGCGCCGAACTCGATGGAACAATGCGACGATATTTCAGTTTTAGTCGACGGACTAATTGTTCCAGTTATCAGCCGCTTTCTTTTACTTGCTGTAATTACGGTATTTCCATAATCGGTCCCGGAATTAAATTGCTACGCGTGTTTACCTTAATATTGACAGAGGCCCCGCTAAATGCAAAAACAGCGCGCATGCAAATTAGTGCGCAAACAGTTTGTGAAAGCTGTAATCCCAATTTGAACATCTGTATCTCGCGTATCATGGCGGCCGTTATTACTTCTGCTGCCATCTGGCTGTAAAATATTGCAGCAAGGTATTCCGGGTACGACATACAGTCCCGAAACACATACGTATTTATAATTCCAGTTCACTGTAGTGTATTTACAATGTGACGCAGGAGAATAACATGCTGAACAAACGCAAATAACAAGCTCGTCTAAAATGACTGCTTGAACAAAGAGTTCTGCCATTGAATTAATGAGTTTACAATAACTGTGACGCCGAATTTAACGGAAACATTTACACCGAATATAAACACCTTGCAGGGCTGTCAAAAATAACATGTTTAACACAGTGTTCATCTTACTCTATTCCGCGCAGTTGTTTAATTAAAGACAATCGTTACGGTATTAAAACGCTCATTGTTATTATTATTACTCCGCCATGCAATAAAATTGTGTAGGGGAGGGTGCATTGCACCTATCCAAAAGTGTAATAGTTTGAAAGGGATATACGGGATATGGCAGGAAGCACCCATGCGCTACTGTGAGGAACCATCCCAGCATGAGTGATCCGGGAAAACCATGGAAAACCCAGATCAGGATGGCTGAAGTGCTTTATCGAAAGCTACTCCTGTCGGATTTTAAGTTTACTCCTTCCTGTTCCATTCCCTAGTCGCTCGTGGGAAAAACGAAACGAAATGAATCGGTTCTGGCCCCGATTTCACTTATCTTATTTTCGCGGTCATATGAATGTTGCTGTTAGTAATATTTGTTTGCTGCCATTCCGAAATACGTCAGTCGTGAATTTTTCAATTAGCTTCTGTCGAGAGCAACGCCTTCGGTGTTCCAGGTCTTCCCAAACTAACTCCTTCAACATCGCACTTACGCTTTCCCTCCAACTGTATATATACCTGTCACGAATCGGGCGGCTCTTCTATGGACCTTATCCAATGCCTCCATTATCCCCTTTCGATGAGTACCCCATACAGAACAACAATATTCTAAGTGGGGACGCACTAGTTATTTGTATGCAATCGATTTAACTTCCGGAGTGCATTGCTTTAAATTATGACCTAGTATCCTGTACAACCAGAGCATACGATTTACTTTCCCAATTACCTTCTCAATATATTCACTCCATGACAAATTATTACGAATTGCTACCCCTACGTATTTAGCCGAATCTATCGTTCTACGGACACCCCCATAATGATGTAATATGATGTAACGATATTTTTTAGTCCACTGAAACAGCGATATCTTTGGATTGAGAGTAAAAGAAAATATCTACATTGTCTGAATATAAATAAAGAAAAAGCAACTAACACTTAGTATTTAAATATAAACACTTTTTCAGTGTTCGGGCAATTCATTTATTAGTGGTTTGTTAGCTAAATAGAATTATTATTAAATAAAGCGAATGAACACAATTTTTCAGTAACATCTTTGACCACGAATAGTCCGGTAACGAATGCCTCTGTATAAATAGATCTTCCGCATTTATACTTTCTTTCCTCTAAAAGAAGGAAGCCCAACTACTTGTTACATCATCTCTACGAATTTTGTGTGTCTGTTTCTTTGAAATAGTATCCCGCAAAATCTACCGAACGGGTTTTCAGATGGTTACGGTATAGTAAGTCATGAGACAATCCGCGATCAGGGAACGGAGTAATGGAACAAAATATGTTCTTAATCTGAATCATTGGTCTATGTTTGAGATGAGAGTTCTTCAGTGCCAACATAGAAATAGTATAACATCTTAGGCACCTCTCGTTATCAACAATCATTTTGGTGAATTCTGCGTTTACATGAAATCGAAGCTTAAAAAAATGTAAATTATGAATTTCTCCTCGTAGTCCCGTGTAAAGTGGTTGTATATTGCGGCTTGTGTGCATGCTGTCTGCCCTTGTGCCATTTGGGATTGGAATGCACAGAATAAACATTAGTTTTTGTGTAATGCAATCTTTGCCACCTATAACACGAGTATTTCTGAATTGCAGATATATCTATCTATACAAAACGCTATTCGTGTTCACGACGTAGCGATGTCTGTCACACTCTGACGTCACGCTTCCCGCCTCCGCTGTCCAACCAACAACGACCGGAGATGTTCGAAGTTATGCGCGTTATTTAATAACAGTTCTATTTAGCTGAGGATCCACGCCTAAATGAGCTGCCAACACACTAAAATAAAAGCACGTATTTCGTAAAAATCGACATATTAATTATTAGTTGCTATTTCTTAATTAAAGTCGTTCGGTGCTGATTGTTCTGATAACCTCTATAGTGCGTACCACTGTAGCAGTAAGCTAAGAAACATCTACAATACATCATTTTAATTATTGTTAGCGTTATTTGATGAAAATTGTACTTAGTTTGCGGAGAATCGAATTGCTAAAATAGTGTATTCAACATTTTTTAGGAGTTTACAAGATATTTTAAGTCACTGTTACAATAAACTCGAAGAAATGATTTACCGAAACACTGAAATAAAAATATGTTAGTGCGTTTAAATTAATATATTAATTATTAGTTGCTTTTATTACTGATATCACTATATCAGACATGTGTAAATATTTCCATTGGGTAAATTTAGACTGGAATTCAGTGAATGTATTCGTATATATATAATAGAAAACATACATTTTCAACAGTAATATTAGAAAAAGTTGTGGTTATGTCGAAATGTAGACAGGACCAGAATGACAACTGAGACAATTGGTTACAGAATAATTCACAATGAATTAAGTCTCATAAATAATGTAAGCTACTTTCATAAGCTCCGAGTTACTGATATTATTTCATGCGGGTGGAAGTAGTTCCGTATTTATCGTGCTGAATAAGACCTGGACCAGTATAAGGTATTTGTAATGAACTGAATTCTTTCTTGTCTTCGTTATTATTAGTACATGAACCTTTATTCACATCAACATTCTCCATAATACACAACATTTATACTTCATACAGAACTATCCATCACGTTTTCTCCCTCTCTCTTTCTTTTCTTTTCCATTCCTCCATCGTTTTCTCTCTGACCTCCACAGATTATATTCCCTCATTCTTCTTTGGTAACCATAGATATTACATTAATACATTTTGTGTAACAACCAAAAACACAAATAACTGGGTATTCTTTTCTGTTTTAATTAATATCAAATTAAATAAATATATACCTTCATATGTTTTCCCTTATACCAGGAATAAAACCAATATCACGCGCTATAGCAGAAGGTTTTGGGCTTCCTCATTTATTTTTAATTTCATTGGTTCCCCAATTCTGACGTCATTAATTCAGCAGAAGTTCCATCTGTCTAGCTGTGTAAACAACTACCGAAATATGTACAGATTACAAAATAAGGTTAAACGCATTAAATAACAACAATTCTATTCATTTGTTGAGCCGCAGTCAATTTCCAGAACAATCCTTTTACCCGTCATTTTTGACTGGCTTAGAGATTAATATACGTATATCATTAGTCAATTTAGCCCTTGAGGACAGTGTTTAAACTCAAATCATTCATGACTATTCAGTTTTTGTTTGTTTGTATTTGTCTTCTTCCTCTTCTCTTCCCAAATCCTGTTATATCCACTGTGTTCCCGCTTCCTTTGTTCCACCCATTTTGTTCCTGTTTTCTTCTGTATTTTAAATTTTGTGCTCATAATTCTGTTTCTCAATTGTCCCTTTTTCTGTATCATTTCCTTGCTGATCCCTGCATGATTTAATTCCTCTTCTATTTCGTGGAACCAATTGGTTTTACTGAGGGAACCATTTATCAAATCGGAGATCCTCTTTGTGAATGTAATGTTGTTCACTCTCTCTGAATGTCCAAAGAATTGTAATCATGTCTGTTAATCTATCTGTATGTTCGTATAGAACTTTCGTTGGTCTTTTCATTCGTATACCGTCTTTATGTATTGCTCCAAAAAAATTTCTAAGGATATTCCGCCCAATTTTTTCCGTTTCCGCGATGCCTGAAGCCCCAATCGTGGTTGTTTCTGATGCATACAATGCTTCTAGCAGTACCACTGTATTGTTTGAGTTTGGCCTGCCTTGATATATTTCTTTTGTTATAATATGACCATTTGAGTCTGTATGCCTTCTGAAGTTTTTCTGGTCTTTCCGCATTTGATAGCTTGTTAGATACTCTTATTTGTATGTATTCCCAAAGATACGTGAATATTTCTACTTTTTTATGTTTACAAATGTTTTGTGTTTTGTTTGTTGTTTTGTTTTTCCATTTACATACTGCGTTTTTTCATACGAAATTTATGGCCCTGTTTTGGCGACAATTTGATGTAGCTGTTCCAATGCATCTTGTGCTTCCTACCTATATCCAGGTCATCCGCAAATGCCAGGCATCTTATGATTGTTTTGGTTCATCGTGTTCTTCCTAGCTGTATTATTTTGACCTATTTTTCCAATTGTTTGATAATTTTGTCCATTACCAAAATCGGTGATATCGGTCTCCCTGTGCAAATTTCGAATGTTTGTGGTGTTACTCCAATAAATTTTATTTTAGATGTGGAGCAATGCTTGTTTGTATATATATATATATAATTAATATTACAGCTTTATTAATCCCTATTTCAGGATGCAATCTCTTTAAGCCAATGAGCTATATAATAGAATTTAATTCTAAGTAGTTTTGTTGCAGTTCTTTCCTGGCTGATCGATCTTGACCCACCCTCTTCCAGTTCACCCCTGTAACTCGATGTATGTCTTCATCCCAGCGATCCGGGGGTCTTCCTCTTTTCCGGTTGCTTGGTATAGGCTCTTATATAAAATGCAAATCTGGAATCTGCGTACGTCGTCTATAGCTATTGGCTAGAGAACGGTCACGCGCCAGCCGTTACTCGCCAATCAACAGCACCATAAAGTTACAATCGTCCCTTTATATTGCTTTTTGTTTATTTATGACAACTAGATGCAGAAATTCATGCAAGGAGATGGATATTCAATGTTTACTCTATTTTATCTGTATCAGTTATAAGAACTAGATTAAACCATAACCTAAGAATTTTTTTTGCAGACAATAAGAAACAATGAAGTTTATTAAAAACCCAGAGAAACATACGTAATCGCGATATGTATCAATCAAATAAATAACAATTATCTGTTTTCTAAATTATAGTCTCCGTCATTTAAAGTAAAATAAAATGCAAATCCTAACCAAATACTCTGGTAATCTAACCAGAGTTAGGTACTCATATCACGAAAGATATAATTAAAAATGATTCTTATTCGTTTTTCCTTACAAGCTTTTCCCGAATAAATTCCTACTACCATCATAGATGATACCCTTAGTATCTGATAAACGTGTTGGCTTTTAAATGAGATTTAAGTTTACCTTTTTATCAACTCAATTTATAAATCGCAATTCAACAACGATATTCATGCAGCCAAATAGTAGCGAACAGAGATATTAGAAATTATTTACATAGTGTAATATATAAGCAACCGCTATAAAATTAATTGCTATAATACAGGCATTAAGTTTGATTTTCGTAACTTTTTTTCTTAAAAAAAATGTGGAAAAACATTTCGGCTGGAAAAATGTGGAACTACGAATACATTTCAGTAACATGTCGCTATGAAACTAAACTTTAATTTCTCATGGTCTCTGCTATAACATAACTGCGTTGCCAGATAAACCGTAGTATTCTGTTTTGGAAGTATCTGCATAAACATACGAAGAGCAGGGATGAAAGAAATTAATGCGAGGCAATCATACGTAATAAAGTTACAATTGGTACGTTCGTTTAAATTTACATGTTGCTTTTTGTTTATTTAGGACAACTAAATGCAGAAATTCATGCAAGGAGAAGAATATTCCATATTTGTGTTATATTATCTGTATCAGTTATAAACGTTAGGTTAAAACATATTCTAGGAATTTTTTGGACAGAAGATAAACAATGAAGATTATTAAAAACTCAGAGAAAGTTTACACGATACGTACGAATCGCGAAATATATCATTCAAATAAATGACAGTTATCCGTATTTTACATTATACTTTCAGTTATTTAAGGTAAAATAAAGTAAATAAATGTGGATTACTGGAGATCGCAATACCACCAGGAATTGCCGTTGTAAAACACAAGACTTTCCAAAGTACATTTAACTGTATTATGTCGGCCAGGCTGTATTACAACCAAATTTCTGCTTGAAACTAATGGTACAGGCTGTATTACAACGGAATTACTGCTTGAAAATAATATGTCTTGCGATTGACTACAGCAGTATTGTGACGTCATTACTGACTGTTATTTTGGCGGAATCGCGATCTCCAGTAGACCCGATGGTTATTTATTTTTCCTTACGAGCTTTTCCTGAATAAATGCCTACTACCACCACAGGTGATTCCGGTCGTTATTCATATGAGGGTAATAGAAGCTATTATTTTCGAACGCAAATTTAGTGGAGGTTGTGGTTAAATTGACCAGAATCGCAACTGACACATTTTGTTGCAGCATAATTCAATCTGAAATGAGTTTTACAAACAATTAAACTGCTTTCATAAGGGCGACGTTATTGAAGGTATTAATTAATGCGGCTGGAAGTAGTTGCATACGCAACGTGCTGAATTGTGCCCGGACCAGAAATAAAACTGATATTACATGGATAGCAAACGTTTTCGGGATTCCTAATTTGTTTTCATTTTATTGGTTCTATACTTCCGTCGTCATTATTCCAGTAGAAGTTTCTACTGTATTGCTATGTGAACAGCAAATCAAATATGTATATAGAACATTACAAAATCAAGGCTATTAGCATTATGTAATAACAATTCCGTATAATTAACTAACTGCAAAAAAATGAATTGCCAGAATATGCCATTCAAACCGTCATTTATATATATATATATATATATATATATATATATATATATATATATATATATATATATATATATATATATTACACAAGTGTGATGGGAGATTATGCTTTGCACCAGAATTATTCTTCCCTCTGTGCATTGCAATCGTTAGGCGCGAGAGGAAAATGAGTTCGACTGAGGTACAAGCTTCAGAACGACATTTTATTTCCTTTCTTAAATGGAACCCGCTGACCCCGTGTCAGCACCGGACACCATCAAGCCGCCTCAACCAACTGAACCACGCGGACGGGTATATAAATCCTAATCAGATGGTGGATATTCATAACAAAAGACGTACGAGACCAGCTGGTTATCGCTAATTGGAACACGAGCTCAGTTATAACGAATCACGTTCGACCACAGCTTATTGTTCTGCTCCAACACAAAGAATCATTGTACCAGACTGTACCCGCTGAATAGCGCGTGCGAATACAGAGGAAAAACTTCTGCTTTTAATTAAACAGCGGAACGGCGATTGTAGATCGATTTTTAAAGTGGAACTGCTTGTTGCTGAGCGGTTTGATATTGCAACTTGCACGGCATTAAACCTGATTACGATATTTTTCGATCTATTTGGCAAATAAGAAACTTCACATCATTCTCAAATACTATGGCGTAGATAAAAATTTGTACAGTATGACAATCCGACAAACATGAAATTGAACCTCTCGTGTTGTTATTTTTTATCTATGGAAGTGAAAAGTTGATTTAAAATAATTGAACAATAGTAACCTCATTCCTACCTTCCTATAATACAGGGGTGGCCAACCCAGATCATCTTGCTGGCCACTTTGGAAATGTATCATAACTCCGCGGGCTGCATATAAAATGGTATATCTCCAGATTACATTTAAACCCACTATAGATAATTTTTTGGAGTGAAACATCGAAACATTATGAGTTATTATTATTGTGCCTACTATTATTCTTTCATGTAAACATAGATAATATAATAATAATGATACTAAACACGCATTTTAAAGAAATATATAACACTAAAAATTATATATAAAAATATCTAAATATAAATGAAATAAATTTTGAAAATATGGATGTATAAATATGTTTTGTAAAAGTGTGATGAATCTCGCAGACCGGAAATATATTCCCGCGGAAAGCATGTTGGCCATCCCTGCTTTAATACCAATGAGATCAATAGGTCTATTTCAGATTTAAAAAAAAATTATTTTGGCAAACGAGTTTCGATTTTATAATATCATATAGGCCTGTTGGAAATCCTTGAATAGGCACATTTAAAACGTAGATGATTAGGCAATGTTAAATGCGTCAATTCAGGTATTTCCGACAGTCCTATGTAACAGATCACCTACGATGATCTAATAACATCATGCCACGTATGCCAAAATAAAAATTTTATTTTATCTGCAATAGATACATAAAACAAACACTAGAAACCTATTATTTTGTTTATATTTATACCCACCTTTTTTTATTACTTTTAGATACATTCAAATAATACTTATTCTTCTTGAACAATTCCACAGTATTTCAACGGTCTATATATAAATTAAAATTTGTAATCAGTTTTTACATTATTAAAAAAAATATGTACCCAGCGAATTGAAAGCAAGCACAAAGTTCAATCAAATCCAACAAGTGTGATGGGAATGACGTATGTCATTTCGTTGTGACTGCGTTGATAAACGCGCGCATCTTTCAATCCAAAGTCCATAGTGTCGACACGCTGATGACTTTTAGTGGTGGTTTGTTAAGACTGAGTTCAGACGCTGTTTACGTACGTGTAAGGTCAACAAATATGGCGAGAATAAAAAAAAAAATATTTCAGTATTTCAATGCACTTTATTACTTTGGTAGATAATAAAGTTGGCCTACGTGAAGTAAAGCATAAACGGCTAAGCTTGGTCACAATGTGAGTGAGCCGGTGACGCTGTCGTGGCGCTCCCCACCTCCGTTGTGGAACCTACTACGGCCAGACATGTTACTATAAAAAGAAAGTTATACACGTTTTTATTGTCTTATTTAGTAAGCAATCGCAAAGAAATGATAGAAAACTGAGAGGATAGTAGATATTTCGTTTAAATAAATATGTTATTTATTAGATGCTTTTTGTGTATTTATATATTTTCAATAGAAGAGTCAGCTTATAAGATACACAGATAAAAAAAACTAAAGGTTCATTATGATTATAAGGTTGGAAAAGAATTGCTTGCAGAAGACTTGAAATCTAAATATCTTGGCATAACATTTGATACCAAGTTTAACTGGGCAGGACACAGTGAACAGGTAGTAGGAAAAGGCTTGTAAAACCTTCACTTGTTTCAAAAAGTGATGAGCTGATGGACGAGAGGAGTAAAGGAATTAGGTTACAAACCTTTGATCAGACCATTCCTTGAATATGGTAGTGCAGAATGGGTTCAACATTTTGAGTATCAAATACAGGAGTTGTAGAGGGTGCAAAAACGGTCTGCTATATTTGTTTCTGGAAATTACCGCAGATTGCAATCAGTGACAGATATGATAAAAGAGCTGGAATGGGATTCACTGGATGACAGACGGAGGGTGAAGAGGGTCATGGGAGTGTACAAGGCGTATATTGGTGATGAGGCATGGAAAGATATTGGCGTAAGAATTAAAAGTAATGCAAGGAAGGGAAAAGATGACCACGACCACAAGCTGGCACTCGATTTCAGGCACAAGGGTGTAGGAAGATTGTCTTTTTTAGTTAAGGGTGTCAGGGATTGGAATAAGTTAGCAAGAGAATTTATGTATAATTTACCAAAAACTTTGAAACAATTTAAAGTTGAAATCTGTAGAGTGCAAAAGTAGGCGGGTACATGAGAGGGTGAAAGTGGGTGTGTAGGGAAATAGCCACCTGAGCGTGCGCTCCATTGCAATTAAATTAAATAAAATATTATTTGATTGCTATTACAGCAAGCAACTCACACTTATGTAGTGCTTTCAATTTAGAACAGAAATATTGACACTCGTCGTTACAGCATAAGGAAGGAGTTACTTAAATTTAATTAAAGTTTCTTTCATGAGATTCATGTTACTGAAATCATTACTTCGTATGAATCAAAAATGTTCTTTTTTCCCCCTTGCTGGTTGCTTTACGCCTCGTCGACGTCAAGGTCATTAGAGGAGAGAAAGAACTGGGGGCAAGGAACGGGGAGGAATTCGGCCATGGACTTTTCAAGGAAGCATCCCGGCATTCAACTGGAGTGATTTGGGGAAACCATGGAAAACTCAAACCGGGATGTCCGGACGGGAATTCGAACCCGCGTCCCAGGCCGTTAATCGCTCACCCACCACGCTCGGTCAAAATAGTTCCAAATTATGACGATCTGGTTGGCCTAGACAACGATTAATACCAATATTACGTGGCATAACGTAAGTTGTTATGATTTATTTCTAATTTTGCTTGCGTGTACGGGCGCCATATTACTGGATCATTATTTCAGTGGGCGGTAAATTGTTCCAATTGAATTAGCAGTTCAAATGTTGTAATATTCATTTGAATCTCGGGTAAAGAAAATTAGATGCAAGAACCCGTGCAGATTTCGGGTCAAGTTTTACATCGCGTTGAATGATGTCACTAACACGCGATACAGTGAATGTATTAATGCGCGCTTGTAACTGAAGCTTTGATTTACTAACTGCTTTACTAGCGCAGCCTGAGCGAGGATTAAAACTGAACCATTTTGTTACGGAGTAAGGCACGAGGAATTGTATTGAACGTTATTCTATAGAACTTCTACTTAGTTAAGTTACTCTCAAGAAATGATTTTGTGCTATATTGCCCGACGTGTCTGGTCTACTTTTACAGCGGCAGTGAAAGCTGAGTACACACCACCGTTGTATAGTAGTTAGTCTCAATGCCACCAGATAGCATTACCATCGACTGAACTATCAAGGAAGACGTGAGAGAAGGAGTTTCTCAGAAAAACTTTACGTCTCTCAACAGCGAGGTCTTTACAGACGGGAAAGGATGTGGGGTAAGGAATGGGAAGGGATTCGGCCATGGCCTTTTTAATGAAGCATCCCGGCATTTGCCTGGAGTGATTTGGGAAACCATGGAAAACCCAAATCTGGATGCCCGGACGGGGATTCGAACCACCGTCCTCCCGAATGCGGTACCAGAACGCTAACCGTTACACCACGATGCTCGGTCAGAAAAAATTGCAGTTTTAGCAAACTGATCACAAGCCGTCAACTGAAAACTGTTTGTTTTTTGGATTTATTTTGTAATGAAGAGTGCTTATTATGTTTTTTTTTTTCGTTTATGTTGTAATGAAGGCTGGACCACAGTAACAGCGACATATTGGGCGTTTTATAAGAGAATCCACGTATCGTGTGAACTGTGGTCCAGAGTTTATTCTCGACACACAACGGTTCAAATTCCGTTTTTATTTATTTTTAATTTTTTTTTGAAAAATGTATATTAAAAAAAAAAATGCGGTTTTCTGCCGGCAACTAAGTTTTACAAATTGATCGCATGCCGGCAATCGAAAAGTATTTATACTTTTTTTTTTTTTTTTCGAACCCTCTACCGCAATTGCCACGGCATAGAAGAAAGTTGATTAAATTGATTGATAATGTCCCTGGTTGATTATATCGTACATCGCTGGTGTACAGTCAGCTTTTACGGCCGCTTTAAAAGTAGACCGGACGGATCGGGAAATATAGCCAATGATTTTCTAGAACTCTCTGTTAAGCCCATCGTTTCTGGCGGACTTAGAGGCCAGTACTCTATAAAACAGTGCAGGAGGAAATCCTAGCCATGCATATCGTGAATTGGTATTCAAGTTCTGGTTAGCTGTAACTCGATTATTTCAATAACCTATACGCCTCCCTTCCCCCCCCCCCTCGCAATGGCCTCAACGGCAGTAAAATTCCCACCGAGTCCCCGCGTCTGCTGGTCGATAGGTTCGAGTGTGAACCGAAAAATCGATTCCTATTGTCAATGGTCAGGGCTAAGGAGATTTAAGAATTTAGTAATCCTTTTATTTGATGTGTGATTGGAGACATTCCTGGCGTACTGATGCAATAAAATCCTCTCGAGTGTCCAGCCGGATGGTGTTGTACAAACACGACGTTTCGACCGCTAGCTCTGCTGTGATCTTCAGGTGTCAGATCCCTTGTAGCTGTCGCAAGCTGACTGTCACTGCGTGTCAAGGAGGCTAGAGCGTTGTCCGGGGGCTGGGTATTAAGTTGTGATGCTTTATCCAGTGTGTAATGGACATACCGTACATCAAGCAAATTAGGTCAATAGGAAGTTGCTAATGTATTTATAAGTATATGTTTATTTTCATAAATATTTGTTACAACGCTATTATTCTGAGTTAACTGGCCTCTAAGAGAAGGGGACCACAGAAGCTATTACGAATAATTGAAATATGTACGGATACTGGAATTTGGGAATAGATGTTGTAACAAGAAATAACTAAGAGATGTTAAATTGTGTATAAAGAAAACATGAGCAAACGTATGTTGTGAATGAAGAGTCGGATATTATTTGCGTTAAGGTAATGTGGCATATTTGTATAACTAGTGATGCACGGTCGATAGCAATCAAAGTTTGAGCAGCTGAAAGATAAATAACGTTCAAACGGATCTTTGCGTTAACTAACGCGGTTAAACGTGTAATCGGGTATTCATAAGCATTTTCCCTAACAAGGGAGCAACTTCGCAAACCAAATATAACATCATTTTTCCACTTATTTCAAGCCAGACGCATGCAAAGTCCCTTCAAAATGGGATAAAACTGTGGGTTTGTGCAAGCAAAAAAAAAAAAAAAAAACCTTAATAGGCCCTAGTTTTTCGTGTAAATTTTGCTTAAGGGGAAGGGGGCTGGGTTTATGCATACTAAATGCAGACAGAATTTTTTTCTATTTTTGAATTCATGTACAAAGTTTCATCAAGATGGGATTAACCTGTTGATTGGTGTGTCGCAGCAGAAACCTTAAAACAAATTTTCAATCTTGATGTTGGAATATTTTGAACGCCATTGTGCAATGATGATTATGCCGCCACCTATGTAACCTTTGTAAAAAGGTCGCCGCTACAAAAAATCGACTATCGGGACGGCGACAGTCGATCGCTCTATTTGCCGCCCCCCTGAACGTGCCGTCCGCGTGGCGGTGCAGGCCTGCACGCACGCTTACGGCGGGCCCGACTAAAATAAAAGGTCTAAGGTCAATATACAGAAAGTTTTATGAGCTTCCAAAATATCACCATCCACGATTTTGTTATCGAGAAATATGCAAAAAAAAAAAAAAAAAAAAAAATCACTAAACATATAAACTTTTATAAATGTGGGGGTGATTTGAGAGAGTGCGCATTTTTGTAAATCAAATGTAAATGGTATTTTTTTCCTGGTTTTAAAATATAAGTGTGTATAGTTTCATCGAAATTGCATAAAACTGCGTATTCGAATAAAGAGCACTTTTTTTTTTTTTTTTTTTTTTTTTTTGCTGTCGTCAGTCTTTCGACTGGTTTGATGCAATCCTCCATACCTTCCTATCCTGTGCTAACCTCTTCATTTCTACATACCCCTTACAGCCCACGTCCTCAATTATCTGCTTCATATATTCTAATCTCTGTCTTCCTCTACAGTTCTTACCTTCGACTGTTCCCTCCACTAACAAATTAACCAATCCAGCATGTCTCAAAATATGACCTACCAGCCTGTCTCTTCTTTCCTGTAAGCTTCTTCCACAAACTTCTTTTCTCACCCATCATTTCCAAAACTCGTTCATTTCTTACTTTGTCTGTCCACTTAATTTTCAGCATTCTTCTGTAGCACCACATTTCAAATGCTTCAATTTTCTTTCTTTCCGGTATTCCTAAAGTCCATGTTTCGCTACCATAAAGTAGCTGTGCTCCACACAAAGAGTTTTAAAAAGTTCTTTCTAATTCCTAGATCAATATTTGAAACTAAAAGGATTTCTCTTTTTCATGAAGGCTCTTTTTGCTAGTGCTATTCTGCTTTTAACATCATTCCTGCTTCGGCCATCGGTTGTAATTTTGCTTCCCAAGTAACAGAACTCACTTACTTCTCCTATTGCATCCGATCCTATTTTTATATTTAATCTACTAGTATTGGTATCATTTCTGCTACATTTCATCACTTTTGTCTTGCTTTGATTTATATCCAGTCCAAAATCTTCCTTCAGTATTTTGTTCATGCCATTCAGTAACTTCTCAATATCCTCAGCCCTCTCTGCTAACAAGACAATGTCATCAGCAAATCGTAGCATACTGATTTTTTCTCCCTGAAAACTTATGCCACATGGAAATTTTTCTTTGACTTTCTTCATACTTCTTCTACATACAAGTTGAATATTAACGGGGATAGACTACAACCTTGTCTCACACCCTTTTTAACTGATGCTTGTCTCTCGTGATTCTCTACTTTTATTACAGCCACCTTGATTCTTATATAGTTTATAGAGTATTCTTCTATCTCGATACTTTAGACCTGACTTCTTTAAAATTTGGAACATCTTGTCCCACTCTAACATTATCAAAAGCTTTTTCTAAATCAACAAATGCCATAAAAGTATGTTTGTTTTTCTTGATCCCCCCTTCAAGTATTAATCTTAAAGACAGAATTGCTTCCCTTGTACCGCGATTTTTCTAAACCCAAACGGATCTTCACCTACTATCTCATCTACTACACTTTCCACGATGGAAAAAGCACTTATGTATATATATATATTTATGTTAGGCCCAAAGACCAAAATCGATCATTGAGGGGAAAAACCGACTACAACGCATTGTAGTTTCTTATTTGCGTTATAGCACTTAAAAATATCAGGACGCGTTGTGGCTGACACAAAACGGCGAAATTCGCGTTTGGTCCAGGTCGCATTTTCCACGCATGACATCCCACATTTTTCTTTTTTTTTAGAGCTTTGTAACGCGACGGGTAAGACGAATCATATATATTAAATGCAGCCTTGACCGATTCGTCGTCAGATACTGTTGTAGTTTTTTTTTTTTCGTTCAATGAGCGTTATCGGTCTTTGAGCCTAACATATATACGCACATCCATTTTTTTAGCGTACATATTGTGGTTTTTGCTGTCTAGCTATTGGTTACGTGGCCTCGCCGTGCCTGGTTGTGCGGTGGTGTTGTGCTGTTGCGGTCCTGTTTGCTCGCGGTGAGTCGACCACACAGCGATCGATCGCTCGCCACTCCGCCAAACAGTAGAGCCACGAACCCGCGTCTCGTTTGTTTAACGGTTCGCCTCTCACCAAACCAGGCGCTGTTACCATCTCACATTCAACATATTCAACCTTGTTATCTGGACGTTGTGGATCATTTTACTCAATTGCTGATAATATAAATAAATATAGCCTATTCAACTTCTTAGGCTGTATTTATTTATTAATATTGGGCCTTACACTCACTGGGCAGCGACAAACTAATTTTTAATCTTAGATCCGATAATTTAGTGAATTACTTTCGTGATGCGATATTGTATACCAGGTATTCACTAAAATTTCCGGCATTCTCAAGCCTCACCGCCATAAGTCAAAATTCATAAAGTGTAATGTTGCTAAAATAACTACAAGAATTGCTTATTTCACCGTCAATTGAAGATTTTACGAAGAAATTGAAGAAATGTCTAAGAATCTCAGCAAACAAAAATTCTTCCACATGAAACGTTGCCAACTGCGCAGGCGATTTAATTTCTTCTTGACTGAGAAAGAATTAATTAAATAACTGCCAGTAATACAGAACGGACAAAATCGGAGTGTATATCACACATAAAATTGTTACAATTAGTCAAATTGTTTCGTAATTATATAACTTTTTGTGTTCTAAAACAAAAATGATTTGGGAACAAATCACGCAGTAATGACGTCGAATAGTATGTACGCTAAACATTTGTTCCTCAAAATATAGTAATGATAATAAGTAAAGCTTTGGTTGATTTTTTTGTCTTGACATTTACTAAATTATGATCAGATTATAATTACAACCATTAATAATTTTCTACGGGTGAAATATTCCAGGATAAAATACAGTATGTGTTCATTATTAACAGTTGAAAATGTCAAAGATTCTAATAGTTGTAGGTAGATAAAATGTTGGATTGCCGGATTTTAATGTGAGTTTTTGCACATACTTCACACATATTTTACATATTTCCCACATATTTTACGAAAATACGGCATCCGTCGCAAATATCTCTGTTAATTAAATGTAGATTACATAAGGGTTTTCATCTACAAAATAAATTTTACTTATCTAACCAACCATTCCTATTTTTGCTCCTTTATTGGTAAATGGGCCGTGAATCTACAGGATTCATGCAGTGATGACCTTACGTATAGCTATGGAAATTTTATGTCTTGGCAGTAGCTAAACGTCGATCACATTATCTTTACAACCACTGATAATTTTCTACGGGATAAAACACAGGACATGTGCATTATTAACAGCTGAAAAGTTTAAAGATTCTAGTTTGCGGAAATCTCCAAAAATTGTAGGACGATAATATGCTGGATTGATGAATTTTAATGCATGTTTTTGCGCATATTTTGCTACGAAATTGAGTCATGTCCCTATGAAGTAAATATAGATTACATGATAATTTTTCATTTACAAAATAAATTTTACGTAGGTAAAAAGCCATTCCAACTTATGCTACTTTATTGGTAAATGGCGGGTTATCTATTGGATTCATGCAGTGATGATGATACGGATGGTTTTTCAGATTTTTGTCTTGACATTCGCTAAACGTCGATCACATTATAATTACGACTATTGGAAATTTTCTACGGGATAGAAAACGGGACAGAGATATTATTAGCAGCTGAAAACGTCAGAGATTCCATTCCGCGGAAATCTTGAGACGTTATCGGTAGTTAGTATTTTGAATTGGCAGATTTAAATGTGTGCCTCTCCCGCATATTTTGACACGAAAATACGTCATCCGTAGCAAATATCATTGTCACGTAAATGTAAATTACATGTTAATGTTTTTCATAGCTAGCAAACCATTCCAACTTTTGTTCCTTTATTGGTAAATCTACAGGATTCAGAATCACGGATTTCACACAAGGAAAAGTCACGTGGTCTAATATTGTCACAAAATATCAGGTCTGGTATCCACTTGAGCACGCTCAGGCGAATGAGCCGCTCATTCTTTTGAGCGCGCTCGTCTGAGCGTGCTCAAGAAAAAGGAAATTTTGGACGAACGACCCTGGTGCCAGTGCTCAGAAAACGCAGGGCTATTGACGTGTCGTCGCGCGTACGTTCGGCCATTATTATTATCCATACGATGTCAAAGAAGAAAATAAAACTGCCAAGGTGGTGGATTAAAGTTATCGTCAGCGAAGAAATTATCTTAATAATGTAATTCCCGAATTGACTTTTGAAGGAGGTAATGAGCCTATTCTAAGCTGTACGAGCATGTAAAAGATCGATTTCGAACATTTAGTTGAACCTCATATTAAATAGTAGGTGCACATATGCTTCAGGCGATCCCACCAGGAAAGATTCCTGCCTTGGAGAAATACAAACCTGCAAATATATGTCCAGCAGCTGTTTAGTACCGGTAGTCGGTGATGATACTGTTCAGTCGCTGCAAAATTATATTTAGGTTGGTACCTATTTATTATTTTTATAAAATTTTACTACCAATATATATTCAATATCATGGTTTAATACGTTCCTGATTTCACGCCATTGATCCTCTCATTTACTTCGATTGTAAATACTGTTCGTATGAGCTTTCCCGTAGTAACTTCTTTGATGGATACCGATTAATTGTTGTCAAGCGAGTGGTGTTGTCCGGCATGCTCGCGCTCATTGTAAAAACGGCCAAACTAGCGTCCACACTGAACTCCGAACACACTGGCTCGCCTTTGGTCATTCTGAAATACCGACACTCGATCGGCTCTCCCCGAGCGTGCTCATCCGTCCACACTTGATCCGCTGACTTCACTGAGCGTGCTCAAGTGGATACGGGGATTACCACGTATTTCACACAAGGAAATATTATGTGGCCTAATATTGCCCGAAAATATTTGAGAATACCGATATCAACGATTAGAGTATCGAAATTCGGAGAGACAGTATCGACAAAGTCGTATGAGTGAGTGAGTGATGGGTAGTGTACGTACTCTTCTTGGTGGAGGCAGGCACGCGCTCGGCGCCCCATAGCAGCAGCAGGGATACCAACACTGCGGCGATGGTTCCCCTCATGGTGGCGGTTCAGCTCGCCACGTAGAACCCGAAGCTCGTCAACATCGCAGCACCGCGGGAAAACAGAGAACAAAGCACTCGCGACACAGGGAAATGCTTCCGTTATACCAAACGGGTTATTTGGTGATACAGTCAAAAGTAATTACACATTAACTAGATACGTTACACTTCTTTGTTAGAAAAAATATGCACAATGTATTTAATATTCGGAAGATACGTTGAATAAAGAGACGGTAAAAACAGGAATGGAGTATTCGTTTGTAATCTCGTTATTTAATTGTTTTAGTGGAAAATTTACACGTGAAATAATGATGGTGAAGGGAATTGCTTTATCTAAAGAGGGAGATAGTGAACAGAGATCTGTTCCGTATTAGGTTATTGGTTTAGCAAGGCCTATGTCGCGGTTTCTACCACATTCCCATCTCTCGGGGGCACGCCGCGGCATGTAACGAAGGCACGCGACTGCGGCGTGCGGTCACGCACGTGCGTGTGTGGCTGATCGCGGCGCGGGGCACGTCCGCTGCAACCGACGCCCGCCGTCGCGACGCTGTGACTGGCGCGCAGTGGCCCTGGGCGACGCGGCGAGCGGCGGCGCACGCAGCGCTGTCTGGCGGCCGGCCCGCGAACCGGCGCTGCTCGTGCGCCCTGTGCGCCGCCCGCCGGCGACTCTCAACAACGGGCGCCGAGCCCATTGTCGTCATTCCAAAGTGACGAAACGACAAGACGATAGTGCTGCCAGCCCTACGGATCCATCCACAGAGCTACCGATTTTTTTTTTTTTTTTTTTTTAATATGACGTTTTTCGGATTTTGTGTAAATATCTCCTGATTTTTCTCTCTTTTTATTTATTTTATGCAGATAGACCAATGAAGATCACGCAAAACTTACTCATTTTCTGTGTGAGTTTCTTTTGGCATTCCAGTATTCTCGCATCCGTTTACTGAAGGCAAGTTCTGACCAAGTTGCGCCGGTCTTCTTGGCTTTGGTTTCTGGCAGGACTACCCACTTTTTGTCTGAAGATTTTGGAATCAAGGATTTCTGATCTCTTGATATTTGCTTTTCCAGGTCTTGTCTTACTAGATCGAACCAGCTTTTAGGCATTTTTTCTTAATGGTTGCATGAGGTCGAATTATCTGCTTAGTTAATCTGTGGTCTGACATCCTGTAAATGTGAATGTAGAATTTAAGTCTGCGTTTTCTGATGTTGTTGACTATGTTTGAGTGGGATTCTACTGTTTTGTTTGACTTAAATTTGTAGCCTTCTTCCATTTTGGTTGCTCCAATAATTTTCTTGATGATTCTTCTTTCTGGATTTTTCTCGACGGCCCTCGATGTTTAGTGTGATTGTTTCTGTGACGTAGAAAGCGTTGGGTTTAATAACTGTATTGTAGTGCCTAATTTTAAATTGGATTCCTACGTTCTTTTAGTTGTAGACGTTGCAGGTCTGTCCGAAGGCCATTTTCATCTTATAGATTATGTTTTGTTGTGTCTTCTTTTCGAGTCCTGTTGGACTGATAATATCGCCTAAGTATTTAAACTCGCTGACTATTGATTTTCCCATATTTGGTGTCCCGTTTGTGTGCCAAAAACAAAATTGTTTTTTCAAAGGAGATTTTTAGTCCCATTATCTAATGACTTTGTCCAGGGCCATATTAAATACGATTTGTGAGATACCGTCACCCAGTCTAATTCCAGGTTTCGTCTCGAATTCTCTGGAGAGTTCTCCGATGAATGTTCCTTTGTTTGTGGTGTTGGTGATTGTCTGATTAATTCTCTTCCATATTCCCTAAGGATGTTGAGTAGGCTTTTCCTGTCAATGGGGTCACACCTTCTTGAAGTCTGCGAAGGTGCATATGGTTTTCTTGAGCCCGACTGATCTGTATTTTAGGATGGTTTATAGGTTAAAGATTTGCTATTTTCATTATTTATCTATTTTTCCTTATAATCGTATTTTTCTTAAACTCTCCTTGCAAACGCTCGCGCGAACTAACGATTGATTGAAATAAAGCTCATATTTTGTTTGACTATAGATTTTTTAGAACTTAAAAGACCGTAATAAAGAATTATCGGCGCAGTATTTATGCACGGTTTCACGCTAATTGGCACGCCATCACAAAGCAGTTTCTTCCGAGAAACAAACAATGTGAATCGTCTAACCAATATCCCAAAATCAAAGGGGCCGTAGTTTGCCTCATCCACTTTTCGGTCATGCTTCAAATGTTTACAGTTGTTGGAAATTATCGCAGAATGGAATCAGCAACTGATATGATAAAAGAGCTGGAATGGGATTTATTGGAACACGGGAGAAAGGTGAAGAGGGTCATGGCAGTGTACAAGGCGTATATTGGTGATGAGGCATGGAAAGAAAAGATGTCCAAGACCCCACAAGCTGGCACCCGATTTCAGCCACAAGGGTGTGGGAAGATTCTCTTTTTCACTTAAGGGTGTCAGGGATTGGAATAAGTTACTAAGGGAATACCAAGAACTTTGAAAGAATTTAAAGTTAAAATTTGTAGAGGGCAAATGTAGGTGGGTGCGGGAAAGGGGAAAGACGGGTGTGTAGCGAAATTTCCAATTTTAGACATGTGGAAGTATGTTGCTTTTCTTTACACCTTACTACAATATAAAACTCACTGTACTGCATATAGCATGTCGGGTAGTTTTGTCACACTAAACTGTCTTTGTTTCTATCTCTTTTTTTTTTTTCTTTGTTAACTAATATTACATGACACAGTGATTCTTAACTAAATTAACGTGCAATCTTGCACAAGAGGGAAATTTATAAAGTGAACTTAATTAAAGCTGCTATGCTCCTCACCTACAGCTTGTCTTTAAAATAATTATTGCTTTTGCATTGGACATTTTGTAAAACAGTGTCATGATATATAACTTTTATTACGTAACAGAACGAATCTTAGTTAAATTAAAATACAATTTTTCACAAGAGTAGCTTTTTCAAAAGGGCCACAGTTACAGAACATATGCTAAATTTAATGTCAAGAAAAAAAGCAGATGCAGTAACGAATTCCACGCTGTATGAAACATGTTCAGAAATATTTTTGAATAAAATCCGTCTTCTAACAACTGTTTTTTATTGACTTGTATCTACAGTTGTTAGAAGACGGATTTTTATTCAAAAATATTTATGCAACAACTGCGGAACATGGCCTACAACAAGATTAATGTTCAGAAATATTTCTTCCTTTCAATATATTTCGAATTTTAAAGACCTGGAAATAAAGTATTCTTAATTTTGGCTCTCTCTTCAGTAATTATTGTTTCAGTCTTTCAGTTAGTTTTATACCCAATCTACGGAAAATATAGCGGCCATTTGCGGATGTTGAAAGCCAAGAGGCCTGCAGCAACGATTGATGAGTACATGCACAATGTTTATACTCCTTTAAAATGTGCTACTTCTGTTTCGCAACAATATACTAGATTAACAAAGAGGGTATGAGGGAAAAGATGACCATGACCACAAGCTGGCTCTCGATTTTAGGCACAAGGGTGTGGGAAGATTCTCTTTTGTAGTTATGGGAGCGTCCATAAACCACGTAGCTCCATTTTGGCCTCCTGTGAACGCCCCTCCCCCCACGTAGTCCGACGTGGCTTTTGCCCCCCCCCCCCTCCCCACGACGAGTAGCGTTTTTCCCTATTGATTCCAGAAGACATTTTGTACTTTTTTCTCTTATCAGTCTATCGTAAATTACACAAGGATATAATTAAATGACAGAAACATATATTCACATGCTGTTGTGTGTTCTGTACCTTATTTTCATTGTGACAAATGATATTATTGAAAAGCTATGTTGCTTGCCTCAAATCCCCCCCACCCCCCAAATCCGACGTAGTCCAGCGCAGATTTCCGGCCAACCCCTCCCCTCCCTAGAACGAGACACATAGTTCTATGGATTCTCTCAAACGGGGTCCGGGATTTGAATAAGTTACCAAGAGAATTGATTAACAATTTACCAAAAACGGTCACACGATTAAAAGCTGAAATTTGTAGAGAGAAAAAGTAGGTTGGTACATGAAAGGAGGAAAATGGGGGTGTGGGGAAATTGCCACCGGAAAGTGCGCTCCATCGCAATTAAATTAAATTAGACCAACGATTATCAACATGTGAACCGTGAAGATGGGTCATGTTGTCAAAAGGCAGAATTTTAAGAATTTTAATCTAATTCAATTTAAGAGACACAACCAAAATATAATTAATAGGAGCTATTAAATAAAATTAACGTCGCACTATATCAGGTGAGGTGATAAAGAAGCTGAAATGGGATTCATTGGAAGAAAGGAGAAGGTGAAGAGAGTGTTGGGAGTGTGCATGGCGCACATTCACGATGATACCTGGGAAGATTTTCCGGAAATAATTACCGAGCGTGGTGGGTGAGCGGTTAACGCTCTGGCCTCGCATTCGGGACGACGCCGGTTGGAATCCCCGTCCGGGCATCCCGATTCGCTTTTTCCATGGTTTCCCAAAATCACTCCAGGCGAATGCCGACATGCTTCCTTGAAAAGGCCTTGGCCGAATTCCTTCCCGTTCCTTGTCCCCAGTCCCGTCCCACCTCTAATGACCACGACGTCGACGAGGTGGAAGGCCATAAGAAAAGAAAAACAAAGTAAAAAAATCCGGAACATCTGGAATATGCATTTTAAGGAATTGTGCCCTTAAAATGAGCCGCACAAAAATAGTGGTAATGGCTGTCAGCAGGCAGAATATGAAGCCTGTTATGTATCTGGAGGGTGAAAAATTGAATTAGGTGGATAATTTTTAGTACCTTGGCAGTAAAGTAACCTCTGACAGTCGATCCCAAAATGAAATTATCAATAGAATACAAAAAGGAGATCAGGTTTACCATCATGTTAGGCAACTTCTGTGGGACAAACGTATTCCAATTAAAGTCAAAATGTCACTGTATAATTCATACTTCTTGCATACGTACAACCTGTAAATATCTACCACTACCAGCAGAGATCAAAATAGACTCCAGGCGGCAGAGATGAAGTTCCTGAGATCAATGGTACAGAAACCAGAATAGAGAAGATCAGGAACGAAGCGATTAGTAAACAGATCCCAGTCACGAAACCCTTCAAGAAAAGCAAGATTGCGAATGCTGGGACCCGTGAAGCGCCTGGACCCAATAAGAACAGTGAGGATATGGCTGGGAAAAGAACTGAAGGGTGAAAGACCCAGAGGCCGACCCAGGAGGAGATGGATTGATTTCGTGAAACTGGAACTACAGGAGAGAGGTGCATCATGGTCTAGAGTCCAAGAAGAGGAAACATACAAAGGTGGCGGTAGCTCCTACACCACACCCGGGAAACTGGAGACGGATTTCCTTAAAGAGTGATATCTGGTGCATGGAAGGGAATAGATGTCCATGGCTACAAGCTGGCACTCCAATTCAGGCATAAGGGACTATCAGATTTCTTCAAACCATTTGTAAGGAGTTAAGGGGTTGGAATAAATAACCAGGGGAAATGATTTACAATTTAACAAACACACTGAAAGAATTTAATGACGATGATGACCAGAAGTAAATATTGAATAAATATTGCAAGCATAGATAAAGTAGATTCACTGGTAAAAAGTACTTTACTGTTATTGCTGGTTTTAATTAATCGCTATAAATTTATATGAACCTGATCTCTACTAAATTTTCCTAAGCTCACTTACTCACCTCGACAGCTATTGGCTGGAGAACGGTGACGTCGTGCTCCAGCCGTCGGTCGCAAATTAACAGCGACCAGATATGTCATTAAAATGATTTCGAGGTTATGTCCACAATTTAATAGATAAGCAATCGCTACAAAATTAATTGCCATAATATATTCATTAAGTTTGCTTTTCGTATCAATTCATAATTAAAAGAATAACGATAAATTTTACGGCTGAAAAAACGTTGAACTGATTTTCAGTAACAATTCGCTAATGAAAGCAACATAAAAAACTTGAATTTCTCATGTTGTCTGCTGTAACCACAAATGACAATTTTCATTCGAACCTAGGCTGAATTTCAATTTAATTAAAACTTTCGCTGATGTTGCTGCTTGACCAAAGTTTATACATTACAGTTTATTTGTTTTTTGCGTATTTTACTGACCACTTTCGTTAATGGTCTTTATTCACCTTCGTTCTACTTGAGTTAGTAGGTTATTTAAAGTGGAAATCTGACGAAATATTTTACCGAATCGAGTATTCTGGCAATTCATTTCTTCGGAGTTGCTTCGCCATTTAATAATCTGGAATCTGTATTAATATCTTTGACCGTTACAGTCGCTGTGACCACAGATAACATTATTAATATTTGCCCAGCTTCAATTTTTTAAAAAACTTGATGCTTTCGAAACAATTGTGCACTTTCTTTAAACTGAATTTCTTAAAATTTTTCAGAGTAAACTTTTAAGATTAAATAAAAGTCAAGATTGTATTTCAGCAAGTCCGAGTCTACCAACAGCGACCTTTGAAACAATTATTCTATAGCGCGCTCGCCTCTGTCCGTGATCTATATATCTATTAATTCCTGTGACTTCAAGGATAAATTACAGATCAAAGTAAACCTGTCACAATGTTTGAGCTTAAAAACTGGAAATATTCTAGACCCGTGACGATACGCCAAAAACGGTAACGGGCTTACACTGCTTGTAAATAATTTTCTGACTAGCTAATGAAGAACTTCCATATCTGTTTCTTATGAGATTGCAAATCGCACGAGTATCAGTTCTTTACTATCTGACATATGTATGTGAAGTGTAATATTGCCGAAAGTGAATGTGTTGGAGACTGCGCGGCAGGCAACTGTTCGCAGTGGCCTTGACACCTGACGAGCGATGTCGATAACACGGTCGACCGCACAAACAAAACACAGTCTGCAATCGAACAGACCAGCGATGCTACTGACACCGCTGTTAAAATCGCTGACACAACGTTACTGCAGTCTATTCGCTTTTCGGAAACGTTTATGTCTGTACTATGGTAAATATGTAACGCGTCTCTATCTGAACATACGTAGGATGTGTTTCGGAACAAAAACGAGGGGTCTCAACTGTTTGGAGTTTCCCGGGAAAAAAGAAAGAAGAAAAAAGTTTTTAGAGACTGAATAAGGTAAAATAGAACTACATAGTTCTTACAAGGTTTAAAAAGAATAAACTTTTATTAATATGGTGATAGGTCATCTTCCCGCAGTTGTTGAACAATAATTTTGTAAATAAATCCGTCGAAACACTGGTACACCCATGACATACAATAATAAACACACACACAGAATCAGCAACATATTTAAGAAACAAGGAATACAAATTGCTTTCAGGACAAGTAACACACTACACAAGCATCTAAACTCCAACACTGAAAGTGACTTATACCAACAAGCACGAATATACCAGTTAACATGCCAACAGTGTCAGGCTGTATACATAGGACAGACATCCAGAAATTTTAACATAAGATATGAAGAACACATCAGAGCAATAAGCTGCACAAATCACTCCACATTTGCTGAACATTTATTAGACAATAATCACCCTCCTACCAATATAAATACAGAAATGAAAATATTACAAATCAACAACCACAAAAATCATCTA
The DNA here is from genome assembly GCA_031002005.1 of Vandiemenella viatica. Classification (NCBI taxonomy): domain Eukaryota; kingdom Metazoa; phylum Arthropoda; class Insecta; order Orthoptera; family Morabidae; genus Vandiemenella; species Vandiemenella viatica. The sequence continues at coordinate 184,056,662 of JARYHS010008075.1, forward strand.
CTAACATTTCAGGAAAGCTAGAATATACACAAATCGATAGGAATAGGAAAAACAATAATAAATGAATTCACGAATTTAACCAACAAAACACTATACAACACACTAACAACACAAATAACAGACTCAAAACAAGAAAACGAATACATTCATTAACACAATAATCACAAACAGTACCTCAGCACAAAAACAGAGAGATAATTTAATAGAAGGTACAACAACAGAAACAATAACAACGGAAACTAAGTTGGCACTACTGTAAATATCTGGTAGAATCAAAACAAACCGTGTGTAACTCACATGTGTAAATAAACAGAAAAGATTAACATTACGAACAATTGCAACAGGAAAAAAACAACTAGTGTAACAATAGTTTAAAGAAAACTGTAATGAACAGTAATGTGAAAGCGTGTGAAGTGCTGTTCCAGACCGACACGAAAAGGAATACCACTATATTTGTGAGTACAGTGTGTACATATGTATATACATATTTATTAAGTGTTATATTGTAGATAATTATTGTAACAACACATGTAAAAACGCTTTACAGCCACTGAGGATGCCCTACACCACAAGGGCGAAACGCGTTTGGGGAATCAAATTAAAAAAAAATTCACAAAACCAGTTGTTTTCAACGTGATTTATTTACAAAATTATTTTATTAATCAGACTTAATATCTGAATACAGAAGGAACAAAATACTGAAGGAAGATTTTGGACAAAATATAAACCAAAACAAGACAAAAGTGATGAAATGTTGCAGAAATGATACAAATAATAGTAGATTAAATATAAAAATAGGATCGGCTGCGATTGCAAAAGTTAGTGAATTTTTCTACTTAGGAAGTAAAGTTGCAACCGATGGCCGAACCAGAAATGATGTTAAAAGCAGAATAACACTAGCAAAAAGAGCCTTCATGAAAAAGAGAAATATTTTAGTTTCAAATATTAAGCTAGGACTTAGAAAGATCTTTTTAAAACTCTACGTGTGGAACACAGAAATTTATGGTAGCGAAACATGGACTTAAGAATAACGAAAAGAAAGAAAATTAAAGCATTTGAAATGTGGTGCTATAGGAGAATGCTGAAAATCAAGTGGACAGACAAAGTACGAAACGAACGAGTCTTGGAAACGATGGGTGAGGAAAGAAGTTTTACAGAAAGAAGAGACAGGCTGGTAGGTCATATTTTGAGACATGCTGGACTGGTTAATTTGTTAGTGGAGGGAGCAATCGAAGGTAAGAATATATGAAGCAGATAACTGAGAACGTGGGTTGTAAGGGCCATGTAAAGATCAAGAGGTTACCATAAGATAAGAGGGGATGGAGGATTGCATCAAACCAGTTAAAAAAACTGATGGCAGCAAGAAAAAAAAAGAAGGAATTTAAGATCTGTCCTTAACATTTAATTTCAGTTTAATTTTGGGCCAAACTGTGTACACGAGTAGCGAATTCACTTAATCCTTTCCCAGATCCTTTTTCTTCTGTGATCGTTGTCTCGACTGCTTTGATGCATTCCACCATCTCTTTGTAACAACCCTCAAACCTAAACTTTAACTGGAATTGTATTTTATGAACCATTTGTAGCAAGCTAGAGTGTGATTGAAAATGGTTTTTGTATTTGTCTTGTTTTTTATTGTAAATCAGTGTAAATGGACTTTGTTTTGTGAAAAGAAATTATGTAAATACCATTTAATATGTTTAAGGACAGAACTATATAAGATAATTATTTAAATGTTTGTAATTGTAAGTATGTTTAAAGGATGATTTAATACAGTTTAAAATGATTGAAGTGTATAATTTTGTGTTTAAGTATCCTTAATTTTCAGTTCTAAGCATTTTGTAATGATTGTAAATGATTATGTATTAATTTTCATTGTTTTTAATATGTTTTCAATTGTTTAAGTACTGATAATGTTCGAGAAATATCTGTCGGAAGCCTTTGTAGCGTTCTAGAACTTTCGATGGAACTTATACAATGCAATCACAGAGAATAAGAGAGAGTTTTTACAAGAGTATCGTGAATTAGTTTACGTCGGCCACGGACAGTTTTGGCAGTATTGTCTTTGGAAGAAGTGTCGACTTAATCGTTGGAGTGTTGTGTTTATATGTGAACTGTATTTTGAAGCTCGATGGCTTACTAGCAATAAAACAAATTAAAATTTGAATCTGGAACGTGGATTAGTTATTTATTATATATAATTAAAAGCACGAGACATCTAACATCTTCCTTCCTTCATACACCCATCCTTATCTTGTATTTTTGATCCTGTTGCTTTTCATTATGGAAACAATTTGATGTACAGTGTTGCGTTTCATTACGAAATAATATGTGAGTTCAGTGGAAATTAATTTTAACTTTTTTAATTTTAATTTCCATTGCACTTCATATTACTTCCATAATTAAATGTAACTGACAAACTGTATGAATATCACACAGACTTCGGTGAAGATGTTCTAAAAACTGAGTGAAACGCATAACTCGAAGAAATAAATATAAATAAGAAATTAACTGCATTAGCGTATTATTAATCTATATACAAATTGATTAATGATAGATTGATTAATGATAAATTTAGTACGCTATACTGTTTGGTAGCTCATGGAAGAAAAGCATTCCTTTTATAATTTTAATCTGTTTTGGTGTGTGTTTGTGTGTGTGTGTGTGTGTGTGTGTGTCGGACTTCAAATCCTAGAAGTTTCTCATTGCGCCACTTCAAGTTGCGGTAAACTATACCCTGATTCTAAGATTAGCCAAAATATACATTTTATGCTAATTACGTCGATCTTTCTGTAGGTATGCAGTGTTGAGACTGTAATCCCGGCAGATGGGCATATAATAGCAACATGCCAGTAACCGAATAAGTGCGAAAAACTAAGTTCTGTGGCCAGCTGAATATTTTTGCGATTTAATGCACTTCTTTCTCGGTTGCTAACAACTCTTTAATGCCTAGTTAAGTTGAGATACATTGATCAGCCAAAACATTATGACGACTACTTACTAGCATATTGGTCAGCATTTGGAAAGCAATATACCAGCGATTTGGCTTAGCATGGATTCTACAAGTCCTTGGTAGGCTTCCAGAGGTATCTGACACCAGATTTCTACGCACAGGTAACGAAATTCCTTTAAATTACCCAGCAGTGGCTTGTGGGCACGACCTCTGGGAGCGAGCATCTGGGAAACGGAGAGGCTGGTCGGCTGTTCGCGTGCTACTGTAGTGAGCATCTATGGAAAGTGTTTGAAGGACGGTGAAACCACGAGTAGGCGACAATGTGGTGGACACCCACGCCACATCACAGAACGTCGAGGTCGGAGGCTTGACCGCTTTGTAAAGCAGGATAGGGGGTGATCTGTGGCAGAATCGTGATTCCTGTGTTCTGATACACTTCTGGAAGCAATTGTATTCTTCCGTCAGATCTGCCACAGATCTTTCCTGCTTTACAGAGCGGGCAAGCCTCCGACCTCCACGTTCTGTGATGTGGCGTGGGTGTCCACCACATTGTCGCCTACTCGTGGTTTCAGCCACTTTCCATAGATGCTCATTACAGTAGCACGCGAACAGCCTGCCAGCCGACCAGGTTGTCCGTTTCCGAGATTCTCGATCCCAGGTGCCGCGCCCACAAACCGCTGGCCCGTAATTTAAGGGAATTTCGTGACCTGTGCGTAGCAACCTGGTATCAGATACTTCTGGAAGCCTACAAAGGACTTGTAGATTCCATGCTTACGCCAAATCGCTGCTGTATTGCGTTCTAAAGGTGGACCAATATACTGGTAAGTAGGTTATAGGTTCTTCGGTGGTTTAATTAATATTGTAATTAATTAAATAGTCCACCAAGTTTAAGATTTTGTTTATTTTCAAACAAGAAGTCAGCGATATTTTTGACATGCAAAGATACAATCCACAGATACTACTGACGCAGTTGTAAAGAGAATCTTTATAAATTTAATTTTTAATTTTTTAATTTAATTTAATTGCAATGGAGCACAGGCTCCGGTGGCAATTTCCCTACACAGCTATCTTCCCCCTATCCTGCACCCACCTACATTTGACCTCTACAAATTTTTCTTTAAATTCCTTCAAAGTTTTCGGTAAATTATTCATCGTTTCTCTTGGTAACTCATTCCAATCCCTGACACCCTTACCTAAAAAAGAGAATCTTCCTACACCCTTGTGCCTGAAATCGAGTGCCAGCTTGTGGTCATGGTCATCTTTTCCCTTCCATGCACTACTTTTCATACCTACTGCAATATCTTTCCATGCCTCATCACCAGTATATGCCCTGTACACTCCCATGACCCTCCTCATCCTCCTCCTGTCTTGCAATGAATCCCATTCCAGCTCCTTTATCATATCCGTCACTGATTGCATTCTGCGATAATTTCCAGAAACAAATCTAGCAGCCCTTCTTTGCACCCTCTCCAACTCCTGTATTTGATACGTAAAATGAGGGTCCCATACTACACTACCATATTCGAGCAATGGTCTGACCAAAGTTTTGTAACCCAATTCCTTGACTTCTCTCGTACATCCCCTCATAACTCTCTCCAACAAGTGCAGAACTCTGAAACCTTTTCCTACCACCTGTCCTATGTGTCCTGCCCAGTTAAGTTTGTTATCAAAAGTAATTCCAAGATATTTGCATTTCAAGTCTTCAGCAAGCAATTCTTTCCCCACCTTATATTCATAATTAACCTTTTGTTTTTTATTTGTGTATCTAATAAGCTGACTCTTCTTTGCATTTATCTTCATTCCATGTTTACTAACCCAATTAGATATCCTGTCCAGATCACCCTGCAACTGTTTACAATCCTCTATCGTTTTGATTCTTTTATACAGCATTATGTCATCTGCAAACAATCTAATTTCAGATAGTAAACAGGCAACACAATTATTCATTAGAATAATGAATAGCAATGGTCCCAATACGCTACCCTGTGGCACACCCATTTTTACTTCCACTTCTTTTGATACTACATTTCCTACCCTAACTTTCTGTTTTATACCTTTTAAAAATTCTTCTACCCAGCAAATCACTTTCTTATCCACTCCAATGGTTTTTACCTTATTTACTACCATTTTATGGCTTACTCTGTCAAACGCCTTAGACAGATCTAGTGCTACACTATCAATTTGGCCTCCCTTGTCCATTTCATCTGAAATATCTTGCATATATCCCACCAACTGAGATTCGCATGAATATCCTTGCCTGAAACCATGTTGCCTGCTTGAAAACCAATTACGTTCCTCACATATATTTCTGATGTGGTTGCATATCAATCTTTCCATTAATTTACCTACCACTGATGTCAAACTGATTGGCCTGTAGTTCTCAACTCTATTTCTCTCCCCTCCCTTATGTACCGGTACTACTATTGCACTTTTCCAGTCCTGTGGTAAGCAGCAAGTGTCTAGACTCAATTTAAATAATATTTCAAGATAAGGTACAATGTCACATCCGGCTATCTTTAAGATATCTGTAGTAATATTATCTTCACCAGCCCCTTTATGTTTTTTCAGCTTTCTTATTTCCTTCATGATTTCCTCAGGATGGATATCAAATTTTTTACTATCGTCATTTCTAATTGTGTTGTTAAGCTCGTTCTCCGAATTAGACCCTCCTGTTTCTGATTCATTTTCCCTAATGCTTTCTCTGAACCAGTTACTTAAAATCTCTGCCTTTTTCAAATCGTCAGTAACTTCTTCTCCATCCTTATCTATAAGTGTCTCTACATCCTCCCTTCCCCTCAGTTTCCTGATATAGCCATAGACTGACTGTAAACTAACTATAAACTAACTAACTCTGTCCTTGTGCTGATTTCTTTATATAGGCTCTATCGAAATTTCTGGAATTCTTCAAAAGCGTCCGCCAGATATTTCTCGAACATTAACAATTACTCAAACAATTAAACATATTAAAAACAATCGGAATTAATACATAATCACTTAACATCGTTACAAAATGGTCAGAAATGGAAATTAAAGATACTTAAATACAAAATTATTTACAGAAATCATTTTAAATAGTAGAAAATTGTCCTGTAGACATCGTAACTTGCATTAATACTTGGAATTACACACATTTAAGCAATTCTCTTGTACAGTTCGGTTCTTAAATATATTAAATGGCCTTTATACATTTTTTTTCATAAAACAAAGTCTATATACACTGATTTACCAGAAATTGCAAAACAACCATACCAGATCATATTCAAGCAAACTTTAGCTCACTACAGATACTTCATTAAATACAATTCTATTTAAAGTTTCAGGTATGAGGGCTGTTACAAGGTGGTCATAATGTTTTGGTTTATCAGTGTATACGAGAGCACTTCTGATCTATTAACAGTATTAATTTATAAGGGATACCACTGGGACATTTCCACCGCCTGGTGTCTCTAACTCAAATATCATTCAAAATTGCTATACAATTTCGTATGCTCACAGTCTGCTCATCTCGCTAGCTATTGGCTGGAGCTGACGGTGACGTCACGTGATCGGCCTCTGTCTGTAGTTTAGCAGGGGTCTCAGATGACACTATACACTCGAGGTTATGGGCGCAATTTATAAGCTAATAAATTGCGAAGAAATGGATTGCTTGAAATATTTAATTTAGTTTGTTTTTCGTAATATTTCATTTCAAATTAAACTCGTCAATGTGGTTAAAAATATTTGGTACAACTATATGACTGTGAAACGTGTGATTGAGTGAAGTCCTTCCCGTGGCTGCCATTTTTCAGTCGCTGCTAGGCCATCTCCAGGTACTGACTTGAGGTTGCAACAGATTTGATGCAGTAAAATCCTCTCGGATAGTGTTGTATAAACATGACGTTTAGATAGCTAGCTCTGCTGTCTTCACCAGTTTTCAGGTACCTTCTAACTGTCGCAATCTGAATGTCACCAACTAGCTTGCGAAAGCTAGAAGAAACCTGACATCTGATGAAGACAGCAGAGCTAGCTGTTGAAACGTCGTGTTTGTACAACACCTTCCTGCTGGACACCCGAGGGGATTTTATTGCATCAGTACGCCGGGAAAGTCTCCACTCGCGCAACAGATCTGATGTTAAAAGTAAAGACATAGGTGAATTTTTTTCTTTGGAAACATGTAGAAGAGTTTTTGAAAACTAGAAAAAAGAAAGTTAGGGTATGAAATGTAGTATCAAAACAAGTGGAAGTAAAAATGGTTGTGCCTCAGGGTAGCGTATTGGGACCATTGCTATTCATTATTCTAATGAATAATTGTGTTGATTGTTTACTACCTGAAATTAGATTGTTTGCAGATGACATAATATTGTATAAAAGAATCAAAACGATAGAGGATTGTAACAGTTGCAGGGTGATCTGGACAGGATATCTAGTTGGGTTGGTAAACATGGTATGAAGATAAATGCAAAGAAGAGTCAGCTAATTAGATACACAAATCAAAAACAAAAGGTTAATTATGAATATAAGGTGGGGAAAGCATTGCTTGCTGAAGACTTGAAATGTAAATATCTTGGCATTACTTTTGATAACAAGCTTAACTGGGCAGGACACATTGGACAGGTGGTAGCAAAAGGTTTCAAAGTTCTGCTCTTGTTGGAGAGTTTGATGAGGGGATGTACGAGAGAAGTAAAGGAATTGGGTTACAAAACTTTGGTCAGACCATTGCTCGAATATGGTAGTGTAGTATGGCACCAACATTTTGAGTATCAAATACAGGAGTTGGAGAAGGTGCAAAGAAGGGCTGCTAGATTTGTTTCTGGAAATTATCGCAGAATGCAATCAGTGACGGATATGATAAAGGAGCTGAAATGGAATGAGTTACCAACAGAAATGATGAATGATTTACCGAAAACTTTGAAAGAATTTAAAGATAAAATTTGTAGAGGGCAAATGTAGGTGGGTGCAGGATAGGGGGAAGATGGTTGTGTAGGGAAATTGCCACCGTAGCCTGTGCTCCATTGCAATTAAATTAAATTAAATTAAACATGTTTACGGTAGCTGAATCATTGCGATATTAATATTCTGCCATCTTTAGGTATTTAACAAGATCAGCTGTGTCCGCATTTAACAATTCTATTATCATTTCTAAATCCCCTGCATCTAACGATATCATACTCAAATTTTTCAGACGGAACTTTTAGGGTGGAATATTGGTGAACTTAGTATTTTAGCCAGATTAGATCATGAGCATGGATCCTAAAAACCCGAAATATTACAGATTCGTGATTATATCCAAAATACCGCCCCGGGCTTACATTAATTAAGGTATATTGGCACAGCTTCTACTCACAACATTTTTTAAACATGAACAGTGAAGCTATTGCTCAATTATCACTAGTAGTGTATTAGCAGTTCATTGTTCCTTAAAGCTAAATGTACTTGAATTCACGTAGTGTTAAATAATTTTGAAAGGTTTTCGATGGAGAACCGCTGTTACAGACATAGGAAGGATGCTATTGTCCATCTACTGGTGAATTCGATCCCAATCACAATGCAAATCGACGTTAATTTGAGCCATGAAAGAAATCAAAAAATATAGTATAGAAGGAACCACTGTCCGCAGTTATTTACAAAAATCGTGAAGGATCGAAATCCAGGTGGCCTAAGTGGGCTTCGAACCCGTGTTCTCACAAAATCCCGACCTGGGCTCGCGTTTCCATACTTTAGGCAGTAATAACACTGTGTTGGTGGGTGACAGTTTTCTAACAATACTATGTTCAGTTAAGAGGGGCGCGTCAAGGCCACTCTTCATTATGCCCACTCCGCTGCCCCAGCCCCTACAGGCGAAGCGGAAACAGCTGCCGCGCATTCGCAATCGTCCTCACAACGTGTGTAACACAATATGTTGCAGCTAATGTGATGTTTTCTTTAGTGAAATCGAGCATTTTAATTGTTTGTCATGAGCGAAATTAGTCATTCGTGTGTCGTATAAATTGCGTTTTTCCAACTTCTATTTCGTATGTTGATAAAGATAAAAATAATTGACATGATATTAATGAATAAAATGTACTGCTTCCAGTCATTATTTTTAGTTTTAAAAGTTGCCCAAGACATTTCGAGAATTAAAATCCAATTTTTAGATGTGTTTCCAGTGGAAGTTAATTTTCGAAACATGTCATAAAAATTTTGAAATGAAAGTGATAGTGGCTGGATTTTTTCTTTGAGTTTTGAGTGACAACTTGCATTATCCATTACGGGGACTCTTAGGCAAGTTAGGAAACCATTCTCTGAATACTGCACTACTGATTTCTTGGTGATAGTAACCAGAAGATTTACATTGAAACACAAAACCAGCCCCTTAAACTTATGAGTTGCTGACCCACGATTAATAAACAGAATTTATCTACAGGAACTCAGAGGCCACCTTTTACTTTAGTGTTGCCAAATAAACTTCCTTGGGTGATTTTGATTCACCCGCGTCTCGTCAAGGTAGGTGATAGGTGGAAGAGGATGTTCTTTCCCTAATTTGTGAATTTTTCTTAAAAATGAGGCCCATACTGCAACAACGTCTGTCCTTTCCATCCGAAAACGTGTACCGTCATTACATTTTCTTGCATCTGAAGTCGAGTGTTTTTTATGCGGAAAAGTGGCGCCTCCAGTATACTTAATTTTCTCTTTCAGTATCTCCATCAATTTTCTTAGGGTAAGATATTCACCTCGATCATAAAATTCATGTACGGAATGTCGAATGTGACCGGTTTTCTCGGTGCATAGACGCTGCACTGTTCGTTCGATACGCCACACGCCTCTGCTGTCATTCTTCGGAATTTTGTAGCATCTTAAAAAAATATACCCATCAAAAACTATTGTTTTTTGACGGCAGCCTAATATAATAAATACCTGACGCCATTTCACTTACAGCTTCTTTTTTTAACGATGTATTGGTATAAACACGACAAACAACAATGCCTCCTGCCTGGCAGTAGACAGCGGTCTGCTCGGAGGGGAAGGAAACTGGAGGGGATGGTGAGGTGAGGCGCGGAGTGAGGGGATCATGACCTTGACACGATAGTTGAGAGTGAACATGGTATAGTCAAAGATCTGGGACTCAATAAGAGCATTGTTGGTCACTTCATACTGTACACTGGCGACTGGCAATTAACTCAGAGCGTTGTGTTGCGTTCAAACCATTAGGAGGACTACAATTCACTTCCACAACCATAACAGATTGTGGTGTAGACAAGCTTGGATAAGTGAAATGTTAGCGGTATCCCCGATGGTAATACACAAATAAATCGGCACATAACCCGTTAGATATCTCTACGCTAGCGGTCGAACGTTTTCAGAAAAAAGAAAAAGAATCCTTGGGCTCGGAAAAGTTCCGTACAGTCGCGTCCCAGCGACAGGCAATGTTTCTAGTTCAGATTTGAATGAAAGCAATAAAATTATTTCTTTAGAAATTTCAGCAGGAAGCGTAACGATGGCGGCTTGGTTCACGAACAAGGAACCGCAGTACCAAACGTTAAGTTAAAAAATTCATTATACCCTGAAAATAATAATGCCCAGAAACTGTTTTATGGATCCAACAATGAGTGAAAAGAATAGTGTGACTGAAACACTGTGCGCGAATGCTTTAACAGCAGTGTAATATCCAATGTTATTTTGTTGCCATGGCCTATCGGAAACGAGTGTTTTGGCGATTCCTTCATTGATCGCTCAATCCATCCTTCGAGGACTACGGAAAAATCCCATTGAGTGTCCCAGCCTACAACGATCATGCCGTAGCCTTAGCCAATAAAACTCTATCCACTACAAGCGATGTGACCCTTAAACACATTTTCATACGCAATGTTGCCAAAAGCAAATTCTCTTGAATAAAATATCCTCGTGCTTTCCATCAGGAGCCTGAAGATAGATCCAGAGTCAGGCTCCGAAACGTCGCCTCTTATGAACACGCTCTTCCGGTGGAAAGCTCGAGAAGATTTTATTCTTCATCGAAAAACCTACATTCGTTCAGCAAATTCGCTGTTCTACAGACACTTCTTAATCCATGACCAGCCGAGCCAAGAATTGGTTATTGCTGTTTAATGTCAATAAACTGTTTATTCGGTAGTATTAAAGTAAATAAGGCCTGAGCTATTGTTTGTGGATTACATTAAATGATCTTTTAACTCGTGTTCTCCCAGAACAAATATCCTTGCAGATTTTTGTTGTTGTTTTTTTTTTTTTTTTTTTTTTTGTTTTTTTTTTTTGTTTATTCCGCGAGATGAAACCTCAGGGTCCTTTTTCAGCTGACCTATCCTAAGGGTCTAGGAAATGGGTAGGAACCTATGTCAGGACGGGGGTTTGAACCTCGTTCTCTCGAATGCCAGATGGAAAATGATTCACTCTGCACCTGACTCGTATCATATATACTATTTCTATAATGTGTTTTTGTCACAAGCCATTATCTACCTCTACAACTAATCGAAATCGATGAATGAACTATCCTTTGTAACCTTAAGCTATCCGCCTTGGTTACATCATATTTTCAGAAACTAATTTTTCCAAACTCGACCCTTAAAAGGTTTAAATCTCAACATTTCTAAAATGCGTTTTTTTGGGTCAGAAACCTTTATGTCCTTGGACACCTAACCGAAATCGATAAATGAAGTAGCATTATAAAGATTAAGGTGTCCGCTTTGGTTACCTCCTATTATTAGAAAGGAATTTTACGGAATTCGTTTCTTAAAGGGGAATAGTATCAATATTTCTACAACCTGTTTTTGTGTCACGAGTTATTTATCATCCTTTATATCTAACAGAAATAGATAAATGAGTTATCAGTTTAAAGATTAAGGTATCCGCTTTGGTCACATCATATTTTAAGAAAGAAAGTTTTTGAAATTTGACCCTTAAAGTGCAAAAGGTCTATATTTCCATAACGTATTTTATTTGTGAGGAGACATTTAATTCCCTTAATGTCCAACTGAAATCGAGAAATGAGGTATTATTTTAGAGATTAAGGACACTGCTTTGGTGACATTATATCTTAACAAAGAAATTTTTCGGAATTTGGCTCTTAAAGGGCTAAAGTATCAATATTTCCATAACGTGTTTGTTGTTACGAGCCATTTACCTCCCTCAACATTTTACCAAAATCGATAAATGAGGTATCACTTTAAAGATTACTGTCTCCACTAAGGTAATATAATAAATTAAGAACGATTTTTAGCAATTTTACACTGGAAGGTCGAAAGTAATAACTGTATGAATCAGCTCAGATCCAAGACGCTGGATAGTGCCACCAGATATCACAGAGGTATTATTAATATACTGAGTTATTTTGTTCAGCCTGTTATCGGTTATGTTTTTCTGTACAGAAATATTTCTGTTTTTCTGCACAATTGCTTTGTAAACATTTTACTGGCGAAATATTCAAACGGGTTACGATCACAGCAATATATATCTTAGAGATATCGATTTTCTGTCGGTATTTTGTTTAGGTTAGTTGTATTCCGTTAAGATCACTGACATAAGTTTTACCCGTTCAAAAGTGTTCCTAATTGTTTCGTAATATACCGTTAGTATTTTGTTATGTACCTATTACACTAATTTTATTTATTTATTTATTTCCAAATAGCCTATGGCTAATATATTTAGATATCAATTCATACATCATGTTTAATCAAAGTGAAAAAATATGTTAATTTTTTTGAAACTTGCAACAGTTCTGAGCCTATTTATCTGTCAAGGTAATTTGTTACACATTGTTAAACCATTGTGCAACACTATTGTTTTGCTTTACTTCTCCTGTTATAAGTCGGATGAAAGTAATTTGCCTGCTTTGTCTTGTAATAATGTAAATCATTATTCTTTTGCACTAGTCTAGACACATATCTTGGTAACATTCTCTCTGGCATGCCGCCAGATCAATGGATCCGGCCGCAAGCCAGAGAGATCTCCAAGCATCATATTCGCCGCCAAAACCTACTATTCCACAACAATTTTCTTAATTTGTATATTAAATTTACATTTTTTGCTATTTTTTTAACCAACATGATCTACAAACTTCTACTTATTATCTATAACTACGCCAAGATATTTATAATTTTGAGCCTACTTAATTTTAGTTCCATTCATTACAACAGAATGCATTGCCTCTGCCTGTTCCATAAAAATTTTCTTCCCCTTCACCATAATCATTATTTTTGACACATTCAGACTTAACAAATTTTTATTTATCCATTCATTAACTCATGTAATCTCAACATTTATCACTTTTATCATCTTCTCTAGACCTTTCCCATTATAATATATTATTGTGACAACTACAAACATGTGAATTTTACAATTCTTTAGTATTTCCGCCAGATCATTTAAATACAATATATCAGTTTACATCCTTGTGGAAGTACATGTTTCACTTATCTTTCTTCAGACAATCAAATAAACAATTGCTACAATTATAGCGGTTCCTTCCTTCTTACCATTAGAAACGAGGAACCTTACTATTAATCGAATTCACGAAATTTTCTCATGGACCAAATACACTGATCATCCAGAACATTATGCATACATTCCTACTATCGATAAAAAAAACCGTCCAGACGATAGCAGCGTCACCTGACGAGGAATGACTGCTAGTCAGACACACACACGGTGCATGTAGTAACAGTGAGCGTGCTATCCGTGTTTAGAATGGGGAAGGCGCGCGATCTATCTGAATTTGACTGAGGACAGATTGTGATGGCCCGGAGGCTCGGCACGACCATTCCTGAAACTGCAACAGTTGTCGATTGTTAGAGGAGTGCTGTGGTGAGTGTCTTCAACAAGGGGTGAAGACAAGGTGAAACCACGTCCAAACGTCTAGGGGTTGGGCGGCCACCCCTCATTACAGATGTCGGACGTCGTAGGCTGGGCTGGTAAGACAGGAGAGGCGGCAAACTGTGGCGGAACTAACATCAGACTTTAATGTTGGGCACACTATAAGTGTGTCTGAACACACAGTGCAACCAACACTCCTAAAACGATGGGCCTCCGCAGCCGACGACCCGTGCATGTGCCAATGTTAACACCACGACATCGGGAACTACCACTGTAATGGGCACGTGACCATCGTCACTGGACGTTGGCGCAGGGGCAGAGCGAAGCATGGTCTGATCAATCCTTCATCATGCGAATCCGTCGTTTTCCAGGAGAACAGCTTCTTGACACCTGTACTGCGGGACGGAGACAAGCTGGCGGCGGCTCAATTATGCTCTGGGGAACATTCACATGGGGATCCATGGGTCCAGTGGAGCTCGTGCAAGGCACCATGACGGCCAATAAGTATCGTACACTGGTTGCAGACCACTTTTATCCGTTCCCAACGGCAGTGGTATTTTTCAACGAGATAATGCGCCATGTCACAAGGCCAGGAGTGTGACGGAGTGGTTCGAGGAACACAGTGGCGACTTGCAGTTGATGTGCTGGCCCCCCAACTCGGCAGATCTGAACCCGATCAAACACATCTGGGATGTGATTGAACGGGCCGTTGGAGCTCATCGCCCCCCTACGCGGGATTTACTGCAGTTAGTTGACTGTGTGTGCAGAAGCAGATGTGGTGTCAACTCCCTCCAGCTTAGCCGGTCTCGGTAGCGTAGCGACCTTGCCGAAGGTCGCCGGTTCGAATCCGGCAGCGGGTATGGATGTTTAGGTGTTGTGTGTCCTGCCCGTCCTGTGGTGTCTATACCTGGGAATTAAAAAAAAAAAAAAAACGTACTGGAGAAACTAATTCACTGGAAAAGATTTCATAGACACATTGAATTGGCCGAATGGCTTAGTTGTCAAAAAAAACCTCCTTCCAGCGACCTGCGAAGGCCTCATTGCTCCCATAACAAGATGCGTCGCAGCTAATATCCGTGCCAAAGGCGGACATACCGGCTATTAGGGAGGTGGTCATAATGTTCTGGTTGATCAGTGTAGTTAGTTATAATTACATTTGGAAGGAATTATCTGATTAATATCAATTACTACATAAATCTATACGCCCCAGCTGGTGTAATGTTATACGCCGTTAATTTACCGCATGATGCAGCCCGTGTGTGTTTGGTGTCCTGATTGCAGAGTGCCGCCTAATGACCCGTAAGAAGCGGCGGCGTGGTCCGGTGCTCGTCTCGCACTCTTCAGGCGGATGCAGGGAGCGTTCTTTGGAGGGCTGCCAAACGGCCACGGAACTAGCTACAGGCCTGCCAACACTCTCTCCACAACACTAAGCACCAGAGATGTTAAAACTCCGGGCTGCTGCAGCCGGCCCTTTTACTGCCCCTCGCCGCGCAACCTGCCAACTGTCTTCACCAGCGAGCTTCCTTTCCAGCGGCAGGAGTGAAATGAGACGCTCCCTCACTTCCGCTCTCTTAAAACGGTGCTGCACACTGGTCTTCGCTTAGTACGTCAAATTAACTGAACTTTCATATTGAGAAGGCAGCCACATACATTCTCACTCAGTGCTGCCAGCCACTTGGCTTTGAATATCCGTAGATGGCCGCTAAAATTTCCGTAGATTGTGTGTAAAAATCCAGAGAATCGCTAACTGAAAGACTGAAACAATAAATATTGATGTGTGGGTGTAGACTTTCCCGGCGTAGTGATGAAATATAATCTTCACGGGTGTTC
Source organism: Vandiemenella viatica (assembly GCA_031002005.1). Taxonomy (NCBI): domain Eukaryota; kingdom Metazoa; phylum Arthropoda; class Insecta; order Orthoptera; family Morabidae; genus Vandiemenella; species Vandiemenella viatica. The sequence goes on from JARYHS010008075.1 coordinate 184,072,221, forward strand.
AGCCGGATGGTGTCAAAGTAACACGATGATTCGACAGCAAGCTCGGCTGTCTTCATCAGGTATCAGGTACGACAGCCAGCAGAGACCGATACCTGATGAAGACAGCCGAGCTTGCTGTCGAAACGTCGTGTTACTTTGACACCGTCCAGCTGAACACCCGTGAAGATTATATTTCAAATATTGAAGAGTCACAATTAAGAATACTTTTTATTTCCAGGTCTTTAAAACTCGAAATACAAAATAATATTCTACATTGAAAGTAAGAAATAGATATCTCTCTCTCTTTTTTTTTTTTTTTTTTTTTTTGGAAATGGGGAGGCACACATTTTTTTCGACACTAAATTTAGAATATTCAACCTCTTTTTTTTTCTTTTTTGTTTCGGCAGGCGCTTTCCTTTGAGATATATTAGGAAACTGCGCCCACCCTGACTGACTTTAGATCACGGAAACCACCGAGTATGGCTGCTTAAACCATTTTTTATTAATCATAGAAGAAGGTAGACATTCAGCCTTCTCGGAAAGCCTTGCGAACGAGAATGTTACCGTGCATAAAGAGTGCGCCGATAGTTCTGTATTACAGTCTTTTAAGACCTATAAAATGAATAATCAAACAAAATATAGCTTTATTTCAATCGTTCATTCACACGAGCGGTTGCAAGGAAACGATTCACAATTATTGAAAATTCTGTAATACATTAACACTAGGGCCTATACGCTCAAAGTTTAACAAAGCACCCATTTAAGGAAAAATCAACAAATATTAAAAAAATAGCAAAAATCCGTAGATATTTTAACAAAATACGAAAATAAATTTCATAAAAATCCGTAGATCTACTGATAAATCCGTAGAATTGGCAGCACTGTTTTCACTGGTAAAATTTTAGCTTGAAATTATGCCCGCACAAGGTTCATTATGCCCGCACAAGGTTCATTATGCCCGTACAAGGTTCATTATGCCCGTACAAGGTTCATTATGCCCGCACAAGGTTCATTATGCCCGCACAGGGTTCATTATGTTCATTATTATAACGCTGTACAGGGGCTGTGCCTACACACATATCGCCTACTAGAGCAATGTGATACGGTAGCTAAGAGGTTAGGTGAATAAGTAGTCCGACGTTGCTCCAAGACAAGTTGTTTAATCACCAGTAGTTGGTACAGGACTGCCGTGTTGGGCAATTGAGGCGTCTTATATATTAGATCAAATGTTCTAAAAAGTATTTCCAGAACTTTCTGTACTTAACTGAATTTAGTATAATGTTATAGAACAATCTAGAAAGGGTTAGATATATATTGATATATATATTGATATATATGCGACGGAGCGCACGCTCGAGTGACAATCTCCCTATACAGCCATCATTCCCTTTTCCTCTTCCACCTTCTTTTATCCTCTACTAATTTGAACTTATTTCAGTGTTTTTAGTATATTATTCATCATTTCTCTTGGTAATTGATTCCAATCCCTTACACCCTCCCCTACAAAAGAAATTTTTCTCACACCCTTAAGCCTGAAATCTAGGTCCAACTTGTGGTCATGGCCATCATTATCCATCCCCACACCTCTTTTAGTTTTCCCACCTATATCTTTCCATGCCTCATCACCAATATACGCTTTGTACACATCCATGAACCTCCTTCTATCTTCCAACGAATCCCTCACCAGCTCCTCTATCGTATTAGTTACCGGTTGTGTTCTGGGGTAATTTTCAAAGTTAAATCTAGCAGCCCTCCTTTGCACCCGTCCCCAACTCCTGTATTTGATACTCAAAATGTGGGCCATATTCATGCAGTTGTCTAACCAATGTTTTGTACTTCTCTCGTACATCCCCTCATCACTCTCTCCAACATGTGAAGGATTTAGAAACCTTTCCCTACTATATTCCCAGTTATGTTTGTTATCATATGCTATGCCGAGGCATTTGCATTCCTAGTCTTCAACAAGCAAATCCTTCCCCAACTTAAAATCATAATCCTTTAATTTTTTATCTGTGTACCTAATAAGCTAGCTGTCTTTGCATTTATCTTCATCCTATGTTGACTCACGCAGCTAGTTTTCCTATCTAGATCACCCTGCAGCTGTTTACAGTCTTCAACCGTTTTCATCCTGTTATATAACGTTATGTTATCTGCAAACAATGTAACTTCTGATAGTAAACCATTAACCAATCATTTATAAGAATAAAGAATAACAATCGTCCCAATACACTACGCTATGGAATCCATCCGTTCACTTCTACTTCTTTTGATACTGCATTTCCCACCCTAACATTTTGCTTTTTACCTGTTAAGAATTTTTTTAACCACAAAATCACCTTTTCGTCAACTCCAATAGTTTTTTCCTTATTTAGCACCACCTTATGGCTCACTCTATCAAAAGCTTTTGCAAGATCTAGTGCTACACTATCAATTTGGCCTCCATTGTCCTTTTTATCAGAAATAACTTACATATATTTTACTGAGATTCGCATTAATTTCCTTGCCTCACACCATATAACCAGGAAAGAGGGAGGGGGGAAATAGCTTTTAAAAATATATTGCAGGCATAATTCAAAAACTACTCAACGGATTCTAATGGGGTTTCACAGCTGGAATTCTCAATTAAAATCTGTGGTATTTTTCATTAGTCTACAATACATGAGGTTGCAGCAGAAAATTAAAATCTAAGTGTATTCAGTTTTGATACATAGTCTAAATTTTCTAAATTTAAAATAGTTTATTTAAATAATACTGGCATTTGTTTCTTTTTCGAACCAGAAACCAACCATGAGATTTTTGTCATTGGTTTTGGTTCCAATGGCCCACTAAGAAATTGTGGTATATGTAATTTCAGTGGGACTGTAATTTCTTTCTGTCAGAATTTTTTGAAAATTACGGGAATCTGCGGTATGTATTTGATTTATATCCTATTTCTGAAGCCACACATAAATTTAGGGCAAAAATTAGTTTTTTTATATCAAAAATTGAGTTTCTGAACGTGTTAATTTTTTGTAATTCCATGCGGCTCAAGTATTGTTAATGTTCTGGATAGTGCTGCCAGATGCTGCAATTTGATTGGGTAACGTAATAATATTGCTCCCTAAATTACTTCTGGCTCGTCTTCCTAACCACGCTGTAGGCATTGGAAAACGTCTGGTCTTCAAATTTGTTTAGTTTTCCTACGCAGTTAACAGGTAAATGATCGGTAAGTGACTGCAGAGTTTATTAGTTGAAAAAAAGTGCAACAAATATAGAGGTAGAGGAAATTAATTGGTAATACTTTATGGAATTTTATCGCACATTTTTCAATAATAGCGACATCATGTTAGCTCGACTGGCGACCGTGACAGAACAAGAATATTTTAAGTGAATTGCTTAAAAATTTATTACAAAACACTTAGGTCCCATCACCTGTTCTTCCTTGTATTAGGACAAACAAATAACTATCATGGCGCCAGATCAGAAATTTTCCGTCATCGAGTTGCAAGCTTCTGTGGGGCACTTAGTGTTGTAAAAAAACAGTTTTTTTTCTGACGTGAAAAAAAAACATGAAAAAAAACTGTGAAAAAAAACATGTTTTTTTTTCTGGGACATGTTTTTTTTCATAACTACTAAATTTCAAATTTTTAAGGCATTTATCATTTAATATGACTGTTTTAGAGTTTATACTAAGTACTTATCTTACTTTTAAATCTACTATAACTTTCTGGTTCAGTAGAAAAAAAAATTACAAAAATATTGGTAACATCGACTGAAGTTTTCTTTTACGAAAGGGGACTTCCCGAAAAGGCTAGGTTGCGTGAGAAGGAATCCCCGTTCGGCCGTTCCCCATTGTTTGGATTGATACTCGTTATTTGAACTAGTGCTGCCAGGCCCTACAAATTTATCTGTAGACCTACGAATCTTTTCAAAAAATTAGGAAATTTAACTACGGTTTTTTGCCTCTTTTTATTACTTGTTGTGCTTTCCTTATTTCGTATACTTGTTAAACTCGCAGCGTATAGTGATAATACTGAGTCATTGTCAGTAATTATGAATAATTTCCTTGCAACCGTTGGCGTAAACCAACGATTGAAAACAAATAAAGCTCCTATTTTGTATGATAATATATTTAAATTCAAACTTAAAAGACCGTAATACAGAACTATCGGCGCAGTCTTCATTCACAGTGTGTACTTTGCTCACAATTTAAAATTGCAATCTCAAAAGCTTTTGCATGCAATACAACCAGTAAAAGAAAATGTAACTATTTCTGAAGTTATGGATCTAGAGGGGACAGAAGAAGAAACAGAAAATTCCAACTCCGACTGAACTAGTGTTGGTAGTACTGATACTAGTGAATGTGGTACCGACATAGAAGATGAATAAAAAATTATTTTACCTATATAGATACATTTATGAATCATTATGTAAGATATTATATGATTTAGTAAGGTTTAAAACACACGTGTAAAATGTAAGTTCCATAAATAAAACTATAATTTATCAAATACTGTATATAGTTTTTCTGAAAAAAAAAACCAAAATTTAGAAAAAAAACGAGGGTGCTAAGTTTTTTTTCATGTTTTTTTCACAAATCTGAAAAAAAATTTTTGTTTTTTTTCAGTTTGCAACACTAGGGGCACTCAATTAATCTAAAATCTGACAAGGAGTCAGATCGAAAGAAAAAAGTTTTGAGACCAGTGCGTTCTCCACATGACGCCTTACGGCTGTCACACCTCGACACTGAGTGAATTTACAAAAAATGAAAACGTAGAGAAGACCATAGACATGTGGAAAGAATAGTGCCAGGTTGAACAGGAAAAAATAGTAATAGAAAAACCGATATTAGATCAGTTACAAAGGTCAAAGACATCTTGGAGAAGATTACCATCCTTAATTGGCAGGGGGCCAGCCGTATTTCTTGGAAGAAAGATGGACAAAAACTTCATTGCATTGGAGCCAAAGAGATCTTCAGAGACTAGGGATAGGCAAATTAAAAAAAAGTATCGCTATATATCGTATCGATATTTACAAACAGTATCGATGTATATCGAGAAATAAATATCGATATGTCGGTACGTCAGGTACTTCGTCAACGCATTAACTGTTATTTATCAATGAACAAACAAGTTGAAAACAGAAGCTGCTAACTTATGTCAACTCTCAATTTCGCAACACGGGTGCGTAGTCAATATTGACCAATTATAAAAATAACCTAACCATTAACATACAAATATGACGTAAACCTGTTAAAATTTAACAGCTTTTTTAATCTCCTAACCGTTTTTGAAAAGCTGTTAAATTACGACCAATTAATTTTTAAGACGATTTCAGAAAATTGGATGTGTCGGTAGCCAGTAACGTATTAAATTGAATACCGAATTGCTTTCGTACAAAAATATCAAATTGGTACTTAAATTTGAATAACAAATATAATATCCATTTTAGATATGTCGAAAATAAAAATATCGACTGTAAATATCGATTATTTTAGGAAATAATATCGATACTGCGATACGTTGATATATTTTGCCGAAGCCTATCAGAGACCAAGAGAAAGACTGCCAGAACAAGTACATATAAAGTACCACTGGGGTTTGGTAAGAAAGGATCGCCCATGACTGCTCTACCTAGAGAATTTTTTTACATCTGCTTAACGTCTCTCTAACAGCGAGGTCTTTAGAGACGGGAAATGATGTGGGACAAGGAATGGGAAGGAATTCGGCCATGGCCTTTTGAAGGAGGCCTCCCGGCATTTGCCTGGAGTGATTTGGGAAACGATGGAAAACCCAAATCTGGATGCCCAGACAGGGATTCGAACCACCGTCCTCCCGAATGCGAGGCCAGAACGCTAACCGTTACACCACCAGGCTCGGTCTACCTAGAGAAGAATGCAAAATTTCTAACCGAACTGATAACTTAAGTGTCCACATCATTAATGATTGAACTGGTTGAACATGATGATGGTATGATTTGGTTTCTTCAAAAAAGGCATTACTACCAGCCCAACGGCATCAATCTTTTTTTTAAATACGTAAAAATAATGTAATTTATATTAAATTAATTGAATTGCAATGGAGCGCACCGTCCGGTGGCAATTTCCCTACACACGTTTTCCCCCTATCCTGCATCCACCTACATTTGCCCTACATAAATTTTAACTTCAAACTCTTCCAACGTTTTTGGTAAATTATTCGTTTCTCCTGGCAATTTATTCCAATCCTTGACACCCTTATCCAAAAAAGACAATCTTCCTACACCCTTGTGCCTGAAATCGAGTGCCAGCTTGTGATCATGGTCATCTTCTCTCTTCCATGCACTACTTTTAATACTTAAACCATTACCTTTCCACCCCTCATCACCAATATACGCCTTGTACACTCCCATGACCCTCTTCATCCTCCTCCTGTCTTCCAGTGAATCCCATTCCAGCTCTTTTATCATATTTATTGCTGACTGCGTTCAGCGGCAATTTCCAGTGACAAATCTAGCAATCCTTCTTTGCATTCTCCCCAACTCAAGTATTTGATACTCAAAATGTGGGTCCCATACTACACTACCATATTCGAGCAATGGTATGACCAAAGTTTTGTAACCCAATTCCTTCACTTCTCTCATACATCCCCTTATCACGCTCTCCAACAAATCCAGAATTTTGAAAACTTTTCCTACTACCAGTCCAATGTGTACTGCCCAGTTAAGCTTGTTATCAAATGTAATGCCAATGCAATTGTGGAATTTGATAGTTTATTAAAATATCCTGTCACGCAACAGCTGGAAAATTAAATCAACTACTTTGTGATCGGATAACCGGAAAATTTACAGTCTTATTTGTAACAGCGACTCAATTTTTAAGCTGTATAGGAATTTAGTTCTGGCAACCAAGGGAGTCGTATAATGCGTTCCTTAGAAGTAGGAATGTAGCCGGCCTCGGTAGCGTAGGGGTTAGAGTGCTATCTCCGCGTACCGAAGGTCGCCGGTTTGAGTCCGGCCGAGGGCATGGGTGTTTAGTGTTGTGTCTGTGAATGTCTTGTCCGTGTTGTAGTGTCCTTGTGTCAATACTTGATAGCAACAAATCACATTGAGCTAGCTGTATGGCCCAGTAGCAGAATGCCATTAAAAAAAAAAAAAGTACGAATGTAACGGAGATCTGCAATTGTGGAATTTCCGCATGAAATTCTACCTCTAGTTTCGCATCCTCGACTTTTAATGCGGCAGTATAGCGTACGTTTCGTTTACATTGCAATATATATAGTATACCTTAATCTTTTCACTTAGTTCGAGACTCCAGCTATGGTGGTTTAGCTAACTATAACTGGGTTGTTTCATTTCTTACGAGACTGTAATTAAAGTAACAATGAGCTGAACGATGTTATTACAGTGAAGAGCCAAAGAAACTGGTACTCCTGCCTAATATCGTGTAGGGCCCCCGCGAACACACCGAAGTGCCGCAACACGACGTGGCATGGACTCGACTAATGTCTGAAGTAGTGTAGGAGTGAATTGACACCATGCATCCTGCAGGGGTCCCATGTTACTCCAACTGCACACGCCCGACACCATTACAGAGCCTCCACCAGCTAGAACAGTCCCCTGCTGACATGCAGGGTCCATGAATTCATGAGGTTGTCTCCATACCCGTACACGTCCATCCGCTCGATACAACTGGAAACGAGACTCGTCAGACCAGACAACATGTTTCCAATCATCAACAGTCTAATATCGGTGTTGACGGACCCAGGTGAGGCGTAAAGCTTTGTGTCGTGCACTCAGGAAGGGTACAGGAGTAGGCCTTCGGTTCCGAAATCCCATATCGATGTTATTTCGTTGAATTGTTCGCACGCTGACACTTGTTGATGGACCAGCATTGAAATCTGCAGCAATTTGCGGAAGGGTTGCACTTCTGTCACGTTGAACGATTCTCTTCAGTCGTCGTTGGTCCCGTTCTTGCAGGATCTATTTCCGGCTGCAGCGATGACGGAGATTAGATTTTTTACCGGATTATTCGATATTCATGGTGCACCCGTGAATTTTTCGTACCGAAAATGCTGTGTCCCATCTCTCTTACGCCGACTATAACACTACGTTCAAACTGATTTTAATCGTGACAACCTGACATTATAGCAGCAGTAGCACATATAACGCCTGCGCCAGACACCTGTTGTATTATATAGGCGTTGCCGACTGCAGCGCCGTACTCTGAGTGTTTACATATCACTGTGTTTGCATAAGCATGCCTATACCAGGTTCTTTGACTCTTCAGTGTAGCTAAGAACCAATTTACTAGTTTTAACTTGCATATAAAGTAAAGGCGCCAATTCAGAGTCAAACTTGTATGACCTGGGTGTAGAAATACCGTAGGATGCGCTCATTCATTCACGCTGTAGGAAGGGGTCCAAGCAGTTCTTTCCACTCGTACTTTCTAGTGGCGCACTAGAGTCCTAATAGCACTGTCGTAGGGTTTCCTCCAATCACAACCCAACGTCATAACTTGTTGGACGGCAGGGACTCATGTTGGTTTTTGAGAGTTTAAGAACATCTAAAAGATCCTGCATGTAGTCCAGCAACCCCTTTCATGGCCCAAAAGGAGTCCCACATAGGAAAATCGGATCATCATAGGTCCTACAAGTAGGACTGTGAATGACACGTTAGAGAGGTGGAAAGGCGGGTCGCGGGAACATTTCAATCAGTCGATCCGCGATCCCCGCAAAGTTCATATGACAGAGATTGTTTTGTTGACGCGTGAGCAGTTATGTCATCAACATCATCATCATCATTAGACTTTTCCGCCTTTGCGGTCGTCCTGCTCAACCTCCTCCAAATCTTGTGGTAATTTCATGATTTTTCCTTCGCCACTTTTCTCCAAACGACGCTGCATCTTTCTTCACTTGGTCCATCCATGTGGCCCGACATGCAAACGATACTACCCATTCCAATTTCTTCCCGTTGAGTGACACATTCTTTGAAGGGCCAGTGTTTCTTGTTTTCTTCATTATCTTGTTTTTTTTTGTTTTTTTTTTTACACTCATTTCCAGGTCATGTTTACACATTGCAGCCCACCATTTCCGTAATTCTCTTTTCAGATCATTCTCTGTCTCCTCCCATAATATTTTGTCATCAGCATATGCTATCACCTTCAGCTCTATTGGATCTCTGCAACCCTGGACATCTGCGGTTACTACATCTAATTCTACATTAAACAGGACAGATGACAATACACTTCCTTGTCTGACTCCTCTTTCCGTATTTTTTTTTTTTTTTGCTGTCGTCAGTCTTTCGACTGGTTTGATGCAATCCACCATCCCTTCCTATCCTGAGCTAACCTCTTCATTTCTACATACCCCTTACAACCCACGTCCTCAGTTATCTGCTTCATATATTCCTCTACAGTTCTTACCTTCGACTGTTCCCTCCACTAACAAATTAACCAATCCAGCATGTCTCAAAATATGACCTACCAGCCTGTCTCTTCTTCCTGTAAGCTTCTTCCACAAACTTCTTTTCTCACCCATCATTTCCAAAACTCGTTCATTTCTTACTTTGTCTGTCCACTTAATTTTCAGCATTCTTCTGTAGCACCACATTTCAAATGCTTCAATTTTCTTTCTTTCCTGTATTCCTAAAGTCCATGTTTCGCTACCGTAAAGTGCTGTTCTCCACACATAGAGTTTTAAGAAGTTCTTTCTAATTCCCAGATCAATATTTGAAACTAAAAGGTTTTTCTTTTTCATGAAGGCTCTTTTTGCTAGTGCTATTCTGCTTTTAACATCATTCCTGCTTCGGCCATCGGTTGTAATTTTGCTTCCCAAATAACAGAACTCTCTTACTTCTCCTATTGCATCAGATCCTATTTTTATATTTAATCTACTAGTATTGGTACAATTTCTGCTACATTTCATCACTTTTGTCTTGCTTTGATTTATATTCAGTCCAAAATCTTCCTTTAGTATTTTGTTCATGCCATTGAGTAACTTCTCAATATCCCCAGCCCTCTCTGATAACAAGACAATGTCATCAGCAAATCGTAGCATACTGATTTTTTCTCCCTGAAAGCTTATGCCACATGGAAATTTTTCTTGTAATGATTTTAATTCAGTTGATAAATTGAGCAACTTTTTTGCGGTTGAAAGAATAGGCAGAAAATAATATGACGGTATTAGTGCAAATAGACTTTGTTTATCTAAAATGTGAAATTTGTTATGAAAATACGGTATACATATTTTGATTTTAAGTTTATTTTTAATAAAATATAAAAATATAAATAATTATAAATTTTTGAGTGAAGATTTTCCCGGCGTACTAATTCAATGTAAGCTTCACGGGTGTTCAGTCCGATAGCATCATAAAAACACAACGTTTCGACAGCTTGCTCTACTGTAATCATCAGGTGCGGAAAGCTTCAGGCGCTGTAAGCTAGAAGTCACCGCTTAGCACCTGATGATGTCATTTTATGACGCTATCCGGCTGAACACCCATGAAGCTTACACTGAATTATAAATTAATGTTTCCACATCCGCTTATGCAAAATACCCGCGGATGCCAAGCAATGAACATACGTATCCGCTAAGGTGACCTCCGTTTCGACCCTTCTCAGAAGTGCATTCCTGTAAGAGAATACTTGTTTCCAAAGCGAAACTTGAGTGCTTCCCTCCAAACTACCTGGAGATGGAGCTCTGGAGAAGTGGGCCAAGCAGCCCCTTTCTATTCCAGATAGCGTCACGTGGACGTTACCCGCCCACGCTCGACCCCGCAGTCTGTCTCCTAATTGGCTGCGAGTGCGGCGCCAGTCTGTTTGCGGATGCAGATTCGTTCCTCGTCTCCGATTTCCATTTACTCCGCGTCTCGTCCGGAGTCATTTGAATACTGCAGACTTTGTCTCGGCGCGCTCTATTTGACTTCCCCCGGGTCATTCAATTACCGCAGAGATCGAGGCGGAGGGGGAGGGGGGAACAGAACCGATCAGCGCCGTGGGATTGTTTTCCTCCGAGTCTCATCCGGTCGTAGCGAAGGGCACTGCTAGACCATAGTGGCATATCTCCTCCAGAGTCGATGTACGGTGTCTATTCATCTGTAACAAACGTCCGAATGCTGCACCTCCCAAGAAAAACTGATTCAATTTTTAATTTTTATCACTAATCCAATTTAATTCGCTTGGTCACTTATGGAGACCCCTCACACGCTATTCAGTGAATGAGTAAATCACGTTATTACTATCAACCATGAACGCAATGTATGAAATGCCAAAGATTTGAACAATTAAGATTGCTTCATAATTCAATATGACACAAAAAAACAGCGGTCGTATTTCCTAGGGTTCGAATCTTTATGACCTGAAAATATAGAAATATGCATGAAAAACTGATCTTAAAAACGGCTAAAAACAACTAAAATATAAGAAAATATGACCAAACACTTAAATTTGTTATACATCAAAACGTGCCCAGTTATACATCATTTATTTGATCTGGTAGTATTGCTTTCAAGTAGATAGATTAATTTGCTTCCATGCACAAACTGCACCATTGGAAAACTAAGTTTGAAATATGTTATGTTGAAGTCACTTTAATTTCACTTTACAGAAAAAAAAAACAGTTTCGTCTGTACACATCATCAAATTCCTTTTAGTAACTCTTAACTTAGTACTTTCAGAAAATTTAGTTTGGCTTGGCGAGTTTCAATTGGCTCACTGCAGATTTAGCGATAACTGAGTATTATTTTCAAAAGTTTTGGCTTCAATGGGACATTGATTGACGCGGCTCGACATAGACATGCTGCCGCCACATTGGCAAGATTGAGAGGCGGTAGGAACATTTACGTTCAGAGAGTGACAATAATGTATAACTTTTATTCTTGACTGGGGAATTCTGACCAATTCAGTCACAATTATTTTTGGTATTTCTTCTAATGCTTAATAGGACTACAGTTCTGTAAACAATTGTCTTAGTTTCTTTTCATGTATAACTTATAGTGAATTCCCAATATTATTAAAAAAATTGCTAGATTTTTCCTCGACATAATGACAATATGAGCATAAATATTATCGGAATATGACCAAAACAAGCAAAATGGTGTTAATATGCTTTTATATGCCATATATAATACATTTAAATACAATTTGAAACCTCGACTCAGTGTTTAATTCAGCATTACAGCTCAAAAATAAGGCAGGGGTAAAAATATGACTTGTTCTATAAATATGATCCCTTGTAATTACAATTTTTTTAGGGTTACCTACTGAATGAGATATAGTAGTGCAGTGGTCGACGTATTTCTGTTCGTGATTAATATTCCTATTATTATTTTTAAGTCCCTTCAGATGCAAGAGATTTTAAACAAATTTTGCAGAGGGAACTCATAGTGTGAAGCACACATCAGCTTCGTATCCCAGCAAGATCAGACCAACGCGTCACGTTGTTTGACATAAACAGGGACTATTCAACATCAGAGGCCGCAACTGAAACAACGTTACGAGCTTTAATTTAATTTAATTGCAATGGAGCACAGGCTCGGGTGGTAATTTCCCTACACACCCATCTTCCCCCTATCCTGCACCCACCTACATTTCCCCTCTACAAATTTTAACTTTAAATTCTTTCAAAGTTTTCGGTAAATTATTCATCATTTCTCTTGGTAACTCATTCCAATCCCTGACACCCTTACCTAAAACAGAGAATCTTCCCACACCCTTGTGCCTGAAATCGAGTGCCAGCTTGTGGTCATGGTCATCTTTTCCCCTCCATGCATTACTTTTCATACCTATTGCAATATGTTTCCATGCCTCATCGCCAGTATATGCCCTGTACACTCCCATGACCCTCCTCATCCTCCTCCTGTCTTACAATGAATCCCATTCCAGCTCCTTTATCATATCCGTCACTGATTGCATTCTGCGATAATTTCCCGAAACTAATCTAGGAGCCCTTTTTTTGCACCCTCTCCAACTCCTGTATTTGATACGTAAAATGAGGGTCCCATACTACACTAACATATTCGAGCAATGGTCTCACCAACTTAAACTTGTCTCCTCTTATCCTTAACATTAATCCCGCACTGCAGGGTCTACTTTCCAGGAATTATTCTTCCATTTGTGCTGATAATTATAATTACAATTACACAAACACTATTAGAGTACCGAGGTTTTCCTTGAAGGATTCTTGTAACATTAAGTTCAAGCGCCCTTCCCCCGTACATACGTACACTTACTGAACTATATTTCTGGACCACAGATGAGAAATATGGGCTGCAAAATATGTCTCGGAAGATATCTGCACGAGATGCCTGATAAATATGGCTCTGGTATCTATTTATGCGCGTCGTAAATCTTCCCCTGTCGGTGTCTGCCGCCCTGAATACATAACACGGAAGAGCATCGTGATGGAGGAGGCATCCGCTGAGAACGGCAAGGACCTAACTGCATCGTCCAGCCGCCGAAGGGAGCGGTCTGACGACTGTCAAGGTATGGCTTCGTCCTCGTCGCCACACCTAATCAATTCCGACCCCAGTGTTTTACCAGTCTGAAGAACAATAGTTTGCAGTAGCTATCAACAATCAAACAATGTCACTGTATCTCCTCTGAAAATGGAGGTCTCGCCTATACTACTCTCTGATTTTACTTTTTAAATCTGCGGAAAAACTTGTTTGGGCGGTGAGAAAGCGCCACAAAGTTGCGGGTGGAAGGGTGGAAACTGAAAATTTTAACTTTCATTCTTTTTTTTTTCTCTTTTTTTTTTTTTTTTTTAACGCAAAGGACGTCAATAACTTTTTTCTGAAGTTGCAAAAGTCTCGGTCTAAAGTTTTTTAAATACAAGCAGATAAAAATCATGTGATGCATCAGTCGAAACTAGAGTAAATGGTAACTTTGTTGTAGGCCATGTTCCGCAGTTGTTGCTTAAGTATTTTTGAATGAAAATCCGTCTTCTAACAACTGTTTGGGTGTAGTTAAAGGTGCAACTCAATAGCAAATTAAATAAATAGAGTGAAGTTAGCAATATTAAAGGATATAATGCTAAACTGTAAGAAGGAACAACGGTCCAGAGAAAAGCGGAAGGTGCTGTTCCGGACTGACATGTGCTAGCAGCCACAATTTTTAGTAAGTAGAGTGTATGTACATAAAGCTTGTAACCATACAGATAATTTAGTATTAAGAAGTGAATTTATGTTTGAACACAGATACTACGAAAACAATATATACAACAATTATAGCAGACTGAATCTACAGATGTTCCAATATTACAGCATGAATATATGTATATAATTATTGTACTAGATTCGCATACACAAATATGATCAAAATATTATGCTATTTATAGCCACTGACGATGCCCCACTCCAGAAAGGCGAAACGCGTCTGGTAGATGAAAGTTAACAATAAAAACAGTTGTTAGAAGACGGATTTTTATTCAAAAATATTTAGAGTATATGGGTTTTCGGATTTATCGAAATAGTCTAAATTTTGATCTAACTGCCCTAAAAGTCGGTCGCGATCTTTTCACCTCCAGTTCAGCTGATTATTGCGAAAATCTAAGTCTGATGTAATTTTGTATGCTGGAAAGCCTAACTCTCCCCAGCTAAGGATGTCAAGAAAGAAACAATTAGTTAATACCAGAAAAAAAAATATTCGATCATGTGAAAAAAAAAAAATGCATAATGTTTCCCACGGGGAAGAAAGAATAAATACGTATCACGATTCCTCACTCTTTTTTTAAAAGTTGCCACTAATAACAGAAATATCGTGGGAAATATATATATGTTACTCATCACTGCAAATAAAACCTTTTGATTATTGGGTTTCTTAAGAAAAAACATTTTTAAGGTTAGCTGTTCACGAAGATCGACCAGTCACACTTATACAGGAGTGTCCTTCTGCCAAGTTATTATTTATTCAAATCTGTCGTGTGCGGAAGTAAATTAAAACTTAATGGCAACATCTTTTTAGGGAGCATAATTACACCCTGGACTTAGGGGTGTCATGTGTTAATTTCATTGTTTTCTCTCGAGAAAAATTAATAATTTTTGATTACATATGTTGGAAAGTGGTTATTGTGAGAAGACATAAAAGTGACAATTCTCCTAATCCGATTCAGATTCAAAGTGATTTCGCCGTTTCCAAAACGAGCGTTGTACCGACCATTGCAGTGGTTACATATGTTACAAAATTAATATGATTCCAGGGTCAAAAAATGAAAACTTCCATCGAGAGGCTGATATAGTAATCAAACATCAGAAAACTTATATAATAGCTGAGGCTTTCTCGGTGTCATATATATAGATGAAATTTTCTCGGGAAACTGGACGAGTGAGAACGTTTGTAACGCACTACTTTTCGGCGGCCATATGATCTGCCGCCATCGTCAAGTGACTGCTGCCTGTTGGTGATGGGGTTGCTTATATATCGCACGGAACCGTTAAATACTGGGGGGATTGTTGGTGCTGATTGTTGGCGTTGACTGTTGGCTCTGATTGTTGATGGGCAGATAGAGAGGCTATTCACAGTATCGATGTAATCTCATTTTCTGTTTAATTGGTCTCCAGGCTTCTCTTAATTGAAAACCAGCATCTCTATTTACAAGATCACCCGGTATACGGATTTCGACAGGTTCGGAAAAAAATGCTGTCCCAGGGATCTCTCGTGCGATCAAAAAATTCTGTAGCTTTAAAATCGAACATCGACACCGGGCACGGCTTCGATTTTGAAGCTACAGAAATTCTCGCTCGCACGAGAGGTTACTGGCACAGCATTTTTTTTTAACTGCTTAACGTCTCTGAACAGCGAGGTCTTTAGAGACGGGAAAGGATGAGGGGGGCAAGGAATAGGAAGGAATTCGGCCATGGCCTTTTGAAGGAAGAATCCCGGGATTTGCCTGCAGTCATTTGGGAAACCATGGAAAACACAAATCTGGATGTCCGGACGCTAACCGTTACACCACCACTCTCAGTCATATTTTTTTTTTTTTTCGGAAGCTGTTGAAATCCGTATACCGGATAATCTTGTAAATAGAGATGCTGGTTTTCAATTTAGTGAAGCCTGGAGATCAGTTATACAGAAAATGAGATTACATGGGAACTGTGAATAGCCTCCCTAACTGCCCGTCAACAATCAGAGCCAACAGTCAACGCCAACAATCAACAACAACAATCCAGCTAGTGTTTAATGGTTCCGCGCGATATATAAGCATCCCCATTACCCACTGGCAGCAGACACCTGACAATGGCGGCAGAGAATAGCATCGAAACGTCGTGAGTTACAAACGTTCTCATTCATCTATTTTCCCGAGAACATTTCATCTATCATAAAACTTTCTCCAAAGACACCTAGTCAACACTACCATAAAATTAATGTTATTAACACTTTACCCCTTCAAACTAAAATAGAAACAAGTCCCATTCCAAACTCACTGGCTACACATTGCGGTATTTTTCCCTTGAAGAGTAGACGTTACGATAGCAACACGTTTTCACTTTGAATTTTACTTTGAATCCCATATTTTGCGCACTTCCTGCATCGTGCATTGTCGCCTTCTTCCTGCCTGTATTTTCGAACGTGTTTGTCTGTTCGGCTGAGAGGCACTTCGAGGCGCAAGTGGCGCCACTCCCACTGTGCCGTCGTTATCGTAAACACTGTCTGGAGACGGGGGGACCTGTTTCCTGTTTTGTCTCTCGCTATACACGCGCTGTCGGCTGCTACATGTCGTAATGCCTGGCTGCGACGGGAAAGCCCGACCATTGTCAGCAGAGAAACAGCCTGGATCGAGGAGGTGATGGAGGTCCTATCTAGTGTCTGAAACGTCTCTACGGACACTTCGCAACCAAGTACTATAGCTCACCGACACAGTCCCATTCGCAGTTACTCAGCGTTGGATTGTATGTCTGAAGCAGAGGACCAAGTATTGAGCCTTGAGGAACACCGTCTTTAACTATTACACTTATCAAATTTTCCCTGGTGCCAGTATTTACAAGTTTTCTTTTAAACTTAGTTTTTAGCTTGCACTAGTTTTGGAGATGCTCTAGGTCCTAATGCTAGGTTTATTTATTTATCGCATGGCAATTTACACACTTTTAAGATACTTTAGACTAAAATATGGATACTGCAACTTTACAAGATTACAGACATACACCTAGCTTATTATTATACTCTATCGATTCCTGAGTTGGCAGCATCACAAATGTAAGACCTTATCCGACATTTATCAACAATATAACCAATAGTCTGAATCTCTCCGCATTCGCGTAAGGGGGATGGTTGCTTGCCCCACTTGTGCAGGGAGTGTGCGCATCGGCAGTGATGAATTCTGATACTGCTGAGTGTGGACCAAGTTTCACGTGGCAAGTCAAAACCCGGTGATTTTTTTGTAATAAAAGGTATTATGTTATTCAGGTGTACGGTCCGCTCCCGGATCCAAGATTTAGTAATGTTAATATCTTCACGTGTAGCATCCCTTGCCGATTTGACTGGCATTTTTCTAGAGCGAAGTCTGTTGATGTTAGCATTATCAGTGTCTTGGTGGATCGGTAAGTCTCTATTCTCCATTATCCTCTTTATTTATTTATTCCAACGGAAAAGCCATTATATATTAATATATCTTATGACAGCTATTTAGTAAACACAATTACCACTACTTGTGAACAATTAGTTACAGTGAAAACAAGAAGATGACAGAAAATAGCAATAATATTACTGAAACTGGAAAAATAATGACACAAGAGAAAATTATTTAATATTCAAAAACTAATAATAAGACTCAACATGGAGCTACAGAAAAATAAAAATTATTACAGGGAATAAGAGACAGTGACTGTACTAAGGCCATCATTGCTGACTCCACTCACGTATGAGTACTCGCTTGAAAACAGCGACACTGTCAATGAAAAAATCAAGTTCAGGAGGTATTCTGTTACCTAGTCTCTGTATGCGTTCTACGGCACTGCTACCCTCATAGTTTGTGCGCAGATGCCGACGGCCAAATAGCTCTCTCAGCCGTGTACCATACGGACAACGAAAATACACATCTCTGAGAATTTCAGGGCAGTCTATAACACCTGAGATTACTTTTCATAGAAATAGGACTCCATGAACATTCCGTCTCAACTCCAAAGGATGGATTTTTATTTTTATCTGCTTAACGTCTCTCTAACAGCGATGTCTTTAGAGACGGGAAAGGATGGGGGGCAAGGAGTGGTAAGAAATTCAGCCATGGCCTTTTGAAGGAAGAATCCCGGCATTTGCCTGCAGTCATTTGGGAAACCATGGGAAACCCAAATCTGGATGCCCGGACGGGGATTCGAACCGCCGTCCTCCCGAATGCGAGGTCAGAATGCTAGCCGTTACACCACCACGATCGGTCAAAGGATGGAGACCAAGGTAGGTTCCAACAGTAACCAACGGAACTTCTTTGTAATGAAAGCCCATGCGTCAACCTATAAGGCTTATGAACGTATTTCGAAGATTCTGAATCTGTTGACTTAGTGTGACCTGATAAGGCGACAATACAACGCTGCAATACTCAAGTATGGGTCTGACATGGACACAGTACAAGAGCCTGAGTGTCTGGATATTATTAATAAATCTGGAAGTGAGTGCCAGTAAGCCCGTACTCGCGTGTAAATGGATTTATCCGTCGCAGGTTAATTGGTGGTAGGTGACTAAGTATCTAGAGACATTTTGTGGGAGTTGTCTTGATCACGCCTTCAATCATACGCATAGCGCTATTGAGCTGGATGTCCGCTTTTTTCGCGTGCATACTATTCAGTCAGACCGGGGCACAGTACTCGGCAGCCGAGAAGACAAGACCCAGAGCAGAGGAGCGGAGAGTGGAGGCCGATGCACCCCAGGATATTGTTTCTTGTTTTTAGCTTCTCAATCATTTTCCTTAAATCCGCACTAAGGTATAATGTTCTGTCAAGGGTAACACCCAGGTACTTTGGTGTATTATTGTGGGTAGGTATCGTTTCTTCTAACCGTATGTTAAGATGAACGCTGACCTTAGGTGAATATACAGTAGAGAGTAAATAATCAAAACGTCAATTATATGAACAACATTTAATTTTTTTATTTTTCCTGTTTTTACGCATTGCTTACTATTTTACAGAATCGTCGACTTTGTTTCTATGTACAAATTTACAGTACAGCACAGCGTAAGTATGCGCTAACAAAGAAATAGGCACAATGAGTTTTACACCTAGCATTGGTATCGCATTCTTCATCTACGTCTACATCTATAATCTGCAATTAACGAATACTGTGGGTGGCAGAGGGTGCTAAGCACCAATCCTAATTCTGTGCATTCCAATTCCCAAAAGAACGAGGAAAGAAAGAATACATAAAAGCATCAGTACGCCATCTTATTTCTCGAATCTTATCCCTCTTGTCATTGCGGCCTAAATGGGTTGGCGGAAGAAGAATTTCATTACCCGGGGCGCACATTGAGCTGCGTGGCGCAGTAGGGGCAACGCAGAGCAGGACAGGGCAGCACAGACAATGCAACTGTGTCGGGCAGTTACCCGCGCCTATTAGAGCACAGTTTACAAAGCATTGTCGTATTGTGCGAGCAACCGATAAAAAAGCGTAACCAAAAACATGCCGATGCAAAAACTCGATTTTTGATTTCTGAATCAGACTGGGATGCTGAGCTTGCAAAGTTGTTATTACTTTAACAGAAGCTGAGTCAGATAAAACTATGGAAAAGTGAGTACATATATTAAAGAAGAAACTCTCATCTGGCTTTTGCAGTGACAAAAGAATTCTCAAAAGATAATTGCCGTATGCCTCGAGCGGAGATTCACGGCGTAACCTAACCTGTTATTTTCTCGAAAACGCTTTAATACCTACTAGAACTGAAGAAAATCTGGCTGTATTTTCGTGGTTATTTATTTAATTATTTAGCGTTTGACGGCACATGACAGTTATAAATTGTATTTCTCTTTAATTTCATATTATATTTTTAAGAAAACTATGTAACAGAACATAAGAAACACTTAAAACTAAAAAAGCAGTGTTAACAAATTATTCAGGAAATTGTCTTCACAAGAATCCTCCAAAACAAAAAAAGTGAAAATTGTAAGTGGTCAATTGTATGACAAATAAATTACTGGCCACGTTGACTCATTGTCCAAATTTCTTGTTTAAATTTAATTTTTATGTATTTATTATGACTGATATTGTGAATCGCAGGTTTGCTACGCACCAGATTAATCCATTTTTCTTATCACATAGTTAAAAATGATTATAAGTAATGCTATATTATAGATAACGCAAGAAGTGTTACGTTGTAAACCGGCACGAGTGAGCTGCGTGGCACAGTTTCTGTGTCGTGATCACAGCGTGGCGCAGTACTGCGCTGCCCTGCTCTGCATCTTAATACGCGCTGTTCCGCTCCAGAACATAGAGACACAGAAACTGTGCTGCGCCGCCTGCGTCAATGTGCG
Organism: Vandiemenella viatica; assembly: GCA_031002005.1. Classification (NCBI taxonomy): domain Eukaryota; kingdom Metazoa; phylum Arthropoda; class Insecta; order Orthoptera; family Morabidae; genus Vandiemenella; species Vandiemenella viatica. The sequence continues at coordinate 184,092,603 of JARYHS010008075.1, forward strand.
ACCGGCCTTACACTCGTAAATTTAGCATATTCTCCAATACATTCAAATGAAAACGACGTCGTCCGTCTGCCAAACAATCCCAACCCAAATTCCGTATCAATTCTGTGACACTTGCGGAATGACTGTAACTAGCAGTCACGAATCGAGCGGCTCTCTTCTGTTTTTTCTCTAATGGGTCAATCAGTCCCTTGCGATACGGATCCCAAACTCCTCAACAGTAATTCAATTGCGGACGCACTAGTGTTTTTGAACGCTATTTCCTTTGTATGAACATTACAACTTCTAAAAATACGACCTATGAATCATAATATGAAACTAGCTTTACCTACGACGGAAGTTATGTGCAAGTCCCATTTATTGCAGCAACCAAACCGAGCGAAGTCGGTGAGTGTTTAATGCTCTGGCCTCGTGTTCGGGAGGACGGCGGTTCGAATCCCCCTTGGGTTTTCCATGGTTTCGCCAAATCACCCCAGGCTACATTCAGAAGGCCATGGCCGAATTACTTCCCGTTCCTTGTCCCCAGTTCCATCCCGCCTCTAAAGACCGCGACGTCGACGAGGCGTAAAGCACATTGGCTTTGTTGCTGAATGTTTGTTGTAGCCGCGACGCGACAACCTTTCTTCCAGTGTGCCGGTGGTTTTGAGTTTCCTTTAGAAATCTGTCATCCTCCGAGTTCGTCCTGCACCTTTACTGCGGTGAAGGGCTCTTTTGACGTTAGTATTTTGTATCAGCTGTATACGCCTATAATAGCATCTTCTTAAAAGGAAGCATGAGTGTCTCCAAAATGAAGCAGGATAACAAAGCAGACTTGTTTTGCTTGGGGTATGTAATGCTATAATGTACTTAATATAATTTTAAAGGCAAAATAAAAACTATACAAATCGAAAATCCGAACAGATCGATAATCCGAACCACCTTCGATCCCAATTCGGATTATCTTTGCTCCAATGTACAGTACCAGAGTTTTGTTACCAGCAGAGAGTAAATCCCGAATTACAACAACAATATTTTTTATTGTTTACGGCTTTACGCCTCGTCGACGTCGATGTTGTTAGAGGCGGCAAACGAGACCGTGGAAGGAACGGGAAGGAATTCTACCATGGTCTGTTGGAGGTACTATCCCGTTATTCTGCTGGAGGAACCATGGAAAACAAAAAATCTGGGTGGACAGAAGGAGATTCGATCCCGTGTCCCCCAAAATGCGAGGCCAAAGCGTTACTGCCGTATCGGTACAAGAAAATAAACTGTTAGAGATTTTTCTGTGGTGCTGAAAGTTAGTAGATATCAGCTGATAGCAATGCTACAGTGATGAAGAGTATTCACATAGCTTAGTGGAGTTAAATTTAATTTAATTACGGAGCACACGGTCCGGTGGCAATTACCCTGAACACCCATTTTCCCCCTTTCCTGCACCCACCTATATTTGCTCTCTTTTAAATTTAAATTTTTTCAATTTTTTTGGTAAATTATTCATCATTTCCCTTGGTAACTTATTCCAATCTCTGACACCCTTACCTAAAAAGAGAATCTTACTACACCCTAGTACCTGAAATCGAGTGCCAGCTTGTGGTCATGGCCATCTTTTCCCTTCCATGCACTACGTTTCATACCTTTATCAATATCTTTCCATGCCTCATCGCCAGGATACGCCCTGTACACTCCCATGACCCTGTTCACCCTCCTCCTGTCTTGCAATGAATCCCATTGCAGCTCTTTTATCATATCTGTCACTGATTGCATTCTGCAATAATTTCCGGAAAAAAATCTAGCAAACCTTGTTTACACCTTCTCCAACTGCTGTATTCAAAAAGTGGGTCGCATACTTAAGCAATGGTTGAGTTGATTATGACACCATCTCGAAAAGTTTTCGAAATGTACACTCCTGGAAATTGAAATAAGAACACCGTGAATTCATTGTCCCAGGAATGGGAAACTTTATATACACATTCCTGGGGTCAGATACAACACATGATCACACAGACAGAACCATAGGCACATAGACACAGGCAACAGAGCATGCACAATGTCGGCACTAGTACCGTGTATATCCTCCTTTTGCAGCAATGCAGGCTGCAATTCTCCCATGGAGACGATCGTAGAGGTGCTGGATGTAGTCCTGTGGAACGGCATGCCAAGCCATTTCCACCTGGCGCCTCAGCTGGACCAGCTTTCGTGCTGGACGCGCAGACCGCGTGAGACGACGTTTCATTCAGTCCCAAACATGCTCAATGGGGGACAGATCCGGAGATCACGCTGGCCAGGGTAGTTGACTCACACCTTCTAGAGCACGTTGGGTGGCACGGGATACATGTGGACGTGCATTGTCCTGTTGGAACAGCATGTTCCCTTGCCGGTCTAGGAATGGTAGAACGATGGGTTCGATGACGGTTTGAATGTACCGTGCACTGTTCAGTGTCCCCTCGACGATCACCAGAGGTATACGGCCAGTGTAGGAGATCGCTCCCCACACCATGATGCCGGGTGTTGGCCCTGTGTGCCTCGGTCGTATGCAGTCCTGATTGTGGCGCTCACCTGCACGGCGCCAAACACGCATACGACCATCATTGGCACCAAGGCAGAAGCGACTCTCATCACTGAAGACGACACGTCTCCATTCGTCCCTCCATACACGCCTGTCGCGACACCACTGGAGGCGGGCTGCACGATGTTGGGGCGTGAGCGGAAGACGACCTAATGGTGCGAGGGACCATAGCCCAGCTTCATGGAGACGGTTGCAAATGGTCCTCTCTGATACCCCAGGAGCAACAGTGTCCCTAATTTGCCGGGAAGTGGCGGTGCGGTCCCCTACGGCACTGCGTAGGATGCGACGCTCTTGGCGTGCGTCGTTGCTGTCCGGACCCAGGTCGACGGGCACGTGCAACTTCCGCCGACCACTGGCGTCAACATCGATGTACTGTGGAGACCTCGCGCCCCACATGTTGAGCAATTCGGCGGTACGTCCACCCGGCCTCCCGCATGCCCACTATACGCCCTCGCTCAAAGTCCGTCAACTGCACATACGGTTCACGTACACGCTGTCGCGGCATGCTACCAGTGTTAAAGACTGAGATGGAGCTCCGTATGCCACGGCAAACTGGCTGACACAGACTGCGGTGGTGCCCAACCGCTGCGCAGCTAGCGCCCTTCGACGGCCAACACTGCTGTTCCTGGTGTGTCCGCTGTGCCGTGCGTTTGATCATTCCTTGTACAGCCCTCTCGTAGTGTCCGGAGCAAGTATGGTGGGTCTTACACACCGGCGTCAATGTGTTCTTATTTCAATTTCCAGGAGTGTATTAAATCAGTGAGCAATCACTTTGGTGGAAAGGGTGTAAGGAATTGGAAAAAATTGCCAAGCGAATTGAAGAATAATTTACCAAAAACGCTGAAAGAATTTAAAGTAAAAATTAGTTGAGGGCAAAAGAATGTGGGAACAGGAAAGGAGAAAGACGCATGTGTAGGGAGATTGCCACCGGAGTGTGTGGTACATCGCAATTTTATCAATTACTATTATTAACTTTCCTCAGTAGGTATTTTCGGCAATAGATCTCATAGAGAAGATCTTGTTGAAGTAGATAAAAAATATTTTTATCCTTCTATAAACTTTTCCATAAATTTTTCCTTTGAATAACAAATTAACGAATCCCGCATATAGCTTGGTAAGATATGTGATTTTTTGAACGATGTGTAATTGCTTGTAACAATCCTAAGATCCAGCTTCCTGCTAATTGCAGTTCTATACGCTAATTACCTTTGTCTTTGAGAGAAAAAGGGACTGGTTCGTTGTCAATCTGTGTATTTCATTCTATGAATGAGTAGTATTTTCCTGCATGAAAATGTTGTTAATAGACAGAAGACTTGTAGTAATTTGTTTCAGAGCACTGACGAGTAGTTAAAAGACTGTAATGAAGAATGTTGTGTTAAGCCCTAGTGTTTCCAGTATAATTTTTGACTGTTTGAGAATGTTTAATTAGATTGAAATGTTGCACTCGTAAGTATGTTTTAGTTAAATATAAGAGTATTTTCACATTATTGTAGGCAATTCTTTGTTATAATATTTTATCCATGATCGATTAGTGGAGATAAGCGACTGTGATATCAAATTTGGGTTGATATTAAAGGCAGCAACCAATCACAGTTTGTTGTTATCATATTTATTAACCATTACTGGTTTCGAACAAATTGTTCATCATCAGATGGTTTGCATTTATATTTATAATGTATTCAAATATGCAGCTGCTAAATGCAAGCGTGCTCATAAGATCTGTTCAGAATCTTATAATAGAGAAGTATTTATGTTTGTTTAATAATGTACACAGACGGAAAAAAAAATCCCAACACCAAGAAAAAATTATTGTAGAGTAATGAAATTTGGACAATGCATTTGTCAAGTTAACATGTTTAATTGATTAAATTTTCAAGATCACAGGTTAATTTAAGCTCAAGAAAATGCATTTCAAATGTGAAATACTGTTAAATTAATAGCCGGTGTAACCTCCAGAATTTTGAATGCAAGCCTGCAAACGTGAATGCATTGTGTCATACAGGTTTCGAATGTCACTTTGTGGTATGGAGTTCCATGCTTGTTGTACTTGTGCTGTCAATACTGGGACGGTCAGTGCTGGCTGTGGATGATGCTGGAGTTGTCGTCCAATGATATCCCATACGTGTTCAATTGGAGACAGATCTGGTGATCTCGCAGGCCAAGGTAACATGTCGACACTCTGTAGAGCACGTTGCGAGACAACAGCGGTATGAGGGCGAGCGTTATCCTGTTGAAAAACTCCCCCTTGAATGCTGTTCATGAATGGCAGCACTACAGGTTGAATTACCAGACTGACGTACAAATTTGCAGTCAGTGTGTTTGGTATAACCACAAGAGTGCTCCTGCTGTCATAGGAAATTGCTCCCCAGACCATGACTCCAGGTGTAGGTCCAGTGTGTCTAGGCCGCAGACAGTTTGGTTGCAGGCGTTCCCCTGGCCTCCTTCTGACCAACACTCGGCCATCACTGGCACCAAGGCAGAACCTGCTTTCATCAGAAAACACTACAGATCTCCACTCCGTCCTCCAATGAGCTCTGGCTTGACACCACTGGAGTCGCAAACGGCGATGGCTTGTAGTCAGTGGAATGCACGCTACAGGGCGCCTGGCTCGGAGCTGTCCTTGAAGTAACCGATTTCTAACAGTTCGTTGTGTCACTGTGGTACCAACTGCAGCTCGAATTTCTGCCGCAGACGCAGTACGATGCGCCACAGCTGTACGCCGAATACGGCGGTCTTCCCTCTCAGTAGTGCCACGTGGCCTCCCGGAACCCGGTCTTCTTGAGGCAGTACCATCCCTTGACCACTGCACCCAACAATCATGCACAGTGGATACATTCCGGCCAAGTCTTTCTGCAATATCGCGAAAAGAAAATCCACCTTCTCGTAGCCCTATTACACGACCTCGTTCAAACTCGGTGAGCTGTTGATAATGGCTTCTTCGTCTTCTTAAAGGCATTCTTGGCTAACATCAACTCACTATGTCAAATCTCAGCGGTAAATAACGTTCACAAACTTTACAGCGCGTATTTAAAGCAAACCTGATTTGCAAGCTCTGAGTAGCGCTACTAGCGCCACACTTATGCGCGAAGCGCGAAATTTGAATCGATGTCATCTTTCAGATGTATAAACACGCCTACCAAATTTCGTTTATCTAACACAAGTCTTTCTTGGTGTTGGGATTTTTTTTTCCGTCTGTGTATCATATCCTTTCGCCATCAAGAAGAATTCATTTTCAAATCATTCAACTATCTAAAGTAAGTAATGTAATTGATATCAATCTTCATCAACCCAAAATTAAATTACTATTATTCAATAAATGCTACTTCCTATTGTTATAGGATTCACGCTTGCATTTTGCAGCTGCATATTTGAATACATTATAAATATAAATGCAAACCATCTGATGATGATCAATTTGTTCGGATCCGGTAATGGTTAATAAATATAAAAACAACAAACTGTGACTTGTTACTGCATTTTAATATCAACACAAATTCTTTGTTAGTTCTAATTGTTTTTGCATGATTGATATTTCATTTACATCTACATCTACATATATACTCTGCAATTCACAAAATTGTGGGTGGCAGAGGGTGCTCAGCACCAAAGCTAATCTCTTTGCTGTACAATGAAATCCCTAATGGTAAGGGGGAAAAAAGAACTCATATAAGAATCAGTCAGGCAACTTATTTCTCTAATTTTATCTTTCCTGTCCTTCCGACTCAAATACACAGACGGAAAAAAAAATCCCAACACCAAGAAAGACTTGTGTTAGATAAACGAAATTTGGTAGGCGTGTTTATACATCTGAAAGATGACATCGATTCAAATTTCGCGCTTCGCGCATAAGTGTGGCGCTAGTAGCGCTACTCAGAGCTTGCAAATCAGGTTTGCTTTAAATACGCGCTGTAAAGTTTGTGAACGTTATTTACCGCTGAGATTTGACATAGTGAGTTGATGTTAGCCAAGAATGCCTTTAAGAAGACGAAGAAGCCATTATCAACAGCTCACCGAGTTTGAACGAGGTCGTGTAATAGGGCTACGAGAAGGTGGATTTTCTTTTCGCGATATTGCAGAAAGACTTGGCCGGAATGTATCCACTGTGCATGATTGTTGGGTGCAGTGGTCAAGGGATGGTACTGCCTCAAGAAGACCGGGTTCCGGGAGGCCACGTGGCACTACTGAGAGGGAAGACCGCCGTATTCGGCGTACAGCTGTGGCGCATCGTACTGCGTCTGCGGCAGAAATTCGAGCTGCAGTTGGTACCACAGTGACACAACGAACTGTTAGAAATCGGTTACTTCAAGGACAGCTCCGAGCCAGGCGCCCTGTAGCGTGCATTCCACTGACTACAAGCCATCGCCGTTTGCGACTCCAGTGGTGTCAAGCCAGAGCTCATTGGAGGACGGAGTGGAGATCTGTAGTGTTTTCTGATGAAAGCAGGTTCTGCCTTGGTGCCAGTGATGGCCGAGTGTTGGTCAGAAGGAGGCCAGGGGAACGCCTGCAACCAAACTGTCTGCGGCCTAGACACACTGGACCTACACCTGGAGTCATGGTCTGGGGAGCAATTTCCTATGACAGCAGGAGCACTCTTGTGGTTATACCAAACACACTGACTGCAAATTTGTACGTCAGTCTGGTAATTCAACCTGTAGTGCTGCCATTCATGAACAGCATTCAAGGGGGAGTTTTTCAACAGGATAACGCTCGCCCTCATACCGCTGTTGTCTCGCAACGTGCTCTACAGAGTGTCGACATGTTACCTTGGCCTGCGAGATCACCAGATCTGTCTCCAATTGAACACGTATGGGATATCATTGGACGACAACTCCAGCATCATCCACAGCCAGCACTGACCGTCCCAGTATTGACAGCACAAGTACAACAAGCATGGAACTCCATACCACAAAGTGACATTCGAAACCTGTATGACACAATGCATTCACGTTTGCAGGCTTGCATTCAAAATTCTGGAGGTTACACCGGCTATTAATTTAACAGTATTTCACATTTGAAATGCATTTTCTTGAGCTTAAATTAACCTGTGATCTTGAAAATTTAATCAATTAAACATGTTAACTTGACAAATGCATTGTCCAAATTTCATTACTCTACAATAATTTTTTCTTGGTGTTGGGATTTTTTTTTCCGTCTGTGTAGGTTGGTGGAACAAGTATTTCACTACACTCAAAAGTGAAAGTGGGAGTACGCGTGTTTACCAATAAGTTTAAACGAAACATGCGTCGTCTATCTACCAGAGACTCCCACCCTAGTCTACTAATCAGTTCTGTGACGCTTTCATAAGGACTGTAGCAAGCGGTCACGAATCGAGCGGCTCTTCTCTGTACTTTCTCTATACTTTCGATCAACCGCTTACTAAACGGGTCCCAAATGCCACAACAATAACCTAAATGTGGACGCACAAGAGATTTGTACGCTATCTCCTTTGTTTGTTCATTACAATTTTTCAAGATTCGACCTATGAATCGCAGCCTAGAATTTGCTCTACCTACTAACGAATTATTGTGTATGTCCCATTTCATGTTCTTTTGTACCGTTACTCCCAAATATTTCATAGAATCGACCATATCAATAACTGTATTGTTTAACTCGTATTTCTGAAGAATTTGATACTTTTTGTTAGTTATGCTCATTGTCTTGCACTTTTTACAATTTAGAGTAAGTTGCCACTCAGCGCACCAAGCCAAAATAACATCCAGATCACGCTGAATTTCTAAGCAATCGGCCAAATTTCTTACTTCCGTATAAATAACCACATAATTATTAATTAATGTTTCTCGGGAAACAAACCGAGTAAAATACTATTATTGATACACAATATTTGGGCGACATAAATATCCGTTGCCTTCTTCAGGTGCAGTAGTAAGACTTGATGTTTGCGTGGGATACCTGTTGTTGAGGCTGCTCAGTGCTTTGTGCTCCGCGGGCGTCTAAAGTCAGAGATGCCACTAGACAACGTAACAACGTCTTTCGTCGCCATGCCAATTTTTAAACAACGTGCTCAAGGGCAAACTTCAAGTGTTACGACTACACCTGAATATGGCGACGGAGCCTTATGTCGCCGAACTACACACTCCGCCATCCGAGAAACACCAAAAAAAACTCAAGATCAACGACGATGAAATGGAATGGCACCCAGCAGATAAAGTAGGACTACACTTGCATCGTAGACTTACTTGGAACCACCACATTAATCAGAAACTATCCGAAGCCTATATTCGCGTCTCCAAACTCTATCCTCTCATGGATAAGAGAAGCTCTCTTAAAATCGAAAGCGGGTTGTTACTCTACAAATGACTGATCCGACCCGCCATGTTATACGCATCGCCCGTATGGTGCACAGCAGGTCCATCCAAACTACAGAGAATACAGTCCCTACAAAACAAACTTCTCCGCACTATTTTTAAAGCTCCTTGGTTTATACGAAACTCACAACTTCACAGGGAAACTGGACTCCAAACTATTAAAACCTACGTCATGAATTCTGCAAAAGTCTTAATAAATAGCCTCGAAGCAACTCCTGGAGCACAGTACTACAACCTAGGCCACAGATCAACGACGCAACCACGTCTAAAAACGTATCGCCTACCACACGATATCTTAAGAGATGCCTTCTGACTCTCCCTGAACGCTGTATAAAGTTATAACACCCTTTTCCGTACGTGAGTCCTAACACTATACTTTTAAACTATATCGCCATTGTTATTATTATTATTGGCGAATTCTCACAATAAATGGAAGACGTTAAGCAAATGACGCAATCAAGTTTTCTTTGAGTTCTTCTTGTTGTTCCAGTAGGCTTTCATTCCTTCCGAGAAAGCTTGTTTGCGATCTTCCGACCACTTTGGTAGGATTTGTTTTTGTTTTGGTTGCTCAGTTATAACTTCCCATTTGTCTACTTTGTGTCTGAAGGTGTCTCTTTCTAAGATGTTGTTGCTCCTATGTTTGCACTTTTAACATCCTTCCGAATTTCATTCAGCCAAGCTGTTGGATTTTTAATTGAAGTTACATAATTTATTATCTTTTTTGCCAATCGATTTTCTGGTAACCTCTTAAGGTGTCCAAAGAATTTCATTCGCCATATCTTGATGTCACTTTTAATGTTTGAAAAATTTTCCTTTGTTTTGATTGATTGTAGTCTGTAACCATCTTTGGCGAGTCTTGCTACTTTTTTTTATTTCTTCAAGGTCATGTTTTCTGTTAAGTGTTAACATTTCACTTGCAAAGAGAACTGTTGGTTTTATAACTGTGTTGTAGTTGCGAATTTTGGTCTGTCTTGACATTGGTTTTTTTTGTTGTAGAGCTTTTGCACTAATCCCAAAGCTTTTTTTACTTTTTGGAGGAGATTTTGCTGCGAGATTCTCTCAAGGCCTGTCGGTTCGATGAATTCTCCGAGGTATTTAAAGTATGGGATCCTGTTGATTTTACCGGATTTTGTTCTCAAAATTGCTGCTTCTGGCTTTGAACGTATCAATTCAGTTTTCTCGAATGAGATTTGTAATCCTATTTTTTTTTTGCACATTCTTTGAGTGTCTCAAGCTGTTTGATGTCAGTCTCTTTATCTTCTGCTAGTATCGCCAAATCATCCGCAAAAGTGAGGTATGGTATGTAGAGGTTGTTTTTGGGAAAGCCAAGTGGGATTGGCTTCCAGCACTTACATTTCTTGAGTTCTTCTTATTATTATTATCTTAACTCATACCTACCTTTTTTTTTCTAATCTCCAAAGTGTATTCTTTAAATAGCCCTAAGAGCGGAATGACTATTGATACTACAAATTTTAAAGCATAAACAATTTATAACGTCTCACTTTAAATTTTATTTTAACCAGTTCTAAATCTATGTCAAACATCTTATAAGTCTTGTAAATGTCTCTACAAGTCACATGTTATATAGTAATATAATCCATATACGGAGGAATCCAATTGGATTGACCTCAGGCCAGACAATGTAAACGTTATTAGAGGCGGAAAAGGACACGGGAGAAGGACATTATAAATAATTTTCATTAATTTTTTCGTAGCAGTGACTATGAGTTAATGTGAGGTATGTTTTTTATGGAAAAGTTATGAGAGAATTAGTTTCTCAGTTTGCCACCAGGCACCACTGCTAGGAAACTATAGCGGTATATTTGAATGTAAACGGACGCGATTAGTTAGTTTTGAACGAATGTAGTTAAAAGTTCACCAAAACTAGAGAGAAAATTACTCAATACACTAATTCCTTACTCTCCCTTCTACGATATCACAGTAATTACGTAGTATGAGTATATCTATTTTTTTTTAACACATCGTTGTAGCCATTTCCAGTAGCCACCAAACTGTTTCAGTTTTTTACTGTTGATAAAATCAGGACGGCACAAATGGATGAAGTTGATGAACAAATCTTTTGGGCAGCCGTTTCCAAAGAAAAAGACTGTAATTATAAGTCTATCCTTGTATTTAAGTTAACTGCGCCAAACGACTTCCCTTATGTACGCTGGCCACTTCATTTTGTCTCCTATTAAGTCCTGCACATCAATATAAACTTCGTAAAATTCCCGTCTAGACTGCCTAATGCCCTGTTTTGTTGAAATATTTCACATATTTATTTTTATTGGCATTTGGTAAGAATTTACTACGCCATCAGTCTTCGATATTTCGAAATGTCTCTGGATGTTTACATCTCTGGTTGTTTACATCGTTGGTGTACAGTCACTGCTGTAAGACGTATACACGTGCCTAAGCGCAACGTAGCCACCCCCCCCCCCCCCCCCGCCCCACGCATACTGACCGATCATGTAGTTTTTGTTAGAACTTTGTTTATTGGTTTCCTGCTTCTTAGGGCGGTTATACACCCCCTAAAGTCGGTATCGGTGTCATTAATATTTTTTTACCACTAAAGTCAGTAACGGCGTCGTATCTATATTTTTTAATGCTTTTCTTAGTTCTCCTGTTCGTCAAGAAATTAAAAGGTGACGTGACATTTCCGTTGACCCCCCCCCCCCCCCCAGTGAGGTATGGCGAGATTTCTCAGGACCCTCCCCCCTTACTTCGCCCCACGTAATTAATGCACGCCTCCTAACAAGCTCCTGTGTCCTGGAAACGGTCGCCATGTATGCTTACCTCAGAGAGACTTGAAGCGGAGCAGTGGACTTTGTGCCTCGCCTCTCGCCTGAAGCAGCTGTGGAGGGTTGAAACGGACGCAGTGGGGCGGACCAGCAGGTCGGCTGTCTGGGGGACTGCCGGATGTCGAGTAATCACCGCGGCTGTTGACACAGGCAGCGGGCGCCGGGCGGTAAGTAGTTTACCCGGCCGCAGTTGGCACCACTGCGCCCGCCGCAGACGCTAATTGTGTGGCCCTTATTAATTGATGGCGCCGCCATTAGGCCCTCTGGCCGGCGATACGCCTATCGCGTGGCGCGGCGCTTGACGTCACTAAGTGATGCTGCTACGTGCTGCCGCCTGAGACGAGATCAGCTGCTCCGTGTCCGGGCGGCGGAAGAAACTGGCAGGCGGTGCACAATAGGGCAGATATATCGAAACTTTATTGTCCTACGTGCCATTTGTTTTCTAAAGAAATGTTGAATGAAGCCATGACATATCATCAAACAATCATGGCTTACTTATAAATGGCAAAAGAAATAAAACGAGACTACTGCAACTCCTATCTCAAATTAGATTCCTAGTAACTTATATTAGGTTTGTACTTTGTTACGTTTAGCACGATGCAAACTGAAGTCATCTAACAAACGGTTTGGAAGCGATTCTTTAATATTATTCTGGTTCGCATTTTTGACAAACAGATTTTGTGATTTGTTTCATAGTGTCGTTTTACAGATGATGATCTACACACTGTTCCAGAACATAGAACATACACCGCTTTATCACCTTTTTTAATAATTCCATGTTTCTCAGTCCGCCAAGGTTGAAATTCTCTGTTACGATTATCTTGCACTTTTTTTAAACCAAATTAGCCAAATTCAATCGTTGTACATATGACTTAAACTTAAAAAAGCTGCTGTATTATCGAAATTAGTTTAAAAAAAGGTGTATGCGTAATTGATAAAAACAGTCAACATAAGCAAACAAGCGAATGAGTTAGCTTAGCACACCTCCCGCCTCCTCGCCGCCTGCGCTAGCTCACTCAGTCCGTTCTGTCAGAAATTCGCTAGAAATCAACACCTTTGCGCAATCTGTAGTGGTTCCAACACAGGTAGTACCGTTCACGACGAACTTTGTTACTATGATCTTAAGTTATGTAGACGAAAAAATAAATTACTTATGTTGACTTGGTAGCTACATAGTTAATGCCGTGCCAATGGTTCGCGATCCCTGTAATAGGGTATTTTACTATGTGTGAGAAACAGTAAAAAAATACGTAAATAATGTACCTATCGTCGTAAGCAATCGAAATATGTTAATTTTAATTCATAAAAATATAAAACATAAACATTATTCCGTTAAAAAGATTCAGTATATTTCGTCTGTCACCAAACGGTATCCGCCATAGTGGAATCCTAAGTGATGTCATCTTATAGTAAACACCAAGGCGTGCCTCGCGGAGGCGACGCGACTCGCGTGTGAGTATCGTCAATTTGAGTTTCCCATGAGGCGACCTAATACCACACACTGAGGATACTATGATGTGATACACTCTCTCCAATCTGCCTGTAGCCGTGGTGAGCTTCGTTCTAATAAACATTCCTGTAGTGGCTTCCAACGGAGTTTTTCATTAAGCGATGATGACGTCAACGCCGCCTATTCTTCATAAAATTATTATAGAAAAAGAAAAATACGAAGAATGTGGTGCCATTCATATATACAAGAGAAAAACTTAGCAATCAATGGGTACATAAACAATTTTAAGAAAAGGTAACATTCCCAGATTATGAAGTTGAAACTTGTGGTAAGAATATTAAGAGAAATAAATATGCAAAGTTTGTAACGGGGTTTAATTAGTTAAATTCTGCCACTTGTGCCAAACAAAAGTCGATATTTACTACGGAAGAAAACATTCTATCATAATGCAAAGACTAATTAAAACTTCCATAATTTTTTGATCAAATTACAGGTTTGCAACTGTTTTTTTTTTAACTTATCACTTTACGCCTCGTCGACGTCGAGGTCATTAGAGTGGGATGGAATTTGGGGCAAGAGACGGGAAGGAATTCGTCCATGGCCTTTTTGAAGGAAGCACCCCGGAATTCGCCTCAATAACAGGTATCCACGGTTTCACCTGAAGATGGTGACGGAGATTATGTGTATCAATAATGTTATTATTCGTTTTGTTTCCCGAGAAATATTCACAAATATCAATCATGCAAAAACAATTAAAACTATCAAAGAATTACCTACAATAATGAGAAAATATTCTTAAATTATACTAAAACATAATTAAGAGCTTTTTGCAACATGTGTACCTGATTAAACATTCTCAAACAGTCAAAAATCGTAATGAAAACATTAGGGCTTAACATAACATTCTTCATTACAGTCCTTTAAATACTCGTCAGTACTCTGAAACAAATTAATACAAACCTTCTGACTATTTACAACATTTCAGGAATATACTAAGCATTCATATAAGGAAATATACAGATTGATAACGAACCAATCCTTTTCTCTCTGAGAAACGAAGGTAATTAGTGTACAGGACTGCAATTAGTAGGACAGCTGGGTCTTAGGAATGTTACAAGCAATTACACATCGTCCAAAAAATCACATATCTTACAGACCTTCATGCGGGATTCGTTAATTCGTAAGTCGAAGGAAAAATTTATAGAAGGAGATAAAAATCTACTTCATAGTCTGATCGTCTCTATGGAATCCATCTCCGACATTTTTTTTTTTTTGCTTATGACTTTACGCATCGTCGGCGGCTAAGGTCATTAGAGGCGGGATGGGACTAGGTACAAGGAACGGGAAGGAATTTGGCAATGGCCTTTTTTAAGGAAGCATCCCGGCATTCGCCTGGAGTGATTTGGGGAAACCATGGAAAACCCAACTCTGAATGCCCGGACGGGGATTCGAACCCGCGTCCTCCCGTATGGGAGGCCACTTACCCACCGCGCTCACTGGTTTGCTATCGAACAAACGACGGCTCATAAAATATAAAGTTATCTCCTCCTTTTATTAAACTGTTCGTTGGTTCTTTCAGATATATATCTGATTGATTAGTACCGAAATGCTTGCTGTTGGTTAATATTGCTTGTCAACTATTTAATACTTTAATGAATACTGATTGTTACCCCCGCACTTTGGACTGAATAATATTGTGCTATTCTGACAGGTGTTTCATAAGAGCAACATAGAAAATACAGAAGAAGCTACTCGGGATCAATACAAAATGGCTTTTGGAATTTAATCAGATGTAGAAGAGTAACGGCTTCCAAACGCTGCGAAGTAAGCTGTTGATGAAAAATTTTTTCCTGCTATTTTTGGTTCATTTTAAATTACAAAGTATTTAGATTAGCTTCCTTTTTTTTTTAAAAAAAAAAAAAGGCTCTCTTCTTGACTCTCCAACTTGTTTTACGGTTGGCAGTTGTTGTTTACTATATAGTGACGTCATGAACCAAAGCAGCATGGCGGCTAGCATTTTCGGGCTGGAGTTTAAAACTTAAGATTTAAATGCCATTTTAATGCACTTATCGAATTCATAAAATTGAAATAAAAATTCTAGTTGCTTATTATTACCAAAGGGTTAAATTAAGCCACATTTCAAAAAAATGGTGTAATACCCGACCATCAGATCGTACACAGAAGTCCTGGGTTAAATCCCAGACCTATTCTTCTTGTTCTTCTGCTACCTATCCATTCCGGATGTCGGCAGCCATCTTGGCTATCTCGTCTCCGCTGGTTGATGCTCGAATTAGTTGTCTGGCAGGTCCAGGTTCTCAGATTATTTAGCCAAGAAATTCTTCTTCTACCAACACTTCTCTTACCTGATATTTTCCCCTAGAGAATAGGCTGCAGGAGTTCATAACGGCTATTACTCCTCATGATGTAGCGAAGGTACTGAAACTTTCGTGTTATGGTGGTCAGTATTTCCATATCTTTTTTCATCTTGCGGAGTACTTCAGCATTTGTGGTGTGGTCTGTCCATGGTATTCTGAACATTCTTCGATACAGCCACATTTCAAAAGCATCTAGCCTTGTACTGATTGTTTCCGTTAATGACCACGTTACAACGCCATACAGGAGGATAGAGAACACATAGCAGCGCAGGAGTCTCATCTTCGTGGTAAATGATAAATTATGACTTTTAAAAAAGATTGTTCATTTTATTGAAAGTAGCCTTGGCCTTACCAATAAGTGACTTTACTTCATGGGTTCCATTGGCTGTTTACTGTGGTGCCAAGATATGAATACCTTAATACACATTGAATGGTCTCCTGGTTAATCATAATATGGCATTGGGAGTTGTTGTTTTTGCCAATGACAATTACTATTGTCTTATTTATAGTAATATCAAATCCGTAATTCGTCGCTGCTTTGCGATACTCAATCCATGAGATATTGTAAACCTTCATGACTGTCTGAAAAAATGAATTTATATAATTGGAATGTTAAATTCATCCCCAATTTAGTTTTGCGATTTAAAAATTGTAATTTTAAATTCTTTAAGCGTTTTTCGTAAATTATTCATCACTTCACTCGGTAATTTATTCCAATCCCTGACACCCTTACACAAAAAAGAAAATTTTCCCACTCCCTTAGGTATGAAATCGAGCGCCAGCTTGTTGTCACGGTCGCCTTTCCCCATCCATGCACCCTTCCCAATTCATTGACCAATATCCCAGCAAGCCCCATCACCAACATATGCCCTGTATATCTGTTCACCCTCTTCCTTTCCTCCAGTGACTCCTAATCCAGCTCCTTTATCATATCAGTTACTGAATGGGTCCTGCGATAATTTCCACAGACAAATCTAGCTCGTATTCTTTGCACACCCTCTAACTCCTGTATTTGATATTTAAAATGAGGGTTCCAAACTACACCACCATATTCAAACAATGGTCTGGCCAAAGTTTTGTAACCCAATTGCCTAACTTCTCTGGTACATCCTGTATGCATTAGCGGCGGCAACACTGTAGGAAAACTTCTCGGGATTCCAGCCGCGTTAAATTTGAATCGACCTGTGACGTTTTGGATGCTGGTAATGTTTCGACTGTCGAGCCCTAGCTTAACAGTACAGGGAGTTCGGCTGGGCATAGCTAATTTGATGACGTCATGTTGGACTCTTATCTCTTACACAGGAGGTGGATGAAGAGGGTCATGGGAGTGTACAAAGTGTAAGAATGAAAAGTAATGCATGGAGGGAAAAGATGACCATGACCACAAGCTGGCACTCGATTTCAGGCACAAGGGAAGATTCTCTGTTTTATGTAAGCGTGTCAGGGATTGGAATAAGTTACCAAGAGAAATGATGAATAATTTACCAAAAATGTTGACATTTGTAGAGGGCAAATGTAGGTGGGTGCAGGAAAGAGGGAAGATGGTTGAATAGGGAAACTGCCACCGGAGCGTGCGCTCCATAGCAATTTTAATTAAATATTGAATAGAGATTAGAGTTGATGGTAATGTTATTAATCCGGATCAACGCCTCAACTTAATCCAAAGTGGAAGCCAACGATAATTATTGCAAGTCACGCGGTATCAAGCCATATTAGGGCACAGTGGCGACTCAAACATGACGTCATCAAGTGAGCGGTGCCAAGCTGGACTACCTGTGTCTATTGTTAACCCAGAAGCCGACGCTCATTTGGGCGTAATTGCCAGCGTACATACGGCATCTATTCTAAAAATGTTTTCGGGTCACAATTTTTACTTGTATCACACCAGAAGCTGTAGAGTTGGCAGAACTCTTCGTCATTATGTTGTGAAGGATGTCAGGACTCTTTCTTGTATCAGATGACTTGATTTATTGAGTAATGAGAGAGGTGTGTCAGGAGGTCACTTGTTGCTGGCTGTTTGGCCTGCGCGCTATTAGATATAGCGGCCGGCTGACTGCCAGATCAATATTGGTCGGCAGGCATAATCAGCACCCGAGGGCCAATCAGGCACCGCGGGGACCGCCTCCACCGCACTCCTGGGACCTGCTGACCTTCAGGGGTCACCACAGTGTCAACACCCCCAGACCTCACCATAATACCACCAGCCACACTCATTACTCGACAGCAAAGCCCTATAGTCACACAGGTACAAAACTAAGCACGTCGAAACTGACGGGTTGGAAGCAGTGATCTCGCAATTCATTTCTTTGCAGTTCGTTAGATAAACTCAACTCTTATTAAACAACACTCATAACCTTGACTCAATAATGACGTAATGTTACAGGGGTGACCGGGTCTGGTATACGTTTTTTTTTATTATTATTATTTTATTGGCATTCGGTTTGCGTCCATGCAGCCATTCTACATTTTTACAAAGCTTCCTACATCCATTTGCGTAACTTATCTATTTACACATTTCCTTATCTATATTAGGTTAACTTATTACAATCTTGTTGAATGAATATGCTATTTACAATATTCAGATTTCAAGTGCCTTCTTAAGTACCGTAATCTAAAAAGCATTGCTAGACAATACATCAACTAGACTTAGTAATCGTCGGTTCAGAATATCCATTATTTTCTATTGATTAGTCTAAATCGCCGTATTTCTTTGACAAATCATCTGTAGAGGGTTGATCTATCTGGTGTTGGCCTCAATCGGTAGATTGGTGAGGATACTGTTAATTTTGCCAAGCTAGTTTTTGTGCTTGAGTGGAGGTGGGGTTGTGCTGTGGTTTGGGCTTTAGGTTTGAAGTATAGTCATTTCCTGTTTTAACTTCCATGGTTGGTTAGAATTCTATTCCTCCATATTTTAATTTTCTGGCGAGGATGGTAAGTATTACTTTGTTGTTGCTGGAAAGTAGGAGGGTTACGTTTGTCGGAAGGGGGAAGCCGTTCTTGGCAAGATCTTTCATCATTTGGTCCTGGAGTTGTTGGTAATTATTGCATGAAAAAATTATGTGACTGATGTCTCCTATTGCCTGGTTTGAGCAGTCGCAGTATGGAGAATCTGTCAACCCTATTCGGTGTAGGTGTTTGGGGAAGTTACCGTGGTTAAATCGGGCTCTCGATATCGTAGTGATTAATCGTCTGCTACTGTTCCAATTGTAAAACCAAGGTTGTGGGCAGGTTGGCCATTTTGTCGATAGAGTGTGTGGAAGCGCCACCTTTTTACCACGTGACCTTCATAGCCTTAACTAGTTCTCAACAAAACAACGGTTTGAGTTATCTAGTTGCGATGGAAGGAGGGGCAATTCTCGTAAATTTAATTCAGTAACTAATTTTTTTATACTATCTTATTTGTTTACATTGTGTGTCTAAAAAGTTCGGTGAATGCTGTCAGACAACAAACAAAACAAAAGATAAAATTTCTTTATTGCCCTTCAAAATAGTCGCCACTCACTACCATACACATTTTACAACGTTCGTACAGCTTCTGGAAACTATCATCAAAGGCTTCCGGTGGAATCGATCGCAGAACGGCTGTCACACCATCTCTGATGGCATTCACGTCCGCAAAACCTTCACCTTTGATAGCCGCCTTCAAGTGGGGAAACAGGAAGAAGTCCTCAGGAGCCAGGGGTGTACGGAGGGTGTTCAAGAACAGTTGCCATACTCTACGCCAGGAATTGGCGCACATGGATCGCGCAGTGTCATGGAGCAACATCCATGTTCCAGTCCTCTGCGACTCTGGCGTGGGAAGCCGGTGAACACCACGACATCGATTGCCGTTTTGATTCCGGATCAGATGTGAAAATGTGAGGAAAGCTAGTGAACCATAACTAATGAGTCAAGTTCAAAGAAAGTACCTCGTCGACAAGTAGTCTATTCGATTAAATTCAAGTATTTACGGTCTCCTGTTTCTTTTAGTTTGTCTTAGGTTTGCTTTCGGAATTCTGTTTGCTGTTGTTGTTTTTTTTTTAAATTATAATATATGAAAATGAGTTGAAATAAACTATTTACGTTTACTTAAAACATTTCCACATTTTACATGTTTGTTTCCCTCTTCTGTCTCAAATCATTTTTTTAACGTTTGTCTATGGCTACGTCAAATAACCCCATTCTGATTAGCCAACCACGACTTGCACTGTTTTGCGATTATCTGTAGTCATACAACTTAACATTTTGATTGTAAAAAAATACAGAATTGTAACCTACTAGGTACACGTTACAGTGACATATTCAGAACTGGGACAGTGTTAACATAATCAGATGTAAAAATCAAAACGTGAAAACCTATGCCAACCATGCCCCGTGTCCCCTACATATTTCGGATCCATCCACTGCAGAATCCTCTTCATACTTAACATGTAGAGTCAGTCCAAATAGTAGGGGAGAGTCGGGACAAGTGGCCAAGCTCAGGTTTGATGATGTTTTAAGCTAACACAATAATTAATCTATACGTATCGAAATTAATGGTTACCTACTTCAACTATCCTAGCACGCGATAGAATTTTCTGGTTACTTTTTGAATTTAATGTAGTGCCTAAAATAATATATATATATTTAAAGGAACCAAATGCCTACTTTGCCCGGCATGGTCGGGAAAGTGGCCACCTAACTTCAAAATAAAAAATGAGTGATTAAGAAAGTTTTAAACAATATATTTTGCTTTATAGTTACGTAATTTATAACAACAGGCATTAACTGCAGTTTTCTCAAACGAATCGAAAGCAATTTTCCTCAACTCCAGCACAGAGTTTGTGATCCTAAATGGATTACTTTTGGCACTGGATCCATCGAACTTGTGGTCGCAAAGCTGAAACACTTTCGTTGCAGTACAAGCAGTAACGTGGTTTTAGTGAGGTGCGCAAATTGTTCTCTTCCACTTTGTTTTAACCGCTTCATCTAAATCCCGGCATCTGCACTTTGAGGACTAATATAAGCACTATCAGGTGTGTGGTACTGCTGTATATGCGTGTTTTGCGCTGTATTAAGTACTTCAAGCAAAGAGCTTTTGGAAGTATTGATTGAAAAATGTAATGATACACTAACGTCATTAAATTAGGTACAATTTCCTTCATTTGATACTGATATTTTGTTACTTTCTTTCTTTCTATTAAAATGTTGTTATCATCGCTTGTTATTCTAAGCATGTTCTCGTGCTGTTCCGAGAGTACTATGTCACAGGTGTCCGTTGTCAGTGGTTTAGGTGTCTGACTAGCGAACGAAAGGTGCCCAACTTGAATCTTTGTCTCGGCGGGTATTTTCTCAGACCATTAAACCAACATTCACATCGAGCACAGCTTGCTGTGTAATGTGAAGTACGCCAGAACGCTTCCGTGGTTCGGATTCCACGTTAAACTGTAGGTCCCCTGTCCCTGGTAGCAGTACTGGGTTAGGTTAATGCGGCTAAGACAGTGACAGAAAGCGCAGCCAGTAGAAACTCTTTCACCAGGTCACTACGTCCACAAGAAATTATTATTATTTGTTAGATCTGTAGTTATAAGCATTACGTGTTAACAGTTTTAAGCTTTTACTTCTGTTGGCAGTTACAAATGACAGCCAATTGTTTTTTATTATTATTATTAATATACTCACTTCAGCTTCAAATCATAATACAGCGTCTGTTCAAAGTCTTTTACGACAGGAATATTAATAATCAGAAGGAAATATAGTTGGTGTTCAGAGGGGAAAATGCCATCGGCTCTAGCAGCTTGGTCACTACCCGGGGACCGAAACCGTTTCAGAAACGTACTTCTACCTGAACAATGAGACGAAACAATGCGATCTGCAAGTAGTATTCAAAACACTACTTTTACGGAACAATTTCTTTCGGAAGCGATGCGTCACCTGATTTCTTCATAATAAATTGAGCTCTTGCCCAATATCAGCATGATCAAATAGCACAAATACTCAAATAACTTCGAGAAATGACACGCTAACCTGTTAGGGATTCTCAAGGTAACTGTGGCCTTAGAGTCCAACGAGCTATGATTCTTCCCGCGAGATGGCACCATCCGCTGGTCCCTAAAACAAACCCAGTGGCCACCTTGCCCGAATTTCCCCTACGTTTAAATTTGTTGGTTTCAAATCTTACTTCATTGAATTCATTAAATATATTAACCACCGCGAAAAAAATTAACAGCTGACCTCAATTCATTCTTGCTATACCACGTGAATGAACGGAGAATATAACGGACCATCTACATTGGTCGAATATGAATAAATAGCCTCTCATCCTGTAACAAACATTTTTTTCAAATTTCAGACGCCGTGAAACCCGTTTCTGTGTTTAAATTAAATAGAGATCAAAGTGAAAATAATTATCAAAATCACGAATTAAAACAGATCACATCATGCCGGCACAACAATGTACCCCAAAATTTTATATTTTGTCGCTTTTGGACTCTGTTCGTTGGATTTTTTGGTTAGTTCGACTTCAAAATACGAATCAGATCATAACAGGTGATGTGTCCCTTACCCATGACCCCTATAAAATCACTATATTTTCTCCAAGTAGCCCTACGTGAGTATTGAAAGGGACTTCTCAGACCCAGCCCTTCGGTGACATGTTATTTTAATAACTGTGTTCAGCAAGCTGGGAGTAGATTAATTACGGTTTCGTATATTTTTGTGTAATTAAGTGTGAATTTGTGTAAATGAACATTTTTTTATGGAGAGTATGGTAAATGCTATGTAATATGTTAAAGGAGAGCATTATGCATGAACCACGTATCTACTTCTTGTAATTGTAAGTGTCAATGTGAGCCACGATGTTTGGAGGACAATTCGAATTTTTTTTACTGGTTTATATTGATAATTTTGTTAATAAGGTAGTTGAGCAGTGAGTTGTAAGTTAATTCAAAGTAAGAATCGCTGGAAGATATGTGTGATTGTACTTAGTATCTTAGTTCGAGTCGGTGCCTGTTTTGTGCGTACTTTGTTATTGTACAGTCAGTGAAAAAAAAAAGACATAAGTGAAAAGTGATTATTCGGAGTAGTCACATCATGCAACTAAATGCTTATCAGTAATTATAAATCAAATTTCCGTCTGGAAACAACTGTTGATGTTACTGTTTTCTTTATTTCCATACGCGTTTCGCCCTTATGGTGTGGGGCATCGTCAGTGGAGCTAGAGTGATGGTATTTACATTAAAGAAGTTTGCAGTTGCAATGAATACAATGCCAGTGTTAATTCAGTAATATGTGTAAAACAGTTTTTATAATTATGAAATAGAAGATCTGTAAGATGCATAAAGTGCTGTTCCAGATCTCCATGTAAATACCATCATCCTAACTCCACTGACGATGTCCCACACCATAAGGGCGAAACACGTATGGAAATAAAGAAAACAGTAACATCAACAGTCGCTTCCAGACGGAAATTTCATCAATAATCTATTATCCAACAACTGCGAAGATGGCCTACAACCAGATTTGCTTATCAGTGAGATTGTGATAGCTCCAAACACCCGAAACAGGTAAGCTACCTTTCACAACTGATAGAAAATTTTTTGCCGTGAAGGTTTGTATAAATGAAATAACGATACCGTTAGTTGATTAACACCAACATGATATTAAATTCTGCAGACACCTGTTCATTAATTTAAAGTCGATATGGCATTCCCCACGGAGCAGTCGCTAATTTTTACGGCGCATTGTTCCGCCCCGCTGTGGGCCGATACCGCCCCAGCAGTAATATCGGTGGCGCGATAAAATCCGATCAATTCCCGCGCCTAACCACCGCCGGAATTTAAGCCAATCAGGGAGCCATTCCGAGGGGAAGGTCGCGCGGAATGCCAGTCGCCCAATTTTTCGGAATCCGGCGGCGTTGCGACGCGAACCTCCGCTCGAGCGGGATAAATTCGTTCGTGTAATCGGGAGTAACTCCGTGCGTGACCCCAGCCGACCAATAGCGAGTGTGGTATTAGTGTACAGCCGCCATTACGGGCCCAGCAGCCGCGCGGCGGCCGGGGCTGAGAGGCAGGAGAGGCTTAGGCCGGCCGCGACACACGGCGATGCGGGTGCGACGCGGGGTGGTCTGCACCGCAGGGGCGACGCCCGCTGACCGTCTGGTAATGTAAACACAACGCAATGCTCGGTTATAATCAACAATCCTACTAATTAAACGCAAGCTTGGTCACCGTGTCGTCATGTCTGCCAAGCTGTAACGTCACGTGCCTGACATTCGTTGGTGGGCTAGCCGCCGGCAGACATATTTTGACTATTGTGAGATAACAACGATAGAGTTAGTGAATGGTGAAATGACTTGTGTAAATGATAATAGAAATAATATGGTGGGATGGTAAAGTTGGCTGACGTGTAAGACAAAGAGTTATGCGATGAATATCGCTGACTGTATCTATGGTTTTGTTTACTGGATGTAATAGTAGAAGGTTGTCTTGAAAATCATTTAATTAAGATTTGTTAGGATTGTGACAGTTTCAATACTGAATGTGTAATAAATAATCAGTGTTAGATAAATGAGAGAAGAATTATTAAATGAGTAATGAATAAAGTTTCTCAAGATAATGGTTTGTATTAAACAGCAGTGAGACGGCTAAATCCAGAATGCATAACGGATCATATTAAACGACATATCTACATAAGGAAATATCTACCTCCTAATTTAGTGAAGCCTCGTCGGGACAAGAACTACAGCAAAATAAAAAGCATTAACCTCGCACCCTCTGTCCGTAGATGTTGTTACTACAGCAAGTTATGTAATTAGGCTGTTTAAATTTGGAAGCAAACTTTGAAGAAAAGTTTTTATTTCTTATATCCACATATTAGCTACCAGTTATCTGCCGCATTTTCGTTTAAGTGTACGGATTAAACTTGTCATGCCACAGGTTACACATGGCAAAGGAGAATAAAAAAAAGTAACAATACGAATTGCACGATGCCGTTTGCGCACTGTAATTACGAAAATCATTTCGACTGCGAAAATGTGATAAAATCGGCTAGTATTTATTGCGTGAATGGAGTTCAACTAAAAATGGATGGTAAAAATTTGTGGACAATTTTATTTTAAAATTTTCAGCTTTCAGACTTCACATGAGAAAGAAACACACAGTACCTTACTCAAGGTATCAGGGGACGGACAATATTCAAAATAGCATCAAAATCTAAAAAAAGGGTTTTTTTCCATCAACCACGTTCAGTGAGAGGTTAGTGACAAATTTATCATTAATTGATTTCTTTCTAGAGGTCATTTACAGTGACCCAAAATATCTCAAATTTGCAGACTTTCCTCCAGTTACAGTCGTATTACATGCATACATTAGTTTATTTCTATATCTTTAATGTCGATGTTTTAGTTATGTTCTCTGTCTATAGAGTTCACTGTTACGGTAACATAAGAATTATGGTATCAAGATTATTTCGTGATATATATAGTGAACGTAATAACGCGCAAGTTTTCATTTCGAATAGCAATATCATCAGATCCTTTGATTAGCTTGAAATGCAGCCTGGACTAAGATTACAACTGGCATTCGTCTATTAGGCAGAGGAAATGAGTAATTTGAGGTTTTTTTTTTAAATTAATTGAAGTTGCTATAATGGTCGCCGTGTTACTGACGTTATTACTTCATTTGGATGAAAGCAGCATTAATATTGAGTGGTGTAAGTTTTTAAAAATTTTAATTAATTGTTTCGCTCTTACTAACGTTATTTTACTGAAGTGATTAGTTTATCCGAGCACTTCGAATAGCGTAGTGATTACACTACAACAATCTCCCGGTTTTGAGAATTATTTAAAGACGATACTAATTTGTTAGGCAACTGTGTTCAACCTGCTGTTGTTAACGGCTTAAATGGTAGTTGCTTAAAATAAAAAGTGTGGATGTCGCACCAGAGAGAAGGAACTAACAGGCACTCTTAACACGAGCCACGCAGCCGAAAGTCGAACCCGGCACTTCTGCTTGGATTGACACAGCTACGAATACCGCTGCTCACTTTTGAGTATTTGTGAAAAGATCTTAAATTTTCAGTTTATTGATACAACTCGTCACGGATAAACTGGTATACGATTATATAACTTTTAACATTCTTATCCGCTAATGACCCCGCCATCGACGCTCCCTTTAGCACCAATAACGACAATTGTCTTAGCAGCGGTAAATTCGTTCCTTATTCTTGTTGTGTTAAGCTGCGTTTCCTCGTTGTTTCTCTGCGTCAACGTTATGTCCAAAGTATCCAGGCATATTTTTGGGAAATTTTGATTTATTTGTGGACAGATATTTAGGCTGTCAATGAAAACAAACTAGTCAGCCATATGCCATAGATATTATATTTGACATTTGGATCATGGATATCAATAACAATGGAATAAGATACGGTGTACGATTATTTACATATGTTTTTGTTACAAATAAACCATGAAAAACTTTCGCGGATTCAGTCTTTATGAACTACAATTCACCATCATTAATAATTATAATAATACCGATAATAATGATGTGTACACATTTACAATTTATGTTCAAAACCTCATTGTATACCAGCTTTGATGACAGAATAATGGAATCGTTTATCATTTTCGATAAGTGATACAAAAATATTGTTTTAAAAGGAATTAAATAATTCCGGCTGTTCTAAACCCCTGAAATTGCCGCTACAAATGCGACTGATGGGGGTTCGGGGTTGCATCTTGACCACGAATTTTTTTCTTCATTTTTGGCCATTGATACAAAAAATAGTTTCAAAAACGTTATCTCGCGATGTTTATGAATGGTTGCAGCATTTGGAAAGTGTAATTTGGCTGTTTGTAGCGTTTGCCCCTAAGATTTTGTTCAGTCGAACAGAAATCACTTACTACTGTTATTTGTGTTCATATTGATTTATTTACCACTTCCTACTTTTCATGACTTTTGTCTTTTCTTCACTTATATTTAGTCCAAATTCTTCCCTTAGTAATTTCTTGGTTTCATTGAACAATTTCTCAGTTTCTCTCTCTCTTATTTTGGAATTTTTTTTACCGTTTGTACTGCTACATTGATTGAAAAATCATTAAGGGATGATATTTGTATCCTTGAAAATTTTTATATTTTACTATCTAATATAAAAACGTTTTTGCTTCTATTTCCATAGGAATATTTTCATTTTCTTTCAAAAACAAAATGGTAATTCCTATTTTAATATCAAAAGGCATGTTTGCATCACCAACATACTAATTTTCGGACTCTTTGGTGATTTAATCAAACTTTTGGCGACCGTTAGTTAGGAGCAATTTAAATTATGCAACGAAACATTTATGATGTCGTTAAACACTAACATAACTGTTGCTACAGTGTCGGCAGGCTTTCATTGCACTATTAAAACACTATTTTGTCGTCCTTTGTTGATGTGACCACCTTTGTGATGACCGTTAGTTCATCGGGTGTTTTGAGCCTGAAATATGCAGCTAAACGCGTCGAGCGCCACCGCGGAGACCAGCGAACAGTTGTACCAACTGCGGCTATCGTGTTGACCATTTTTCCGGCACAGCGCTTCAATCACCCGAGTCGGCGATTCGCCGCACTTTGCAAACACCCGTCACAGGAATATCGATGTAATTTGGAGCCGCCCATAAACACCGTGTCATCGCGCACCGCCGCGCTATGATGTATCCCGCGCCGGTATTTATGCCCCACATTAAACATGGCGGAGGCGTGTTTGCGCGGACCAACACGGGCATCATGTAGTGCCACAACACGCCGTTACTGCCAGTTACAGGGGTGCCAACCTCACAGACACTGCGGGCAGTAAAGTTCGGAGAATGGAGGCGCGCTGGTGGTAGAAGACAGGTTCGCGAACACAAGGAAACTGAATGGCGAGGACTATACACCAGACTCAGCTATCTTTTAGGCACTAACGCACAATAAATTTGGGGACCACTAAATATTGAAAAAGGAAAGTTTAGACACCGGAGGAATAAAGATCTACAGAAAGAAGAAACTAAAAGGTTGTAAGACACATTCAGAAAGAGGAGAATCAGGGTTTTTTGGTCATGTAATAAGAATGAATTACAACATAGTTACTAACAGAATTTTCAACCATGTTTGCGAGACAACCAATGGATCCAAGGAGTAAAGAATGATATGATTGAGATCGTAATAACAAAAAATATAATACAAAATAGAGCAACTTTCAGGAGAGTGATCCAAAATTTCAAGAGTTTCCAGGAGAAGGACAAGAGGAAATGTAATAACATATGGATTATGGAAGGAAGATAGGAGCAAACAGCAAAGTGAGAGGACTAAGAACTACTGGAAGTAAAGAAAAGAAGGATCAAAATGAATTCACTGAATTACTTTTCGTGGTCCTTCGATAACCGATATCGAAGAGAAGAAGAACTATATTCTTCTGATTCTCGCCATCGTCACGGAAGCCACATGTGAGTTACTATATGGATCCATCACCGAAAACCACATATGAGTGACTAAACTTATCGTCCTCAGAAACCAAGGAACTTGCCTTGCTGCCTCTGCTCCTCAACTCGTCTGTAGGATTCGCGATACAACTCAACAAACAAAGGATATTACTTCCTTTCATTTGCGTATATTTCACCCGTCGCCAATGTTTTCCACCGCACACCTCACAATTTACACTTTCAGACAAAACGTCAAATAACTGTTCTCGGTTAAACACACACTATTACATATTTCAGTCATGGCGACACACCACTCAGTAACACCAACTACATTTCTTTCCTCGCTCGCCATCAACAGTACGAGCCAGGCACCATTCACTAGCCCGCACAAGCCAACATTTATTTTCGGGAACTACCACCAAAGATACTCTCACTTACAGTTTACAGTTCAAAGATACTCAAATTAACACAGTCATCATTATAGTAAGTACAGGATTTACAATAACTCTCGCCAAAATTAAATAAACAGAAAAAAAATGTTAACATATAATACTCAAAAAATTAAGAAATAATAAACCAATAGATTTTAGGGGACACGCTACACATTATGCACTACGTGTAGACACAATTATCCCACTGAATCACCCAGAATAAAGAAGCCCTTTGACACTACCTTTTTAAATCCTACATTAGCAGCTGAATTTTATTTTTTTTTTTTTTTGTCCCGTATCTTGAGAATAAAAGGCATTTGGAAGCTGTGGGTGGGGGGGGGGGGCAATCCTCATAAGAGCATCGATATTTTGTTACTCCATGGTTTCCCAAAACCACTCCACTCTTTAGATTCTGTTCGTTTTTTGTCTACGAAACTTCAGTTGTTTCTTCTTTCAGATTTCTGAAATGTAGTGTACACGGATAACCTAAATTAAGCCCCTGCAATAAATTATTGTATCTACTTTAAGGCAAAGGTTACATCAATACTATATCACAAACATCACATATAGTACTAACGAAAGTTTCTCCTCAGTATCGATACTATAACTCGATCGCATTTAATGAAGAACACCGAGCGTGGTGGATGAGTGGCTAACGCTCTGGCCACGCATTCAGGAGGACACCGGTTCGAATCCCCGTCCGGGCATCCAGATTTGGGTTTTCCATGGTTTCCCCAAATCACTCCAGGCGAATGGCGGGATGCTACCTTCAAAAATACGATTGCCGAATTCCTTCCCGTTCCTTGCCCCTGTCCCAACCCGCCTCTAATGACCTCGACGTCGAACAGGCGTAAAGCATAAGAAAAAAAAAATATATTTTCTCCTCATATTAAAACGCCTAATTTTCACGTAGTTTTCAGAACATTTGATTAAGCAAAAGGTAATTATTGCAAGGCATTTCTTCTGCTATTGTGCGTTCAAATGGTGACATCTTATAGATTAAAACCCCAGTGTAGTTGTTCTTCAAATTTTGCTTATAGGCCTATATGACACGTTTGGCCTCTAGTCGAGGTATTCCCAGGAATTATTATTAATATTATTATTGCTGCTGGCTTTACGTCTTGTCGACGTCGAGGTGATTAGAGGCAGAAAAGGACTCGAGTCCAGGAACGGAAACAATTCAACCATGGCCTTTCAAAGGGACCATCTCGGCATTCGCTGGGAGTGATTTGGGGAAACCATGGAAAACAAAAGTGGGGACGGCCGGACGGGGATTCGACCCTCGACATCCCGAATGCGAGGCCAGAGCGTTAACCACTCACCCGCCACGCTCGCTGTATCTTTCTGCAATGCATGCAGTTCATAAGTTTTGTTCAAGCGGGTTTCTTCTTAGTGTTATTATGGATTACTTAAGATAATCACTTTGCGCCAGCTAATTAAGTCACATATTCTGCACTGTTTATATTCGCGTGTTGTAGTTTTTCAGTCATTTTCAATTGTTAATTGTCAAGTGAGTGTTGTCAGCGGGGAGTTCGAAGTTCGTGCTCAGAAGATGAATGCAGTAATGGTTTTCTTCATGAAATACTAGCAATGTTCCCGGTGTTGCGTGGTATGATCTAGGTTGCCTTGCCCACAGACTAAATTCATAATACATGTTTTTTGCACTTGTGAATCAAATGTCATGTCAGTCGCTCCATTTTCTGTACATATATGAATGACTAACCCCAGGTGCAGCAGAAAAGATATGGGGTTGGGGTTAATTTATTCCTGTAATATTTTTAGCCGTCTTATCAGAAACACGTGTACCAAGTTTCATCAAAATAATCACAACGATTAGTGGAGGTATGCACAAGCCTCTCCATTTGCTTCTTTCATCCCACCACCTCTCTGTCACCACTTTGTTCCAGTCCTCTCCTCTCTTCCGTACACACTCCTCCACTCGTTTCAGCCATCCATCTCTTGGTCTTCCTCTGGGTCTTTTACCATTCATCTTAATTTCGTGGATTTTTCTTCGGATTCTCTGAACCTCCATTCTCTTTACATGTCCATACCATCTCAGTCTGATCCTCTCTATCCTTTCCTGTAGGCTGTTGGCTGATCTGTGTACATATAAGATAATTCTCTACTAAGTTTCAACTCTTTATGGAATTTTAATCGCTAATAAAACGCAGAACTAGGTATCATTTAATATCATTCTCATCCAGATGCTCTAGTTTTATTTAATTGCTACCTCTGTGCTACGCACGCAGGCCCTCAGAATGTAGTTGCAATACAGGCTGCTTGTATTCGGTGTAAACCAGTGTTTCCCAACGTGGGGCCCATGCCCCACAGGGGGGCAATTTGGTTTTTTTAGGGGAGCAATTTAGAAATTGACTTGATACGACTTTCCCGCTTTCTCTTGGGTTTATTTAAATGCAATGTTAGATATAGATACAAAATATAGCAAAAAAGCAAATTCTTAAAACAGTGCTCTAAATAATTATTAGGTATAGTTTCGTTTGATGTTAGCAAAATATTTTTTTAAATTAAAAATTAGGTATGGGGGGCAAAAAAAAATATTAAGTGGGACATGACCCAAAAAGGTTGGGAAACACTGGTGTAGACGGTTCAGTCAGTGGGTATTCATGTTGTGTATACAAGCGGCACCTTAATTCAGTTTCTCTCGCAGCCACACCCTGTCGCCTGGCCGTATAAACTCGAGAGCGCTCCTCGGTAAATACGGCGAGCGGAGGAGGTCCTCTACCGGAGGCTATGATGTGATTCACGATCCAGCGGGGAGGAAGCGACGGATCTGCATTTTAAGAGCGGCTTTGCGGAAATGCGCTCAGCCTCGCAGCCGCTCCGCTCTCAGACACTTCGGCCAATAAATTCGGAACCCCGCTCCCGGCATGCACCACGACACAGCCCGACTTCACGTGCGGCCATCGTATTTCTGCCGTACTCTGCCTCCGCAATAAGGGTTGTAGCGGAACGAACGGAGAGAATAAAAGTCGCCACGGACATGGGACTTGTATGCTGTTATGTTGCTCGTAGATTACGCTGTTCAAATCGCCCTGTCACTGTCGCCATGTGAGGTAACTCGGAATAATACACTCTGACGTCCAATAAAATTGACAGCTAGTGAATATCATCCTCGATCAGCTATTATATATGTAAACTTTAATGATAAGGTAGCATGTAAATGAGAAAATATAAAACGAATATTTCTTTACACAAATTTCAGAAATTCATCGGACTGCTGACCGAAAATGGCTAAGGCACATTAATTGACGAAATTGTCGTAATTGCCTCTGAGCTACTTCGGTGACATTTAATTCACCAACAGTGAAAGTTCCAGAATCTTATGGAAACGCCACTACACTGTCTAGAACGCCAAACAATAGATCATTATTAAAACAATTAAAATTTACATGAATTAAAAATTATTTAAAGAACTTATAAGATGTGTCCTCTCACAACTCATCCTGGCAGAGGTCGCCAGATATGAGCTGCTAATTACTGTCGTTGTGTTATGGCTGACTGGCCCTCCTGGTCATCACGAAGACAGCAAGCCGAACAGCTCTTACTTTTAGTCGCCAATAATTGTTATCGTGCCAGTAAATATGTACACGATATTAACGATTCCTTATACCAACTTCAAGCAATCAAAACACACGGTTTGATTAACACCGATGATCAGTTTAATATTTTTCAAACTGAATTTCAGCATATCATTACTATTGATCACAAAATTCGTCAAAATAAAATCTCGCGGAGCCCATGAGCCAGCTTTCTCTCGTGAGTATGCGACAACTCGTCCGCGCAGACAAGGATTGTATTATTCCAAGACTTAACAACTAAGATACTATTGTTATCCAAGTCAGTATACAAACTACAGTCTATGGAACCCTTTATTACAATTATTGGTATTAATTTTAATTAAAATATCATTGAACAGATACAGTTAGCATCAAATTAATTTGATATTAAATAGGGAAATATAAATAATAATTATGGTACAAAAGAGTCAGACATAATTGTCACAAACTATGAAGTTGACTTCCTCTTTGCAGATAATGGCCGAGGTGCATTAAATTTCCATTCCAGATGAAGCTGCTTCTCAACCTCATAACTACTGACAGGAGCCACATTTCATCCATCAACAGCGAGAGTTCTAGAATTTATCAAAGTACGACTGTTGACAGTTTCAATCAAAATTTACTTTTCTTTACTTACAACTAACTTGAAATTATTTTAAATGAAACTTTAAAAAAATTCATGAACTTTGTTGTTGGTCCCAGTACCGAAGTACATTAAATTACAAAACTGGTGTAGCTATATCTTACTGATAACCCCACCGACTCGCACCGGAAGAATAATATTTTGTCTGTTAACAGAGAAATATCTAGAGTTTTACGATGGCGCCGATACTCTTTGCAGAACGCAAAATCTTCTCCCTAACAGTAGGTTATTATGAAAACCAGTTAACAGTAAACTCACTTAAAACTATTTGCAACTAAACAGAAGTGAGCGGTGTGCTGGCTCTGTGGTTAAGGTCTGGCTGGATATCGAAAGGTCCGATGTTCGAATTCCTATCTCGGTGCGGATTTTCATAGACCCTTAACACGAACTACACCTCTGGCGCAGCTTGCTGTGTAATGAGAAGTACGCCAGAACGCTTCCGTGGTTCAGATTCCACGTTAAACTGTAGGTCCCTGTAACATAACAAGCGTCTGCGCCAGGTGTCTGCAGCAGACGACGCTTGTTAACGATGTATTATCTTTGAGTAATAGTAAGTCAGTCTGTCCTGACCGCCGGACGAAATTGTTCGTGCGGAGGCACATTTCGGTCTAACAGTTTGGAAATTGTTGCAGACTCAAGTAAAGTAGTAAGGTGATTTATATAAGCGTGTGATGACTAGAATTTGTGATTCGGAAGAGAACATTTTTCTTAAAGTGGCTACATGTGGTGAGAGGAACTTTAATCAATGTGGTAGATCATTTTGTTGTAGAAACTCTTTATCCTACGAACTTGTAATTTTCGGCGAAGTTCGATTACTTATCTAAAATCTCATATTTGGTGGTGGTATTTTTCCGTTGGGTGAGATAGCTGCATCTTAACTATGACAATAAAGTCACTTTGTGTGAAGTTGCATATAAACTGTTGAACTATTCTTTTTATTTAGTGAACCCAAAGCCCGAAATTTACCTAAACCTGGCGACCGCGGCATAAGAACCTTTTTTTTCTGTTTAATGAACTTATTTGTGTTTCTAAGAAAGTGACTGTGTGCTCCAATCAGTATTCAAAATTTAGCCCAACATAAAGCATTTGTACCCTTGCATCCCCTGTACCCGGTAAGACTACCGGGGTAGGTTAAGGTGGCTACAAAACTGGCGGAATCCTCAGCCAATAGAAACCCTGTCACCAGGACATTACGACCATACGAATTTACCTTTTACCTGTCAAACTGAATTAATTTAAAATGAAATTATAAGTAGTTTATAGAATTGTGACACTAATCTGAAAAAAAAACCACCCACTGTACTTTAAAATATGACATTTAGTGTAGTTTAATTAAACTTTCAGATGTCAATATCAATTTCGCACACATATAAAGATGATATCGTCGGTCAGAGCTATATCACAGCATATACAGGAAAAAAAAAAAAACTCCACAACTTATCTTTTTTTTTTTTTTTTAATTGCTTAAAGTCTCTTAACAGCGAGGTCTTAAGAGACGGGAAAGGATGGGGGGCAAGGAATGGGAAGGAATTCAACCATGGCCTTTTGAAGGATGCATCCTTGCATTTGCCGGGAGTGATTTGGGAAACCATGGTAAACCCAAATCTGAATACGCGGACGGGGATTCGAGCCGCCATCCTCCCGAATGCGAGGCCAGAACGATAACCGTTACACCACCACACTCGGTCACAACTTATCAATCCTGTCTTACATAAGTGCAATATATGAATTGTTTTGTTTGTTGTAAGTGGATTTAAGGAACTGAAGGAAAGGGAAATACAAGGTATTGTGGTAACAGTAGCGTTACTCAGTCGTGTATTGCATCAAAACGAAATCGAGCACACGACGTTGGCACAAGCTCTTCATTTACATCCACAAGTACTCTGCGAGTCACAAAATCGTGGCTGGCAGACGATACTTTGCACCAACACTAACGCCGGGCATTTCAGTCTGCAGTGGCGTGCAGGAAGAAAGAATTCGTACAAGCATCAGTAAGGCACATTATTTTTCTAATCTCTCCTGCAGTTTCGATCCAGTTAGGTTGGTGAACCAAGTAACTCGTCGAACGTGTAAATGAAAAGAGGTCTTCACATGTTTACTAATTAGTTCAAAAGAAACCTACGCCATCTCTCTACCAGAGTAGACCTATCCTAGCGAAATCTACGTATCAATTTTGTGTTGTAAGGACTCTAACAAGCAATCAGGAATCGAATCGATCTTCTCCCTATACGGCCAGGCAATACAGTGCGGGTTTTTGGTTGTTGTTTTTTTTTTTTTTTTTGCTGTCATCACTCTTTTGACTGGTTTCATGCAATCCTCCATCTCTCCCTATCTTGTACTAACCTCTTCATCTCGACATAGCTCTTACAACCCACGTCCTCAATTATCTGCTTAATATCTAGCTGATACCCGCGACTTCGTACGTGTGGTTTCAGAATTTCATTGCCATATTTGAATATAGAAAGCTGTTGGTAAAGTAGGATTGGTCCCAAACAACACAGAGTCGGCATAATATGACAGGAAAGTCATCACTATATGACTCTACCGTGGAAACTGTCTCATAAAGATAATCAATTTCCAACATATTTAAAAACAGAAAAACAAACGATGGTGTGGGGATGTTGGGAGGTTTAACTAAGGGCAGCTTTACTTCAGCTTGATCTTTTCTTCCTTCTTCAGCATGAGCATTCCATACTTGGGTTCTTATAACTTTAGCTGTTCGTGCTATACCTTAGGCCAGTATAAGCCCGCAAGGCATGTCAAAAAGAGGGCACAATAAACTGGTGCCAGATACATTTAAGCAGACACAAAGTAATAGTACAGAGAAAATCTACATGTATACTAAATAATACGTTTGGTCTCGAAACAAAATTTATTAAGAAATTATACACTAACGTAATGCGCGAGAAGCACAGCTTGAGCAACCGACGTAACATAACAGACTAACACACACATCCGTCTCTCTGTCACAACTCGATAAGTTCTCAAAATTTCGTGACTACAACTGTTATTCATACCGAAAAAATGTCCTGTGCCCTTCCTACAGATACAAAGTATTTCCTTGTCAAATTTAATCAATATTGGTATAGGCATTTAGTTGTCAAAACGTAACAAAAAGACAGAGCTTACTTCTGCATTTATAGTGTTATTGCTGCATATCACACACTGACTGCAAATCACCCCTGACGGATCAATATAACGTAAAAAAGTGTACAACTACAGCATTGCAAGACTACCTACAATTTGCCTCAGATTGCACCCCTGAATTTGTGATATCTACAGTTTAAAATGCAATCCGAACAAACGACGGTGCAGGCGTGACTCATAAGTTCAAAAACAATTTTTAAAAGTCTTTGCTTTCACAGAGATTTGAACCGGAGACCACGATCCAAACATCAGTAGTCAAGCCTTTTAACCACAGAGCAACCAGACCGATATGGTGGAAGGTACTACAGAGACCTACAAATCCTTCGCCTCTGTCTATCGCCGTTCAGTAATTTTTCAAATTTATATGACAACATGTATTATTCATACAGAAGAAAGTATGCTGTATCCATCCTAATGTCAAATAGCATCTCCTCGTCAAATTTCATCACGATCGGATTAGCCGTTTAGCCCAAGAAACGTAACAAACAGACAGACAGACGGAATTACTTTCGTATTTATAATATTAGTATAGATTTCTGTCTACGTCTACAGTTCTTCCCTTCGACTGTGAATCTTCTTGGACTCGTCATTTCTTTTTAAAACGAGATACGTATCATGGTGACCGTGACAGGACCAAACAGCAAGAAAGAGTAATTAGCGAGATACCTACCAGCAGGACGACATCACGGGGTTGCTGTTCATACTGAAAGAAGACATTGAGGTTTCCTGAGTTGAATGCCTTGCTTTGCATTTCCATCACTATTGAGAATTTTTCATATTTTACTCATTGTTTTCCTATATAAATTCTAACTATGGAACCGAACTTTAAGCTTTCACTGATATTTACTTCTAGCCGGAACTAGCCAGATAGTTTGATCAGCCATGTAGTGAGATAATTCTGGTGGATACAGTTCTTATGGTCGTAATCGTTTTTTACTACCCACCCAATGTACCTGGAGTTTGTTTGACGGAGCAGAACGTGTTTGTGTTTTTTGCAATCGTTCGTGGTATCATAACAATGCCCACCTGCCGAAGTGTGATTTCTTCTGCTTCGCACTATTCGTGCATTAATGTTTTGTTCAGTCGCTTGCGATCATTGTCTTTCACGGAGTTCACGCATTGTATCTGTGCTTGGTTGATTTCATAATCTCGAGTCTTCAGCAGTTTCTCTATGTCTGCTTGTTGAATGTCTCGACCTCTTCCCTAATTTATTCTCATTGTTCATACATTAAGTTTCCTCTCAATCTCTTCTCACTAAACGCGCTTGTTTCTCATCATCTGTTTCATTTCTACGCTGTGCTTTCTATTTCCTTCTTTTCGAATCTCCACTGGCATCCTGTTAAATGTTAATATTGCTTAACACACCAAAATACTACTTAATACACTATTCACCAGCTTAAGAAATTCAATTTCTCCTATTCCCTTTTAAACTTTTCACTGAAATTTATTTCACTTTGTATACCTTTTACTTTTCCTTCATCCGCTCCATTCGACGTCAAAACGTATACTGTCGCACGTCATCGCCTACATATCCCTTTCTGAGTTGAAACGTATCCTATCTACAATAATATAATGGAACATTCGAAATTGTTCCATAAGATTCTGGACTTCCATTGTCCAGAACATTTTAGTAACATTCTGCAGCATTCACCAGCGTTCTGCAACATTGTAGAACATTCAGCATCGTTCTGACCAGTCTCAGTCCCTTCGACTATGGATTCCCAGCTGCTTCACTAACTTCCCACAAGTAGCCCGTTGCTGTGCTGTGATGTCCGCTTTTAACATTCATATCTCCAAACACAACTCACGCAGTTCCAAACCGAACCCTTCTTCATGGATGGGGAATGGAGGGCTCTCGTACTTTATAATCCCCCAGGAACTGCGGGGGTGGCTTGCGGTACGCACGCACAAACCACCCTTACATTTATTTTAATATACTGGCTGCACCCTCGACTTTGTCCACGTAGAATTTGACATTTGTGCTGCTAATTCACGGATAAATTATCAAAGAAATTTCGGATTTTTCCAGAAACTTAGTTGAATTATGGTATTAAAGTACGGAGCTTGTTAGGTATGTGGCTGTAAGAAATAATTACTCGAAGAATCACTTTCTAGTTTGTTTATTATTCCTTCAAGACATCGACTCCGTACAAAGATATTAAGTAAAATCATAAACGAATGTTCCTGCGATTAAACACACACACTTCCAAAACGATGGAGGATTGTAAAAAGTTGCAGGGTGATCTGAACAGGATATCTAGTTGGGTTGGTAAACATGGGATGAAGATAAATGCAAATAAGTGTCAGCTTATTAGATACACAAATAAAAAACAAAAGGTTAATTATGAATATATGGTAGGGAAAACATTGTTTGCTGAAGACTTGAAATGTAAATTTCTTGGCATTACATTTGATAACAAGCTTAACTGGGCAGGACACACAGGACAGGTGGTAGGAATAGGTTTCAAAATTCTGCACTTGTTGGAGAGAGTGATGAGGGGATGTAAGAGAGAAGTAAAGGATTTGGGTTACAAAACTTTGGTCAGACCATTGCTCGAATATGGTAGTGTAGTATGGGACCCACATTTTACGTATCAAATACAGGAGTTGAAGAGGGTGCAAAGAAGGGCTGCTAGATTTGTTTCTGGAAATTATCACAGAATGGAATCAGTGACAGATATGATAAAGGAGCTGAAATGGGATTCATTGCAAGACAGGAGGAGGGTGAAGAGGGTCATGGGAGTGTACAGGACGTATACTTGCGATGAGGCATGGAAAGATACTGCAATATGTATGAAAAGTAGTGCATGGAAGGGAAAAAAATGACCGTGACCACAAGCTGGCACTCGATTTCAGGCACAAGGGTGTAGGAAGATTCTCATTTTTAGGTAAGGGTGTCAGGGATTGGAAAGATTTCCCAAGAGAAATGATGAATAATTTACCGTACGTTGAAAGAATTTAAAGATAAAATTTGTAGATGGTAAATGTAGGTGGGTGCAGGATAGGGGGAAGATGGGGGCGTATGGAAATTGCCACTGGAGCCTGTGCTCCATTGCAATTAAATTATATTAAATTAAACTTCTGACTGACAACTCTCTCTACCCGCCATCTCTGCCCACTTAAACAGACATTTTACAAATATCCAGGATTGTTCATAGCGTTCCGACAAACGTTTCTCGATTTCTAACAAGACTTTGACAATTAAATCCACACAAAACAATCGGAATTAATACAAAATCATTCAAAACCATCACGAAAAACATGGAAATTATAATTAAAGATATTTGCAAGTACTTACACATAAAATTATCTACGTAAACGAGTCAAAACAGTTGCAAATAGTCTTGTAAACAGCGTAGCTCACATCAACTCCTAGAATTACGAAGTTTTAATCAATGTTTCATGCATAATGCTGTCCTCGAACATGTTAAATAGTATTTACATAATTTCTCTCCATAAAACAATGTACATTCACACAAATTCACAATTAACTACACGAAAAGTATACAAAACCATAATTAATCAATTCCCAGCTTTTATACCAATTCTTAAAATAACATTTCATTAAATCGGTTTGGTCTGAGGGTCGTTATTGCCTCCATCTTGTAATGATTATGTCGCAATTAACACAAAGCCAGTGGGGCAAAGGGAGCGTCAATAAACAACGTATCTCGGCCTGGGGTGGGGGAGGGGGGTTGGTTGGATAGCTACGCTGCGCTACGGGGGGGGGGGGAGGTGGGTAATTTTGAGCCAAGCCACTAGCGTTTTATTCATATTATTTGTCACAGTTGAAATAAGGTACAGAACACACAACAGCATGTGAGTATTTACTTTCGTCATTTAATTATTTGTGTATATGATTTACGAAAGCCTGACAAGAGAAAACAGTACAAAATTGTCTTCTGGAATCAACAGGGGATAAAGCTGCGTGCCACGCAGGAGGGGGGGTTAAGAGGAGGCCAAAATGGGGCAACGTAGTTTATGGACGTTCCGAAAGAAACTAATACGATGAGTCAATCGTGCTCAGCAAAACATGTTTACTGATTTGTGGAAACTATTATCTTTAATTTCTCGGGTTCCAAACTTCATACCAAAATGTGAGATACCCTATTTTACCTACCGAATGCATTGCCGGGGATGATTGGGTTGATTCACCACTATTGAATCCTTAGCATCCCAGTGAGAAACATGTATACAAAGTTTCATCAAAGTCGCCTCAAGCCGATTGCGGAACTTAATAAAAAAGTAGACTCACCTCATTCAACCCAGTGCGTGACACTTTGGGGTAGATTTACACCTGCGGTATATTTAGGCGTATATTTTTCTTTAAAAAAAAATTAAACAGTGAAGACTAACAATAAAGAAAGCACCAAATACAAATATCGCTGTGAGTGGAGATCCGCCTGTTTCAAATAAATTATAATACATTAATACGAACTGCGAAATACCAGAAATATAACACTATTTCCGTGTCCGCAACTGAAGACTTATGCTTGCAAGCCGACTGAGGTGGGAAATAAAAACTTGATTTTCGTCATCGCCAAGATAACAAATCTGAAAAAAGTTTGGGTCTTTATCTGGCTTGGGGAATAGATATCCAGTCTGATGGTAGGCTTGTCCTTGGACCCTAAATGTTGTTTAGAAATTTCTCCATCATCATTTGTAATTATTTCTGTTGTCTCAAATGAAGTTATTTCAAAGCATTATTTGAATTTTGAAATTTTACTGAAAAACTGTTTAGATTCTTGTCTCACACCCAACATGAACGATGCTAGAAGTTTAAGCGAGGCATTCAATTCGCTATAAATAACATTGACATCTGCATAATTGTCACTAATTGTATATTTTATTAATATTTACAGTTACTGTAGCGCTACTGACCGAAATCAAAGCCAATGTGAAACCTCACACACATCTGCCGTTGTACTATTTTTAATACTCTTACTTTATAAAGTACAACGTCACTAAGATAGAAACAAACTGCATTAACCTTTAATCTAGCAATGACGACACGGAGAAACGTAGTAAAACACTCATACGTTGAAAACAGAGTTTTGTTAACTACGCGTTAGGAACTTTGGTCCAGAGACCAAAACTGATTTCATGTAACTACCACTTATACAAATATTTTTGCGTAACTGTCAGTTTTCGTAATTAAAATATTGTAATATTTATCACAATTAGCAGCCGTCATGTTAATAGATATTCCTCTTACTTTTATGAGAATCGCGCTGCTTTAGACGATGTTTTACTTCCGACGTTTCGCCGCCTAACCTGGGGACTTAATCAGGGCTGTTTAGAAGCGATGTAGCACTTCTGATGATTGTCACACCACTCCTTTGCTTATCTTCACGCTGAGCGAATTGTTTTCGTTACCGGCAAGGAATAAGGGAATCGATCGAAAGTTTCAAACAGCCCAAAAATTTCAGTACAGATGGCGGCTATGGCTTACATGAAATGTGGAAATCCGCACTCGCCGACAATCGCAATCCAAAATCCACAACGACAACAAAATCTCTGGAACATGACATCCGCTGTAGATAAGGAAGGAATTGGTTTTTGAAGACTAGGCAATACATTTCATAACGAGATCAACAAGGCAGCACAAATTGGACAGGTAGTAGGATAAGGTTTCAAAATCCTGCATTTGTTGGAGAGAGTGATGAGGGAATGAACGAGAGAAGTAAAGGAATTGCGACACAAAACTTTGGTCAGACCATTGCTTGAATATGGTGGTGTAGTATGGGACCCACATTTTGAGTGTCAAATAGAGGAGTTGGAGAGAGTGAAAAAAAGGGCTACTAGATTTGTTTTTGCAAATTACCGCAGAACGCAATCAGTAACAGATATGATAAAGGAGCTGGAATTGGAATCACTGGAAGACAGGAGGTTGCAGGGGGTCATGGGAGTGTACAAGGCGTATATTAGTGATGAGGCATGGAAAGATGTTGGTGTTAGAAATTTTTTTATCTGCTTAACGTCTCTCTAACAGCGAGGTCTTTAGAGACGGGAAAGGATGGGAGGCAAGGAATGGGAAGAAATTCAGCCATGGCTTTTTGAAGGAAGCATCCCGGCATTTGCCCGGAGTGATTTGGGAAACCATGGAAAACCCAAAACTGGATGCCCTGACGGGGATTAAAACTGCCGTCCTCCCAAATGCGAGGTCAGAACGCTAACCGTTACACCACCCTCAGTGTGTTAGAATTAAAGGTAATGGTTGGAAGGGAAAAGATGACAATGACCACATGATGGTACTCGATTTCTGGCACAAGGGTGTAAGAAGATTTTCTCTTTTTTTTTAGGTAAGGGTGTTTGAGATTCGAATAAGCTACCAAGAGAAATGATGAATAACTTAACAAAAAAAGTTGAAAGAATTTAAAGTTAAAAATTTGTAGAGGGCAAATATAGGTGGGTGCAGGAAAGGGGGAAGATGTGTGTGTAGGGAAATTGCCACCGCAGCGTGCGCTCCATTGCACTTTTAATAAACATTTTTAATTAATTCCTTTAGCGTGAAGATAAACGACGGAGTGGTATGACAACTGTAAGAAGTGGTACATCACTTCTAAACAGGTCTGATGAAAGCCCCTGGTTGGGCATCGAAACGTTGGAAGGAAAATTTCGTTCAAAGCATCGTGAATCTCGCAAAAGTATTATTAAATAAAATATTGATTACAATTGTTACGTTTAACTAACGTATTCCGTTTTATTTTACTGTACCTACTACATTTAACAAAACTTGTAAACTAAATATCCACACTAAAAAAACGAAACAGAATCTAAACACCTGTAGTGTAATCTTTGGCGAGCAATGCTTCTCAAATATTGAGTTATCTGCGGAATCGCGGCCAGAATAACCTAATTTTAAATATGGGAATTATGTTTTAGCGCCACCTTTCGGAATTAATAATATAAATATAAAAATAAACCTTTCGCGCCACCTCAGTAACATTTATTCTCTTAGTCCAGTGGTTTTACCGTGACGTTGCGGTCTACGCACGTATAATATTTATAGATAAAGATTGATTGGGACCCATTGCCAGTGTCGTATTGATAAAGTCAACCTGCTTGCTAAAGTTGTCTATATGCAGTTTCTATGTCCATAACTATCAGCAAGTTTTCTGGTTTTTGTTTGTTTGTTGTTTATTTGATTGTTATTTGTGTTGTTAACTTTTTTTTTTTTTTTTTTTTTTTTTTTTTTTTTTTTTTTTTTTTTTGCTTAGATCTTTCCTCCACTCCGACATCTAGGTCATTAGTGGTGGAAAAGAATTTGGGAGACGAGGAATTCAAACTGGATGGGATTCAAACCCGCGTTGTTAGATTCCTCGTGGTTTTATTTAATATATGAAATAACAATTCCAGGATCCAGTTTCAAATTTTAACTTGTTTTATTGCTAGTAAGACATCGGACTTCAAAATACAGTTCACATATAAACACAACACTACTACGATTACAGTCAACACTTCTTCCAAAGACAATACTACCGAAACTGTTCGTTCAACACTGTCCTTGGCCGACGTAAGATGAGTAGGTAAAAACTGTCTCTGATTGTCTGCTGGTCGCAATATATAAGTTCCATCGAAAGTTCTAGAACACTACAAAGGCTGCCGACAGATATTTGTAGAACATTAACAATACTTAAACAATTGAAAACGTATTAAAAACAATCAGAATTAATGCATAATCATTTACAATCATTACAAAATGCTTAGAAATGAAAATGAAAGAAACTGAAACACAAAATTATCCACATAAATCATTTTAAACCGTAGTAAATCATCCTTTAAACATCGTAGCCTACCTTAATACTTAAAATTACAAAAATTTAAGTAATTCTTTTGCATAGTTCTGTCCTTAAACATGTTAAATGGTATTTACATAATTTAGTTTCATAAAACAAAATCCATTTACACTGATTTACAATAAAATACAAGACAAATATAAGTAACCATTTTGAATCACACTAAGATATCCATCGTAAAATTTAGGTACTAAGAGCCAAGGTTCTGTCGGGAGCGATGTTGTGACGTCGCACTTTTTTTTGCCTTTGGTGTTTGCACCTCTGACATTAATGCTCATCACTCGATACCGTTTAATTATCCCTCGAATTAAATATTCGGTTTAATTACGGTTACAAAGTAGGAGTATTAAGAGGGCAAAGCTTCAATTTTTGCGCTTCGCATCCCCGTCCCTTTGGAACTAATTCCATGTAATGAAATAATTCCTGGAACTTTTTTATTAATATCGTTGATGCTAAAATACGTTTGATGTTTCATTATTAAATGCGGAAGTTTTAGAGCCGAAATTACGGGGTGTTATGAATTCAGAATGGAAAACTGTTTGATTGAATAAGTCTTGAAACATTATACGGCATGAATCGTGTGAGCTGTAATCAGCTTCCAAAGAACCCTCCCCCCCCCTCTCCCACCCCCCGTATGTGACCCTGCGTAATATTGAAGTCACTGGGGGTGGGCGATCGGTGTTTAAAATTATAACCACCCTAGTGCTGTCCCCGTATGTGGGATTTCAGATTTGTGCTGCTTATTTCATGAAAATCTCTCAAAGAAATGTTGGCTGGGCAGCAGAAAGCTGAAGGGCGAACCTGTTTTATCCTCTAACTTGTCTCTCCCCCGCTCCTTCTAAGTTTAGGTA
The DNA here is from genome assembly GCA_031002005.1 of Vandiemenella viatica. Classification (NCBI taxonomy): domain Eukaryota; kingdom Metazoa; phylum Arthropoda; class Insecta; order Orthoptera; family Morabidae; genus Vandiemenella; species Vandiemenella viatica. The sequence continues at coordinate 184,136,943 of JARYHS010008075.1, forward strand.
GCAAGCCAATGTTTTAAAAGCATTCGTGTGTATAATCCATTTCCATGTTACCATAAAAAAATGGTCTTTCGTCTCAGCGCAAATTTAGACTGGTCCAGTTTGTTTCTATACTGTGCAATCCGTCGATTCTTGTGTCCAGTATCAAGGCCCACTTATCTTTTGGTTAACGGAGACATTTCTTATCGTCTAATTATGAATGAAAGCGATACCGATACTAACAATACGCGTGTACTGGCTTGTGTCGCAGAAGCATAGTCTTTGCCGGGTCGTGCCGCGTAATATACACTGGTCAGCCAAAATATTATGAGCACCTACTTACTGGCAATACGCTCCAGCTTTCGAACGCAATACAGCATCGATTAGGCGTAGCATGGATTCTACAGGTCCTTAGTAGGCTCCCAGAGCTTTCTGACACTAGAATTCTACGAACAGGTCGCGAAATTCGATTCGGTGGTTCATGGGCGCGGCGACTGGGAACGAGCATCTCGGAAACGGCGAGGCTGGTCTGCTGTTAGCGTGCTACTGTAGTGATCCTATGCAGAGTGTTTGAAGGACAGTGAAACCACGACTGGGCGAAAGTTGATGGACGTCCACGCCTCATCACAGAACGTGGAGGTCAGAGGCTTGCCAGCTCTGTAAAGCAGGGTAGGGGGTGATCCGTGGCATCAGAATCGCGATTCTGCCACAGATAATTTCAACTGCAAGAAGACTCGTGCCAGAGAATATTACACGTATTTTTTTTTTTGCTGTCATCAGTCTTTTGACTGGTTTGATGCAATCCTCCATCCCTTCCTATCCTGTGCTAACCTCTTCATCTCAGCATATTCCCTACAACCCACACACTCAATTATCTGCTTCATATATTCTAATCTCTGTCTTCCTCTACAGTTCTTACCTTCGACTGTTCCCTCCACTAACAAATTAACCAATCCAGCATGTCTCAAAATATGACCTACCAGCCTGTCTCTTCTTCCTGTAAGCTTCTTCCACAAACTTCTTTCCTCACCCATCATTTCCAAAACTCGTTCACTTCTTACTTTGTCAGTCCACTTAATTTTCAGCATTCTTCTATAACACCACATTTCAAATACTTCAATTTTTCTTCTTTCCGGTATTCTTAAAGTCCATGTTTCGCTACCGTAAAGTTCTGTGCTCCACACATAGAGTTTCAAAGAGTTTTTTCTGATTCCTAGATCAATATTTGAAACTAAAAGATTTCTCTTTTTCATGAAGGCTCTTTTTGCTATTGCTATTCTGATTTTAACATCATTCTTGCTTCGGCCAACGGTTGTAATTTTGCTTCCTATGTAACAGAATTCACTTACTTCTCCAATTGCATCCGATCCTATTACACTTATACCGGTAGGTATTGAGAAGAGTGATCGTGCTCCCGTGCTTTGTTTATAAATGTATCAGGCTTTTAATCACTTTCTAAGCTTACAAACAAGAAAATCTGTTGATTTTTTTTTGTGTGACGCCTGTAGAAATTGACCCCTCTCTGTTACTGTTTCCTATTGTACATAACAGAAACGAAGAAGGAATTATACTGTACATGTCAGTGATGAGGGATTGCGCTAGAGAAGTAAGGGAATTGGGGTACAAAACTTTGGTCAGACCACTGCTGGAATATGGTGAAGCAGTTTGGGATCCACATTTTGGGTATCAAATACAGGAGTTGGAGGGGGTACAGAGGAGGGCTGCCAGGTTTGTCTGTGACATTTACCGCAGAACACAATCGGTAACTAATATGATGAAGGAGCTAAAGTGGGATTCATTGGAGAATAGGAGGAGGGTGAAGAGAATCATGGGAGTGTACAAAGCCTATACTTGTGATGACGCATGGAAAAATATTGGTTTGAAAATTAAGATAGGTGCTTGGAAGGGTAAGGTTGACCATGACCACAAGCTGGCACTTGATTTCAGGCATAAGGGTGTGGGAAAAATTTTCTTTCGTAGGAAAGGGAGAGAGGGACTTGAATAGATTTCCAAGAGAATTGATTAATAACTTACCGGAAACACTGATAGAATTTAAAGTAAAAATCAGTAGAGGGCAAAAGTAGATTGGAAGGGGGAAGGGAGGGGGTGTAGGGAGATTGCCACCGGAGCGGGCGCTCCATCGCAATTTTATCTATTAATATTATTGTTGTTATTATTATACACGCCGTACACATTTTAAATTCATCCACAGATCTGTGTTCACGTAGCCGAAGTTGCAGGAAAATGCAAAGTAAACTTTGACGTAAAATTTCTTTTTCGTTGGTGATACGCCAGGACTAATTTCATTGCGTCCCAGCAGCACTTGAATCTTTCCCACGAAAGGCTATCCGTTTTTTTGTATAATAATCCAGTAATCTGTCTTAATATCGGGTATGTAACAACACAACAACAACTATTTAGATAGACAATGGTTCTAGAATTGGATGATACACGGTGCATGTGCCACTGCGTGTCGTTACAGCGTATAGTGACACACCGATCAGTCACACTTCAATTAAGACACCGCCAAAGAAGTTTTTTCTTCAAAATTTCTTAGATGAGATGGATTCTGAACCTCGTGTTTGTTTGTGCAAAACGTTTAGCAGTTTCGAAGTTCGAAATTATAAGACTGCCTATTTTCACCAGTGCTTTCAATTTCAGACGTCTTTATTATCTGTTTTTACTTTGAGATGCCTTTAATTACTACCCAGTGTTATTATTGCCAGAGAATGGGGCAATTGAAACAGCCAACCGAGAGAAGCCAAGACGAGCGGCTAGAGAAGGAACGTGGCAGAGGAGATATCGTGTTCAGCAAACAGCCAGGCGTGACGCGCAGAGACCTCTGGCGGCTCGGTCAACAGGCTCCACGGAGCGGCCTTCCCATTGGCCACAGGTGCTCCAGAACAACCGCAAACAGCGCTTCAGATTCGAGGGTTGTCAGGTATATACAGAAGTGCACTCCAACTGACTAAACATATTATTGTCCCTCTTCAGTCGCTGTTCTGGACACAGCATATTTTGTGCTATACACATTTAATTACTATATTATGAAAAAATTGTTACATTGATTACAATAAAAACAAAAAATGTAAGTATGTTACTTTTATGCAAAAAAAGGGCAATAATAAACGATTTTCAAATGATTGTTCACTATTCGTTTACATAAAATTACCTTTAGAATGTTAAATGTTTGTTTGTTGAGTCACTTCCAAATCTGTTTGGTTTGCATTTATTTAGCTGTAGATGTTTTACAACTAGGGTTGTTGGTAGTACAGTTTAACGTGGAATCCGAATCACGGAACGTCCTGGCTCATATAATCAAATACAACTTTCATTAATTCCTGAGCCTTCCGGCATTCGAACCCCGCACCGGAGGAGCGAACGTTTTGAAAGAAAGCCCCTTAGTAACTGAGTTAGCACAACCAAAAAAAAAAAAAAAAAAAATTGAAAATTACGACATTCTTTATCGAATGATAGATACCAAACTCACATAGAAAGTCGTCTTTTACGCACATGGTTTGATAAACTTGGATATTCAATTATAATTACGAAAACTAATAAATCCAGAACGACACATACAGTTCTTTTGAAAACTTTAGCATGCTACAAATTACTGTAAATTTCCGGGTTGAGGATTTTATGAAATGAAAACAGATAAGGAAAAGATATTTTTTGTTTTTACGGCGAAAGATTCAACAAATCGTGAGGTAAAAGAATGAAATCAAATAATTTTGAAATTTTGCTGGTTGTCAGCCTGCATTTGATGCCCCTGAAAATTCATTGAAGGAAATTTTTCATTCAACCCAAAACAATCTACCCCCAAAATTATTTCCCCTGGTAATTCCCTCCCCCACTTAATTTCCAAAATTTTACGTTAATAACACATTAAGATAAGTTGAATCTAAAGAAATGCGAAAATTTGAAATCCCTAATTTAAAGGAATCAAAATTATAAGATACGATTGGCAGACAACCTATCGAATTGTCAAAATGTACGGGACTCTAAAAAAGACTTTTTTTAACAAAAAATGACCCGAGTAGCATTCAACCGAGCGAGGTGGTTAACTCTCTGGTCTTGCATTGGGCAGGACGCCGGTTCAAATCCCCGTGCGGGCATCCATATTTGGGTTTTCCATGGTTTTCCCAAATCACTTCAGGCAAAAGCCGGGATGGATCCTTCATAAGCCCACGACCGAATTCATTCCCGTTCCTTGTTTCCTGTCCCATCCCGCCTCTAATGACCTCGACGTCGACGAGGCATAAGTAAAAAAAAGAAAAAGTTTGTGTTGACACGGCGCGCGCGGTTATCTTTTTAGTATGTAACTCTTGGGGCGGGTTTGGCGTCACTCGGTTGGCAGCACTGGGCACGGTGGCCGCCCCGTGTGAGCGCTAACGAAGGTCCGCCCGGACTAATCAGTTCAACTTAATTAAGCCGCCTGCTTTTTGCCGTCGCTCGCCGTGGCGCGGCGTTAGTTAAGTAATTGGACGGGCCTTCCCGGGCCAGTCCTGCCAACATGCGCGCCACGTACTCCCCCTCCCGCCGACGAGCTACATTTCAATTTTCAATAACAAGAATTCCATTTCAATTTGGAGCCGCAGAAATACCCCTAATTGTCGATCTCTTTTGCAAACGTTTGGCGTCTCCGACAGATGCGTCATCCCCCCCCCTCCGTGTCTGTCTATACATTCCGACCCTCTACCGTTCCCATCCATCCAGTCTGGTTTATTCGTTCGCTGTTCCCCCTCCTACTCGCTTGTTTAATGAACTATGTTTCAGAGCACCGCATATACAACACACTCCCTCAATACACACTAATTTGGCTGACTCTCGAAGGCCTACCATCCAGAATTTAAATGTCATGCATTCCACTCAATCTGGTAAACTTGATTCATTAGTCAATGCAAGACCCTCGGCGTTGATACAGACCTGCCACAGTTTGATATTCATTCCATTTATTCCTTGACGTTAATTTGTGCAGTGTCTTTAAGAGTCAGTTTATTACGTACACAGATAAAACAAAAAGAAGCTTAAGTTTTTTTTCGATTAGGAGTGGGAAGATAATTTCTTGTTGAAGACCGCCGGGATAAATATCTATACACAACGTTAAATAATTAATTCAGCCTGGGAGAACACATAGGCAGTAGAAAAAGGTTTAAAAAGTATTTATTTATTTATTTATTGAAGAGAGTGATGAGTGGATGAGCAGGGAAGTTACATAACCATTGCTTACTATGACGCATGTTTCTGATGTTAACTACAGGAGTTGGAAGCAGTGAAGAGAAGGGCTGGGAGATTTGTTTCTGAAAATTAGCGCACAACGCAGTCACTAACAGATGTGACGAAAGAGCTGGAATGGGATTCATTGGGAGACAGGAGGAGGGTGAAGAGGGCATGGGAGTATGTTGGTGATGAGGCGTGGAAAGATATTGCTGTAAGAATTAAAAGTAATCCATGGATGGGAAAGATGACCACGACCACAAGCTGGCACTTGATTTCATGCCTAAGAGTGCTGGAAGATTTTCTTTCGTATGTGAGGGAGTTACACACTGGACTAAATTAACTTATGAAGAACTTAATAATTTCTCAAATACGCTGAAATAATTTATGATAAAAACTTTTAAAAAATCGGAAATGTGTGTGTAGGGTAATTTTCTTTGGGGCATTCGCTCTGTTGCAGTGAAATTGATATAACAAATCAGAAGAGGCTGAATGTACTGTCGACAAAAGTTGAAAGAGTGTCAAAAATTAGTTACTTCCAGCAGTCGAAATGATTATAGGTGTTGTATTATTCCAGGGAATAAATAACCTAATTATTTTGAAGGTTTTCTGTGTTTTACGCAATCACACAAAGCTACTGCTTGGATGGTTCCTTCCAAAGGTCACGGCCGACTTCCATTATCTTACCCCTCTTTAAGTTAAGTCGATCCAAAAGGGACTGTTCCTTGAGTTCCTCCAACAGTCCGCCTCCCAGCATTCAGCTGCAAGGAATGAAATTTGTAAAAAAATGCTCGGCTCAGCATTGATGAACTATCCATTGCGGATAAAGTAGTCCATATATATTTTGGGAGTGTGGATCTTCTTCTGGATATTTGACCGCTAAAACAATAGTGTAGCTAACTGGTCAGGATAATAATTATGTCCTGAGATTCATTTTTTTCTTCATATGGGCGGGGATCTTGTGGTGGTCTGACGCCTGCTGCTATGCGTCCCGAGCCGGTCGGGGCACGTCCTGTGATCCGGTTCGTAGGCCATCCTGATCGCGGTTTCCCGAAATCACTCCAGGCGAATGCCGGGATAGTTCTTCTAATAGGCCATGGCCGAACTCCTTCCCGTTCCTTATCCCAGTCGCCTTCCTTTCGGTTGAAGAGAGTTATTGTAAACAGTGCACTAGCTCACCAGAAAAATAAAAATAAGAGGGAGCACTTTAATGTATAGACCAGGGATGGCCAACATGCGGCTCACGAAGCAGGATGTCCTTTCAATTATGGTATCAAACATAACATCACTATAAAAAAAAAAAAAATTCGGTGTAGTCCTAATGACCAGGTGGCTGCGCATTTCGCCCTTGTCGTGGCCGCCTTAACCTAGCCCGGCAATCCTGTCTGGTACAGGGGACCTACAGTTTAACGTGGAATCCGAACCTCGGCAGCGCTCTGGCGTACTTCACATCATACACCAGTCGGTGCCAGAGGTGAAGGCCGGGTTAGGTGCATATGAAAATCCCCGTCGAGACAGGGATTCGAACCGGGGATCTTTCAATCTCCAGTCAGACGCCTTAGCCACTGAGCCACCAGACCGCTAATAACACCACCAAGTTAAGGTGATTTTATATCTGTATCATCACTCACTTGATCTTGAGACAATGGACAGTCTACAGTATTGGTGTCCAACCGAGCCTTATCATGGCTTATAGATATACATTCCATTATTCTTCAAGATAATTTATGTTCCAAGTCCCTAAACATGGATCATGTTATGAGCGTGGGCATCGAAACAGTGAACTCTATAAGGTCGAAGTCGTTTAACAAATGTCAATTCCAAGAATTTCCCTACAATTTGGAGTCAGAATATAATCACCTTACATTTTATTCTGAAATAAGATGGTTCTTCCGTTCAAAATTTTTAAAAGGAGTGTATTATTTGAATCAACAAAAATAATATTTGTTAGCAAGCAAGTCGAAAAATATTGCACAGTTTGAAGGCATGGAGTGGTTCTGCAAATTAGCATTTCTAGCAGACACAACTAGCCTCTTAAACAGCCTGAACATTTGCCTGCAAGGAAGAGACCAGTTGATTAATTATATGTTCGATATTGTCGCATTTCAAATGGAACTTCACTCGCTTATTACACAGTCATCGGCGTATAGATATGTAGTTCATTAATATCAAACTTTATCATTGAGTCTGAAAACCGATTTCAAGATTTCCAATTCTACAACATAAACTTATTTCTATTTCACCATTTTGGCTTAAAATAACACAAAAAAAATCTTTGTTTTGCAAGAGTTGTGGAAGGTTAAGCTATTTGGAAACTCTCGTGTTTCAGTTGGATGAAGAATATTAAGTTAGAAAACGAATCACCGATCCTCATTCGCAGTACTTTTTGGAAATAGCTAACATTTCTTTCGACTTCAATATTGACGCACTTAGTGCTGTAAACAAAGTCAAAAGCCGCATTAAAATAATTATAATTTCAATACTTCATTTAATATTTGTTTCATTTTTAGTGGTTTATTCGCTCATAGAAAATGTTTAAGTATGTTTTCGAAGAAAGTAGTGCGTGCGGCCCGCTGGAAAATTATATTTTTCTAAAAATTGTCGCGGCTGCTGAAAAAGGTTGTCCACCACTGGTATAGAACCGTCATGTGAAAAGAATTAGCGTTCAGAGAGTCATATCACCTGTGAACCACGTGGCTCTTGCTAATGCTGGTAAGGGATGTTACGACGCTCCGCATCCGCAAATGCGGAACTTCCGCATAAAATCCTACTTCCGCTTCCACATCCCTATCCACAACTTTTAATGCGGAAGCATAACGAAAGTTTTGTTTACATTGCAGTATATATATATATATGAGCGACGAATTTACAAGCCTGATGTAGCATGTAAAGTAAAGCGGCCTAATCACGGTCCAATTTATATGACATCCATGTAGAAAAAACTACTTTAGGATGCGCTCACCCATTCAAGGTACTAAAACAATATGTTCCAAGGAGTCCTGTCCACTCGTACTTTCTCGCCACACACCAGTGTCTTTATCGCACACACGCAGGATGTTTCCTCAGATCGCAATCCAACGCAATAGCTTGTTGGATGGCAAAGACCTGTGTTGGTTGTCGAGAAGTCAAAAAACATCCAAAACGTCCTGCATGTAGTCTTGCAATCCTTATCGGGGGTCAACAAGAGTCAAAAATCGGAAAATCATAGCATCGTCGGTCCTACAAGCTGGACTGTGAAAGGACCGCTAGAATGGTGGAAAGCGGGGTGGCGTGGCCTTGTGCTTCACGAACTCCACAAGGTTCAAATGAAAAAGACTTTTGTTGACGCGTGCATGGTTATGTAAGTTATTTACTTCGCTTATGAAATCATCCCACCTTTTTGTTGTTGAAAGAAGAGGCAAAAAATAAATCGATATGGCAATATTGTATGAAAATATACACTATGGTTATGCAAAATGCAGAATTTGTGATAGGAATTTAGTTATTTCGATGTTAATTTTATTTTTGATAAATATTAGAATATGCATAATTAGACATTTATCTTTGAACTACCGCATTCGCTTCTAGAAAACATCCGAAGAAGTTTTCATAGCACACTAAAGAGTTATTAGAATGCTGTGTAGGGTAAAACCAAGAACTTCTTGCAGACAACTTTTTAAAAAACTCAATATTCTTACAATGACTTCTCAGTATATATATTCTCTCATGTGCTTTGTCATTGATCATTTTAACCTGTTAATTGACAGGTACACACTTTCAGTACAAGAAACAGAAATAACTTACACAAACATCTCTGTCGTTAGTACAATGAGGAGTTAATTATTCTGGGATACATCTGTTTAGTAAACTTCCAAAGGTTATAAAACAGTTTGCAGATAATAAAGATATATTTAAAGACAAACTTAGAAATTAACTTATTGGCAACTCCTTCTACCCCATTCAAGAACCGAGAGTGGAGGGTGAACGGTTAACGTTCTGGCCTCCCATTCACGTAGAAGCGGGTTCGAATCCCCGTCCGGACATTCAGATTTGGTTTTACCATGGTTTCCCCAAATCACCCTAGGTGAATGCCGGGATGCTTCCTTCAAAAAGGTCATGGCTGAATTCCTTCCCGTTCCTTGTCCCCAGTCCCATAATGACCTTAGCCGTCGACGAGGCGTAAAGTCATAAGTTAAAAAAAAATCCATTCAAGAATGTGAACAAAATAATTAATTGTATTCAATATGACCTTTTGCAAAACTCAGTTGTAAAAATTAATGTTTTATTTTTATTCTCTTTATTTGTTTTTGTAACATATGATTGTTTTCATTATGATTATGACCAAAATTGTTTGTATGTGTATTAACGATGACATGTTTCACATCCCAGAGGCCCTTCCTCAGCAGGGATCCATGAAACAAGATTGATAAATAAATAAAATGTCCGCCGGTGTCAAGCACTGACCATCCACATCTTCATCCGCAAAGAATATCTCCGTTACGACCCTAATCCTGGTCTTGAAGAGAGACGTCCAGTGGACGGGAACCAAGTCTCGGGAAGCAGCTGGTGTAATGACACACGCCAGGACGCTGCGTGGTGCAGCCACCACAGAGGCGGAATGACTGCGGAGTCCTGTTAAGAGGTCGCCAATAGCATCGCACATGCCCCCACAATGCCGCATCGTTGGGTACACCGACTATCACATAGTGGTTGTACCTGTCGATACAAAGCGCGGGGATTCCCAGCGTTGGTGTAACAGGTGTCTAGTTCGTGACGTCACTCCTAATTACAGGTCCTTTGTTCGGCGCCGGTGTACGGCCATTGTTCCTGCGAAGCGTATCGGCTTCAAAGCAAACTGCCCGACCTGGTAGCTGGCTAGTACACGGAGCACGGAGGGTTAGCGAGTTAAATAAATATAGCTTTTGCATAGTTCCTTCAACGTGTCACTAATTACATTCTTGTTTCTCATCTGGTTACCTGTAGTCATAAATTTGGAAGGAAACTTGGAACTAGTCAAGTATATTTCGAAACGCTATCACTTAATTTGAAGGAAAACAGATAATAAGTTATTAAACAAACATCAAACACTATATGCGATGTTAAAAACGAAATAAATATTCGTAAAGAAAACAATCATTTTAAATCCTCACCTACTATCAAAGATAACACAAAGTAGACTACAAAAACCAAGGAACTCTAAACACAATGGAAACCGAAACATAAACAAACACACACTCTATGGACTTGTGAAAAAACATGACGTGGTGTATACACTCTCATGTTTTTGAAAGCGATACTGATTGTAAATAATAGTGATAATGTGTAATCTGGTCGGTTCAGTGTAGTGCTTTATATCTTGGGTAGATTATACAATGAATTCTGCAAAAACCTACTCGGAGAAGCTAACCCTGATAAAAAAAAAAAATCACATGTAAGTAAAACTAATTTCAATCTAACTTATGTTTTTTTTTTTTTTTTTTTTTTTTTTTTTTTTTTTTTTTTTTTTTTTTAAATGGAATGTAACTGATTGAATGTACAAATACCAAACAGATGTCGCTGATGATGTTCTGGAAATACAGTGAAACGCGTACGACGCAAAGAACAAAACAAAATTCAGTTGCATTGGCGTGTCGTTAACCTTTATAAAAATTGACTTTACTTTTGGTTTCCACTCCTATGCTGCTGTCCGCGTGCTGCGTCTGTCTGTCCGTTTGCGCTTCACTCAGAATCTACGGATAGGATTCGTGTGGAGTTTCGACAGTTTCAGAGCTTGTGACCAAACTTAAATTCTGGGATATTTCTTATGATTCTACGTAACCGGGGAACGGAGCAGAAAATGATGATTCGTTCGTTACGAGAACGGGTAAGTGCCACAGATAACATTACAGTTGAGACATCCTGACCCTGTAGTTTTTCTATCATCAACATTATAGCAAGTATTAATATCATAAAGAATAACAAATCTTTACACAGAAAACTAACATTTTTACAGATTGTGTGATTATCTCGCAGTCATCGAATCATTTATTATTACATTATTTTGCCTTGATTAGTTACAAGTGTTGCAAATAATTGCGTTATTATTTCTAAACTGATTTGTATTTTGCATGGTAGCGCAAGAGTGGTTTGTGTAGTCTTTGGGTATTGTAAGTGGATTATCGTTAGAATTTAAAGAATGTCTGGTCGGCAACAGACGAGAGGGAACAGTATTATTCTATAAATATGTTATGACGCTGGTTGTGCTTCATTGTGTGGATGCGGTAATACGATATGAGGAGCCTATTAAAATACAGCTCTAGTGTTTAAATGTTTATATCAAGTAGCTTTGCTGAAGAAATTAAGCGATGTTTTGTTCGGAACAGTGATTATCATCATTTCTGCAATTAACGAAAATACCTCAGATTTTTGGGCGGTTTAACTAAAAAAATATTGAGCACTCAGCAGGCACGTGTTCGAGACGAGTTTGGGCCTTTCTCGTCCATAACACGCTGTTACCCCAATCGCTGTGGAAATGTTAATAATTTACGCAAATCGTCAGAGTTGTCTAATAACTGTCAACAGCTATTTAACCGACACTAATTGAATGGATAGCTGGAAAGCATATTCTGTTGGTAAAATAATGTCGCTATAGTTTAGATTATGATTCTTGCTATAGTTTAAAATTGTTTGACATTTTCCAATGTCTTGGCAGAGAATAATAATACTTTGTCACTACACAAAAATTAATGCATCTCCCATCATTATATTCTATTAAAACTGAATTAAATTAAATTAAATTACAATGGAGCGCACGCTCCAATGGCAATTTTGTCTACACACCCATCTTCCCCCTATCCTGCACCCACCTACATTTGCCCTCTACAAATTTTAACTTCAAATTATTTTAACGTTATCGGTAAAATATTCATCATTTCCCTTCGTAACTCATTCCAATCCCTGACACACTTATCTAAAAAAGAGAATATCCCCACACCCTTGTGCCTGAAATCGAGTGGCGACTTGTAGTCATGGTCATTTTTCCCTTCCATGCACTACTTTTAATTCTTACACCAATATCTTCCCATAGCTCGTCGCCAGTATACGCCTTGTACACTCCCGAGATCCTCTTCGCCGTCCTCCTGTTTTTGTGAATCATTTTCCAGCTCTTTCATCATATCTGTTACTTATTGCATTCTGCGATAATTTCCAGAAACAAATCTAGCAGCCCATTTTTGCACCCTCTCCAACTCTTGTATTTGATACTAAAAATGTGCGTCCCATACTTCACTACCATATTCGAGCAATGGTCTGACCAAAGTTTTGCAACCCAATTACTTTACTTCCCTCGTACATCCCCTCATCACTCTCTCCAACAAGTGCAGAATTTTGAAACCTTTCCCTACCACCTGTCAAATGTGTCCTGCCCAGTTAAGCTTGTTTCCAAATGTAATCCCAAGATATTTACATTTAAAGTCTTCAGCAAGCAATTCTTTCCCCACTTAATAATCATAATCAACCTTTTGTTTTCTATTTATGTATCTAATAAGCTGACTCTTCTTTGCAATTATCTTGATCCCATGTTTACTAACCCAACTAGATATCATGTCGAGATCGCCCTTAAACTGTTTACAGTCCTCAATTGTTTTGATCTTTTATATAGCATTATGTCATCTGCAAGCAACGTAATTTCAGATAGTAAACAATCAACATAATTATTGACTAGAATAATGAATAGCAATGGTCCCATTACGCTACCCTGCGGCACTGAATCTTATGTTTGGTAATTTAATATATTATGGTTTATAGTTACTATTGATTTGATATTTAAAGGAGTAAATATGTCATATGAAGGATATGAGAGAGAAGATGTGGTCAAACATATTTCTTGATTGGGAAGGGAGGGTGCTTTGTGAGAGTTGGCTCCTAAGTCTAACTGACGTCAGCCGACACTGGAAAGCGAGAAACATGTCTGGTGGCAGTATATTTAAAGTTCATCGCTGACCTCTCTACAGGAACTCGCATAAGACACAGGTACTGATTCTGACTCTGTCAAGATAAAATTCTGTGGTTGGAATGAAACGAACCACGGAGGAAGGACCTTTACCACTCTGTCAGGTTCTTTGGTGGTTTAATTAATATAGTAATTAATTAAGTAGTCCACCTTAAAGTACAGTTTAACAATTTTGTTTATTTTCAAAACAATGTCAGCGATATTGTTTACATGCAAAGATACAATCCAAAGATACTACTGACGCAATCTATGGCAGTTCCAAAGTGAATATGTATAAAACTAACTGTAAACTAAACTAACTCTAAACTCCCCTCTGTCCCTCTGCTGATTTCTTTATATAGGCTCTATCGAAATTTCTGGAATTCTTCAAAAGCTTCTGCGAGATATTTCTCGAATATTAACAATTAATCAAACAATTAAACATATTAAAAACAATCAGAATTAATACATAATCATTTTCCATCATTACAAAATGGTCAGAAATTGAATTAAAGACACTTAAACACAAAATCATTTTAAACTGTAGAATATTGTCTTGTAGACATCGTAACTTGCATTAATACTTGGAATTACACACATTCAAGCAATTCTCTTGCACAATTCGGTTCTTAAACATATTAAATGGCCTTTAAATAATTTCCTTTCATAAAACAAACACAAACAAAACACTGATTTACAAGAAATTGCAAAACAAACATACCAGATCAAATTCAAGGGAACTTTAACTCAATACAGATACTTCATTAAATACAATTCTATTTAAAGTTCAGGTATGAGTTCTGTTACCACTCACTGGAGTGAAGCCGGGTAGAGAGAAGTGGGGTGGGGAGGTCGCCATATTGGTTGGCCGTGGAAACAAGGGGAATAGGCCCCATAACCTCAAGGAAATCATACGACAACCGTGGCACCGCAATTTGATCATTGATTATTATGTAAATCGACGAGACAGATCAAAAATGATAAATAATTTTTTTAAGATATCCAGCTTATTTCTCGAGATAGTCTCGAAAGTGTTTTGGGTTGAAATTCACAAGAAAAATTTCCCCAAAGTAAAATTTAGATAGATTCTTGTGTAACACGACAAGTCGATTCGAATATAAAGAATACATTTTTTTGATATCTCCCTTAGTTCTCGAGATATACTGACTCCAAATTGAGATTGTTATGTTGTGATGCATGTGCAGATTGGGTGTTTTATTTTTTTGCTAATCCTTGTGGACCAGAATATAGATGTCACCAAAGGTACAAGGAACTATCCCTGTAAGTTAGTTTTGATAGTTGATATATCGAGAACTAAGGGAGATGTCAAAAAAAAAAAAAATACTCTTGATTTTCGATTAGTCTTGTTGATTTTTGATTTACATGAGAATCAATCATCAAATAGCATCGCCACGGTCATGATAGTGCTGCCTACCTCAACACATAAAATTCAGTTTTAACTAAATTTCTAGCTACAATAACATTGACAATATCAGTATTCCTAGTTCACGCAGCATTAATTATCACAACAGTATAAACTGCAATTGAACTAACACGCGTGCAATAATAAATTATCACAATTAATTTCATCTCACACTTTCAGTGTAAACTGAAACTAGATTAAAGCATGCAGAATACCAAATTCATTGTGTCGCGATGTAAACTTGACCCAATTAAATTAGACTTTAAACACTTAGTCTAGAATAACGCTAACTTTTCAGGTGCAAAGTAGTAACATATGCTGATTGTCTACACTACACCAACAAAAATTTGAGAGCGACATCATCCTATTCAGAGCTATGAATAAATTTATAGCGATAGGCCCTAATGTTCCAGATCCTATTAAACACTTCAAGAACAATAATTACAATGTGATTTACTTATGAAACGCTATTCCAGGTTGTTTCCTATCGTGTCTGTTGGTGCAACCGTATGGAAGAAAAATTTCCATGTGACATAAGTGTTCAGGGAGAAAAAATTAGTATGCTGCGATTTGCTGACGACATTGTCATTTCAGCAGAAAGGACTGAGGATATTGAGAAGTTACTGAATGGCTTTAACGAAATACTGAAGGATGATTTTGGACTGAATATAAATTAAAGCAAGACAAAAGTGATGAAATGTAACGGAAATGATACCAATTTCACTGGATTAAATATCAAAATAAGATCGGATGCAAAAGGAGAAGTAAGTGAATTCTGTTTCTTGGGAAGCAAAATGACAACCAATGGCTGAAGGAGGAATGTTGTTAAAAGCAGAAAAGCACTAGCAGAAAGAGCCTTCATGAAAAAGAGAAACCTTTTAGTTTCAAATATTGATCTAGGAATTAGAAAGAACTTTTTAAAACTCTGTGTCTGGAGCACAACACTTTACAGTTGCGAACCATGGACTTCAGGAATACCGGAAAGAATGAAAATTGAAGCATTTGAAATATGGTGCTACAGAAGAATACTGAAAATTTAGTGGACAGACAAAATAGGAAGTGAACGAATTTTCGAAATGAGGGCGAGGAAAAAACTTTGTGGAAGAAGCTTACATAAAGAAAAGACAGACTGGTAGGTAATATTTTGAGACATGCTGGATTGGTTAAATTGCTGTTGGAGGGAACAGTCGAAGATAGAATTATAGAGGAAGACAGAGATTAGAATATATGAAGCAAATAATTGAGGGCGTGGGTTGTAAGAGGTATGTAAGAAGTTAGTTCAAGATAGGAAGGGATGAACTATTTCATCAAACCAGTTGAAAGACTAACGACAGGAAAGAAAAAAAATTGCAACACAACTTGGCATTATAGAAAACTTTGGAATATTAGAAATTGAAATATTCTCAGCAGCAAACAGTGCAAACAGCCCAATGTTTTGGGGTTATTCCTATGGCCGCCGCGCATGCGCAGTAGGAGACGAGTTTTTATATGAGGCTACGTGATGAGATTTAACGTTATTTCGTCTCCACTTTCTTCCTTCTTCCACGAAGCGAACCACCTGGAACTTAGACCGTTAATCTTGTATTTGAAAACACCATTCTAGAACACGGTAGAGGTATTCTTTTTGCTGCAGTGTCGGTTTGTGTTTGCAGGATTTATCTTGTTGCACCACGTGGTAACAAGCCGGTAGGATAGGAGTAGTGAGTGAAATAATCAATCTTTCTCTCTCATAGGTGGACCGTAACCGAAATTTAATCAACAATTTCAATTTAAGAAAAGCGTTAGTTGTTGTGAGTGAATAATTCATAGGAAGTATATAACACTGAATAGTGTAGTACTTGAGTAACAGTATCATAGTTAAGTGTGATATTTAATGGCGTACTGTCGACAAGACTGATTATGGAATAGATATAAATTATCTGTAATAGAATTCTTCTTTCTTGATTAACCTTGCTATAGATTTGAGTAATGGCTGAACGACAAACTTATATTTAAATCCTCGCAATGCTCGTACGCTGAACTCATCATAAACGTTTCGACCACAAGAAGTAAATTATCTTTAACCCTTCTAATTTGTGGACTCTTTTATATTACTTCCTCACATTTCGATGGCACATCAGAATTAAATACATTCCATTTTACAAGCGGAAACACGAGCTGTACTACCGTGCTCATATGTATCCTAACGACCTGAACCTCTCTGCACTGAAATTTCTCCTGTAGCTTATTCAACCCATTATACACAGCTACGAAGAGAGTACTATATGCTGTAGGTGGTATAATCAGGTGACTAACCCAAATTGACGCTGATCCAACTACAAGAATACTTACTTTTTTCAGGTAATTCGTTTTACAAACTAAAACGATGGCTATATTATGGTATTATAAATGTTTCGGAAACATCGAATGCACGTATTCTCACATTTCTAAAACATACGAGAGCCTCAATACACAGCATAAAATGTAACATATTTACACAAAATATTAATTTCTGACGGGTGCTAGGACAGAAAACATTTCAACTGTTATTTAGAAAAACAAAAATATTAATAAATACAAGAAAAATTATTGTTTGCAGTGTATTACAGACTGTTACAGTTTGCGAAAGTGATACGCAGTTAACTAAATTAATTGATATAACCTTTCAGGTAAGACATTTTTAGCGCCATTTACTTTTCAGACTGCTTCTTCTAATGCGCGCTTCTTTGGGTTTCTCAACTGAAATCTATTTTGTTGAAATCATAGCACGGAACAGAAAAAAGAAAGTGTTGAAAAACTACTGTCGTTAACTTAAGAAAACATAAACGCAATCTGTGACGCTCAAAAATATAGAAGTAGTAACCAAATTACGTTTAGCATCATCAAACTTATTTTCACTCATCACTAATAAGATCAACTGCTTGAAGCATAGGGCGTATACTTGGTATTTTTTATTATTATTATTTTTTAATACGAAACAACATTATTGACGAGCTCAATATCTCTCTGTAGTACTTCATACAGGGAAGATTTATGTGTGGTTTGGAAAAGGATTTAAAGGTTCGTTCTAATGTTGTGCCCAGCTCATTTCAGGCAACAACTAACTACAGGTAATAGGTTTGAGTTCTGTGACAAAAACACGATATGCATTTATCATAAAAGTAATTTATTTTAAATGGGACCAAATATTTCTATATTAGATGTTCCGTAGTTATGGCAATTCAAGATTTGAATTAACAACTAAACAAAACAAATCAAAGTGCTTACTGAACGAAAACGACGTTATTGATTCATTTCGGAAAGTGTGCGTTATTTATGGCATGGAACTACATTTCTGGACTGACATCTCATCCTTTCTTTTCGATGAGCTCTGCCATCAGAATTTCGCAAATGAATTGTTAAGTAGTAAGCTACAAAATTCTTTTGTAGTCACATTCTGAAATGGAACAAAAAATTTTAACGAAAAAAAAATAAATTAAGTGACAATTAATTTGAATCAGGTAACAATTAACTGCAAAGCAGTAGAGAACAAAAGAATTTTACACTTTCCAATGTGAATTTCCCAACTGAGTATAATATCAAATGTTATTGCAAGGAATTTTCGGTTAAGATCAAATAGTAATTCCCTTTCCTGCCGTGTGATGGTCAAAAACCTGTCGTTTATTGTCTCTGCATATAGTAGAGTTTTGTTGGCAGCTTAAATAGTGTCCATAATTTGCTAAAACTACAGAGTACAATCTCGTTCGGTCATGATTACAAGTAGAGCCATTGTTGAAGGTGGACATTCTTGCAAAAGGCAGCGTTAATTGTAAATACAGTTAGGGAGCGGGGGGGCGAAGAGGGGCGTGATATTCGTTAAAATGGTTCCCGCAGCTGCCTGAACCTCAGAGTCGTTGACAGGTTGAGACGAGCAGCGACTGATCGCTATTTGTCTCAGCTCCCCCCCTCCCCCCCCCCCCTCTTAGCCGCCAGTACATTGTGACCCCCTGTTGAACGCATAATGCCGCCGATACGCTATCAATTAGTGTTAATTAAACACAACCAATTAGGCTCTGCCTCTATAGCCGCACCCCTCCCCTCCCTGTCCCACTAAACGATGCTGCAGTCGACTATCGCCTGGAAGTCGATAAATCGCCCGCGCGTGATCCGCCCATTCTACAGACCTGCTTTACTCCCGGATTTTTTTTTTTTATATTTTTTACGTAAACAGTTATCTTTTATTTCGTCACAGCTTCGCGTTACATAACACAATGTTCATCCCGCATTTGTAAACTGGAACCACAATCGTTAGCAGCAATACGGTAGATTGTGTGGTCTTTGGTATGTTATATCTTAAGTAGGTGGTAGCTACGAACGATTTCTATGTTCGCGGCGCTGTAATAGTCGCTAAGGCAGGACTGAACTTCCTATTAGAAGGTGGGCACAGTTAACGGAAAAGTTATCTACGTTAATCGTTATACTTAAAAAGTTGACTTCGATAATCGTTAAAGCTTTACAGTTTTGCAAATTTAACGCATGTTAAAGTTAACCGTTAAACGTTAACCATCCAAATGTGAAACTGGTGTTTATGTTTTGCAGTAGACATTACTGCAAGTAGTACCAAAGTGCTATGTACTGTGATGTGAATCATTAATACGTCTACCCAATGTCTTTCTAGAAATTAAGATTTTACCGGGGTTCAACGTTTTAACCAATTTCTCAAAGGTATCAGATTCTTCAACAAGTAGTGGAATCATGTTGGCTAGGAAAAGGTTTAAGATACACAAAGAAGTTTGAATATTATACACTAGAAGGAGCAACGACGCTAGTGTTCCTTCGCAAATTGAACGATTCGCCTCCTGCCATTTTGGGGGCAACCGGTAGCTTTCAGTGCATAGTTTTGTACAGTTGAGACTTGTCGAAGTGATCGAGTGCTCGTATTTTTTTAGCTTACAAGTGTTTTTTTTTTTTTTTTACCATGGATAAGTATTGCGCTGCCTATAAATGCATAATCGTTTCACAAGTAAGTATGTATTTAAATCAGTTCCGAATCTTCTACTATTTTAACCCCTGGATGTGATCTAACCGTGTTGATCACATGTTTAATATTTTCTTTCGATACCGATTTTCGATCCGAGATTTGAATAAATTGAGGGAGTGTTTAGCTAAAATACGTCGGGACAGTTTTACTCCCACGGAACATAGTGTTCTATGTTCTCAACATTTCGAGAAAGAATGTTTCTGGAAAAACGGAAATAAAAATATTCTGAAACCTTCTGCAGTAGCAACAATTTTCCTCTTTCTAGACAATATAGCGAAGGTGAGGACTATGAGCTTTGTAATAATGTATACGCTGGAATATTCTTAGTATCAAAGCTTTATTATTTTAGGTGCGCCATATGTAGAAGCATTACACTATTTGTGAATAAATATTTGAGGAAATTGTTCCTTGCATTTCTAAATTACTACTATTCTATGTGAAATGTATACTATCAAGAGTATGTAATATTTTTCAGAAGAATGTTGCTCGACCTCTTTCGAAGGAAAGAAATATGCCAGTTCTTTCTGAAAATGTTCTAAAAAAACAAGAGTACTATGAGGAGCATGACCATATACATAAAATCTGTAAAATGGGAGAGATATGAAGCAGTAATAGTCAGAAAAAATACATTATTACAAAGTACAAGAACAAATATGAAAAGTTGCCAGGAACATAACAAATTGAAAGAAAATCGAATCTATGTGGCAGTTGGTGCAAGAGTTAAAAGAAAAGTGCCAAATTACTGGAGATGTGTGCCATATTTAGAGAATTCTTTTTTTAGCGTTTTTCAAAGTTGGTTTCTCTTTAAATCTGGTAGAAATGCAGTTACAGCAACAACGTCTTCAATTTGCTAAGAATTCTGGTCGCCTTTCGCATGCGATAGGAGGGGCCTCACCAGCTTGGAATTCGACGGTGCCGGTAGCAGCGATGCCAAATGTTTTATGATGTAAACTTTTATTAGCAGATGGAGGCGAGATCAAATCAATTCTGCTGCTTACTTGCAAAAACCTCCTACTCTCGCTACCAACAGTCGGCCCTAAAACAGTTTCGAGCGGGTTGCCTTCTCCTCCACTTCACTTTTCTCAAAACAAAAGTCGCTTTAATTTACTATACTTCCTTTCTCTTTAATCAACACTTCAACCAGAGGTACTATTATTTTAGAAATAATTATACAATATGCCAAACAACTCCTTTTATTACTTTCTCGTTGCAGGACGAATCAAATTACAATTCATCATAACTGTTTATCACTACTAAGTTCCTATATTAAAATCTTTCACCACTCTCACATTCTCCGCACTCATACATATCGAGGCTGCTGCCTCCGCATCCTAAACCATTACTGTACTCTTCGGTGGCCTCATGCGGACTGCTTTGGAATAAATGTTGCTATGTCGTGAGTGTACTGTTCTGCGCGGCAAGCTAGCTGGCGAGCCTATTGACAAACAATGGATTCTATAAATTCCGAAACAAGGCTTCATTATTATTCTCTGACTTTTTAAATGTAGGAAACAGAAAATGTACAGTTAATTTTGAAATAATTTACCGATTACCAAATACTACAGTTCTGAGTGGGTTGGCTGTGTGGCATGTATGTCACAAACTACCTCAGAAGAAGCCACAGCAATTGAAGAAGGTTTTGAATTATTTTTCTTCACACTGTTCATATTTGGATATATGCATCCTCTTCATATGTAGTTTAAGATTATTAAGGCTAGACGCGTGAGCCTTGACTGTACAAAGTTTAGGCAGACACAGTTTGCATTCATATATCAATTGATCTCCCAGTCGTGATTTAAACGCAACATAATCGCATAAATGTGGCCAAGGATTTTTAATTTTCTCGTTGCTATTGTCAGTGTTGCTGCTTTCACTAACGGATTCAAGAGTTCAGTTTCCATGACGTCATCACGTAACAAATATCGGTTTAATTCATTTCACTAACGAACACTAAGCCAATATCAACTAAAAAGTAACATTTTCCTGGCAGTAAAAAAATTTAGATTATAAAAATATCAATATCAATCAAGGATCGAATCAGAAACGAGTAGTGAGCTCCGGTTTGCAGATGTAAAAAAGTAACGATCAAATACTCTAGCTTTCCCGCTCACACCCACGCCCTGCCTAGCATAACAGTTGTAGAGGCTTCACACTCGCATTTCGTGTTCGCCATCCGACTCGCCGAACGGTCGAACGTAATTCAAACAAACCAAATACGTCAACTACCAATATAACGGACTAAAGTTAACGGTAGTTCAAATTAACGGAAGTTAAGAAGACCATTAACGGTTTTCTAGGTTAACTTAACAGTTAATTTATTGAAATTTTGTTAACTTCGTTAATTAACGATTAACGGATTAACGATTTTCTGCCCAGCTATGTCTGTTACATACGAACTAAATAATTAACAGTGGATTGTTGCTATCGGTTAGTACTGTACACAAACTCCTAAATCAGAATGGTCCCGTTAAATCAAGATATGTTATGTGATTTCGAATGTTCTTATTAATAAACAGAGTACTGCGAACGAATTTGTCCTATTAAGATAGTGGATGGTAAGAACACCGTCTACACCTGTGTTTATTTATTTATCGTATGACATTTTACAAGAAATACGAAAGATGAGGACAGATGGGCATATCACAAGTCTGTACAATTTTAAATCTCTAGATCAAGTGTTTGTATCCAATCGATTGCACTGATCGACGCATCGTGTAATTCCGCTGTTGTTCCTTTGAACAGGAGAGCCAGAAACGATGTGGTGAATTGTCTGTATGGTGGCTCCACACTAATAATTTACAGTCTACCCAGCCCCAACTGGGTAATAGGTAGCCACATCTGCCTTGTCCTGTTCGAATCCGATTGATGAATCTCCATTACCGAATGGGGACATCGAATCCTTGAAACTGTACTGAAGGGTCCTCAGCTAGATGTTTATTGGCTACTGATGACGGCTTCCATTGTGTTGTCCACAGCTTCTTGATGTTGAAAGAGGACTCTGTAGGGCTGATTGCTGTGCGCCTTGACGGTTTCCTCGATTTCAAGCGTTGGTGTTCTGCTTGAGTAATGTCTTGATTGGATGGGCAGCTAAGAGTTCTTCGGGATGTTTCTCCAGACCTTTAAGAGAGCTTCTGATCTTCTTAATGCTGGAGGTGGAATGTTACATAGCTCTGGAAGCCAAACTGTGTTCGTACTCCGAATGCAAAACGTCAATTGCCAAACACATGACCACTAAGAAAGCAACAGCGATAAGATAAGACCGAAATGTCTCAATAAACCTCTCGGTCAAAGGATACACAAAAAGAAACCAGAAGATCCTTTTCCGGACCCATAAGCTCTTAGAATTTAGTTGATGAGTGATTATGTTGACTAATGTACGTGAGCCTCAAGCAAACGTCTACAAAGCGGGTCCTCAGTTTTCTCTGTCCACGACATTAACTTCAGATTAGTTGTATTTCATCCAGCCTGGTGTGTGAGCGGTTAACGTTTTGGCCTCTCATTCGGGAAGACGCGGGATCGAATACCCGTCCGGGCATCCAGATTTGGGTTTTCCGTGGTTTCCCCAAATCACTCCAGGCAAATGCCGGGATGCTTCCTTCAAATGTCCATGGCCTAATTGAATCCCGATCCTTGCCCCAGCCCTTTCCCGTCTCTAATGATTTTGACGTTAACGAGGTGTAAAAGCAGAAGCGAAAAAAAGAAAGAAAAATATTTTTATTGTTTCCCTGTATTTTTACAGCAGGTTGGCCAGTAAATTATCTAATTGGGTGGGAAAACTTAGTTAAATATCTCACAATTAGCATACCATCGACATGACAGATATATTAATCTATAAAGTAACTACCGCAACTCTTGAACTGATGTGCAAACTCAATGCGGGGACGGCTAGGAGGGTCCTAAAGTACAGAGTTCCGATTGCGTAAGCGCCGTGTGCCAGCCGGCATCAGACACGCAATGTCGCATGCGCAGACGGCTGTAGGACGCTTGTTTATCACAACGGTTGCTGCTGTGTTGGCGTTCTAAGGATATTTACCGGTTTTTGTAGCAGACTACCTAATGATTTAAAGCAAGAAAGGATAGGCTTTCTTAGTATAGCGTCAGATGTTGCCGAAAAGCAATGGAATCATTCATAGCGTTCATTCAATCGGTAAAAAATATTACATCAAGATATATTTAATAAGCGTAATAAATTGCATTCGTTGTAAGGTATGATTACTTCTAAGTATTACATTCCCGAGTAATCATGTCACCTGCGAAGGTGTCACAGGAGAATATAATAATAATAATATTTAATTAAATTGCAATGGAACGCACGCTCCGATGGCAATTTCCTTACACAATATTCCCAGTTTCCTACAGCTACCTTCATTTGCCCTCTATAAATTTTAACTTTAAATTCTTTCAACTTCTTTGGTAAGTTATTCATCATTTCTCTTGGTAGCTTATTCGAATCTCAAACACCCTTACCTAAAAAAAAAAGAGATAATCTTCTTACACCCTTGTGCCAGAAATCGAGTACCAACATTTTATCTTGTAACTTATTCCAATCCCTGAAACCCATACCAAAAAGAAGAATCTTCCCTTCTGCATGAAATCGAGTGCCAGCTTGTGGTCATGGTCATCTTTTCCCTTCCATTCAATATTTTTCATTATTACACAAATATATTTTCATGCCTCATCACTAATATATGCCCTGTACACTCCCATCACCCTCTTCACCTTCCTCCTTTCTTTCAAAGAATCCCATTCCAGCTCTTTTATCATATCTGTTACTGATTCCATTCTGCAGTAATTTCCAGAAGCAAATCTAGCAGCACTTTTTTGCACCCCCTCCAACTCCTATATTTGATACTCAAAATGTGGGTACCATACTACACTACCATATTCAAGCAATGGTCTGACCAAAATTTTTTAACCCATTTCCTTTACTTCTCTCGTACATCCCCTCATTACTCTCTCCAACAAATGCAGAATTTTGAAACCATTTCCTACTACCTGTCCAATGTGTCCTGTCCAGTTAAGTTTGTTATCAAATGTAATGTCAAGATAAGATATTTACATTTTATGTTTTCACCAAGCAATTAATTCCCCACCTTATAATCATAATTAACCTTTAGTTTTTTATTTGTGTATCTAATAAGCTGACTCTTCCTTATAATAATCTTCATCCCATGTTTACCAACCCAACTAGATATCCTGTCCAGATCACCCTGCAACTGTTTACAGTTCTCTACCGTTTTGATCCATTTATATAGCATTATTTCATTTGCAAACAATCTAATTTCAGATAGTAAACAATCAACACAATTATTCATTAGAATAATGAATAGCAATGGTCCCAATACGCTACCTCGTGGCACTCCCATTTTTATTTCCACTTCTTTTGATACTGCATATCTAGCTTAACTTTCTGCTTTCTACCTTTTAAAAATTCTTCTACGGAGAAAATAATTTTCTAGTCCGCTCCAATAGTTTTTACATACGTGAAAAAAGAAAGAGACAGACAATATGTTATTACTTCTTGTGAGTCCACACCCTCATTTTATTTATGATTTACTGAAAAGTATTTTTGTGAATATTTGTTGATAACTAGTGCTAGTTAAAGTTTACAATCGCACGTTAAGCTACTGCATCATTTTCCGCTATTAAATCTGCAGAATTGGAAATAATTCCGCAGTAGTCGTAGATAAGAGTTGTGTGTTCGAAGCAGCAGGTTGCGTTCTGTGGGATTCTCCGTGACAGCTCTGACCTGTGTACAGTCCTGCTAATGTTACTCAGGGGCTCCAGAGATGCACGTGTTATGCGGCAGGCAGTTTCGCCACAATTTCTGATCTCAGGCCTGGTAGTCTAATATCTCTGAGTGGCCCGGCCATCAGCTAATGGCTCGGAACACCGCCCACCGCGCAGCTCCGTCCTCCGCGGTTGGTATTCCACAGATCTCACAGAGTTCAGTTCTTAATACAGCATCTCTGATTCTTTGCCTCAATACTACAGTAAGCTGGTCAGAAATACTGAAAACTAATTCTCTATAAACATCTGCTATATAATTTCCTAAGCTCACTCACTCACCGCGATAGCTATTGGCTAGTGAATGGCGTCACGTGTCAGCCCTCGCTCGCAAATTAACAGCGACCAAAGATGTCGTTAGGAGAAATTCTAGGTTGTGTCTACGATTTAATAGCCAAGCAACTGCTACCAAATTAATTGCTATAACACATTCATTAAGTTTGCTTTTCGTAGCTAAAAAAAATATCAATAATATTTACGGCTGAAATATCGGGGAACTGCTTTTCAGTAACATGTTGCTAATGAAAGCAAAATTTAAACAAAAAAATCCTTCAAAAAACTCAAATTAATCTTGGTCTCTGATGTAACCGCGAATTCCAGTTGTCATTCCGACCTAGGCTAAATTTTGATTCTATTAAAACTTTTGCTTATGTTGTTGCTTGACCAAAGTTGATACATTACGATTTAATTCTTTTTATGTATTTCGCTGACCACTTTCGTTAATGATCTTTGTTCATATTCCCCTTACGTGAGTTATTAGGTTGTTTAAAGTGGACATCACACCAAATATGTTACCTAACGAGAGTATTCTGGCAGTTCATTACTTCGGAGATGCTCAACTGTTTAATAATTTGGTATCTTTATTAAGTTCTCTGAACTTTACAGACACTATGACGCAAAATTACAATATGAATGTTTGCCCAGCCTAGATAAAAAAAAAAAAACAACGTGATGCTTTCGAATCAAACTGGAATTCTTCAAATTTCGCAGAGTGAACTTTAAGGGTCAAATACATGTCAGGTTTGTATTTCAGCATTTTCGAATCTAGAAACCACGCCCTTCGAAACAATTATACTATAGGGCAATCATCCCTGTCCGTATTTGATACCTACGTTTATTAATACTTCCGAGTTCTTCAAGATCAAGAGATTTTACTCATCCTAAGGGTGAAACACAGAAAAATTCGTATTTTGTCAGATCAGGTCAACCTGTCATAATCTTTCATCGTAGAAACTGGAACTATTCTAGGCCCGTGACGATACGCAAAAAATGGTCACGTGATTACACTTGTTTAACAATAAAGTCTTTTCCGGCGTTGAATATTTGTTAATGCAGTACACTCTTGTAACAGGCCGAATGAACACATTACTTGGGCGGTCCTGTACTCGGTCGCCATCTGGTGTTGAGTATGTAGCGACACATCGCCTAAATACTGATTGTGTATTAACACCGCGTTCACTCGGCTTCTAAGCAGAAACCATTGTATCAATCTTCACCCACTCATGACGCATTTAGAAGAACGTTATTACGATTTCAGCCTAATATTATATGTAACGTGACCTCGGAATGAAAAGTTGAACCATTATTGGTTCGCTGATTTTTCTGTCCCTCTGTTACACTCTTATAACTTCTGTGTCACTTTACTTATACACTGAAGAGCCAAAGAAACTGGTACACCTACCTAATATCGTGTAGGGCCCCCGTGAGCACGCAGAAGTGCCGCAACACGACGTGGCATGGACTCCACTAATGTCTGAAGTAGTGCTGGAGGGAACTGACACCATGCATCCTGCAGCGCTGTCCATCAATCCGTAAGAGTACGAGGGGTGGAGATCTCTTCTGAACGGCACGTTGCAAGGCATCCCAGATATGCTCAATAATGTTCATGTCTGGGGAGTTTGGTGGACAGCGGAGGTTTTTAAACATAGAAGAGTGTTCCTGGAGTCACTCTGTAGCAATTCTGAACGTGTAGGCATTGTACTGCTGGAATTACCCAAGTCCGTCGGAATGCATAATGGACATGGATAGATGCAGGTGATCAGCCAGGATGCGTACGTACGAGTCACCAGTCAGAGTCGTATCTAGACGTATCAGGGGTCCCATGTCACTCCGACTGTACGCGACGCACACCATTACAGAGCTACTACCAGCTTGAACTTACCTGTATTCGTCCATCCGCTCAACACAATTGGAAACAAGACTCGTCAGACCAGGCAACATGTTTCCAATCATCAACAGTCCAATGTCGGTGTTGACGAGCCCAGGCGAGGCGTAAAGCTTTGAGTCGTGCAGTCATCAAGGGTACAAGAGTAGGCATTCGGCTCCGAAAGCCCATATCGATGATGTTTCGTTGAATGGTTCACACGCTGACACTTGTTGATGGTCCACCATTGAAATCCACAGCAATTTGCGGAAGGGTTGCACTTCTGTCACGTTGAACGATTATCTTTAGTCGTCGTTGTTCCCGTTCTTGCAGGATCTTTTTTCCGGTCGCAGCGACGTCGGAAATTTGATGTTTTACGGACTCCCGATATTCACGGTGCACTCGTGAAGTGGTCGTACTGGAAAATTACCACCTCGTCGCTACCTCGGAGATGTTGTGTCCCATCTCTCGTGCGCCGACTATAACACCACGTTCAAACTGATTTAAATCGTGATAACCTGTCATTGTAGCAGCAGTAACCGATCTAACACCTGCGCCAGACACCTGTTGTCTTATATATGCGTTGCCAACCGCAGCGAGGAGCCTCCAGAAAATCTGACTAGCCAGCCTCGGTAGTGTAGGGCTAAAGTACTTCCCTGCGTACCGAAGGTCACCGGTTCGAGTCCGACCGAGGGCATGGGTGTTTAAAAGTTGTGCGTGTTAACGTCAAGTCCGCCCTGTGGTGTCCATACTTAACAACTAAATATACTGGAGAAACTGATTCACTGAAAGATATCTGATATTCACAATGAGCTTGCTGTACTGACCTTAGCTACCGATGCCATTAAAAAAAATACTACTTAAGTTCTTAATTTTTCTCAATTATATTACGGAAAAATAAACATATTGGAAGCTGGAACAACATCACAAATAAAACGGAAGAAACAATTACTAAGATGACATATAGGTTTTTTCTTCTTAGGAGTAATAATTACTATCCAAAAATAATAAAAAAATATATAAAATATATGAACAATTTCCACCAAACACCTACGCCACGCGGATGAAGTTTCTGAACGGTGGTATATGTTCTCAACCGTCAGGTTGGTGGATACTCTCCTGGTGAAAGTTAACAGAAGTGTTTTTCCTTTGTCTTCCGCAGTGACGGAAATGTATGTACATCTCACTGTTCAGAGCGTGTGATGGTGATGTTTGTATGTGTGTGTAGTTTGTTGTTTTTACTGCGCATCAATGAAAGACGAGGGAACGGAGAGGATGGAAGCCAGATGCCGGCCAATTCAGGCAGTGGCTAGGTTAACAAGGACACTTTTTTTAGCTCTACCAAGTCTTGTGGGGTTTGCTGACAAGGCCTCTCTGAGCTTTAGGGGCCCCCTGAACTTTGGGGTCCCGCTGCACGGCAGCGCCTAGCTCTCCGATAGCTACGCCCCTGCATTACTATTACTATTACTCTGCGATTCACTAAAAGTGTGTGGCAGAGGGTGCATTGCACCTATCCGAAAGGGTAATAGTTTGGAAGGGATATACGGGATATGGCAGGAGGCACCCATTGGCTATTGTGAGGAACCATCCCAGCATTCGCGTAGAGTGATCTGTGAAAACCAAGGAAAACCCAGATCAGGCCTACTCTTGCGAAAGTCACCGAGGAGGCCGCCAGGATTATCATCCCCATCAACAGCGTGGTATGTCGTCACTCCATGCGCACTGCGGAGAGGTTTAGTGTCTGGTGATTAGGAACCGTCTAAATTCAAAGAGACAAAAACTCCTGCGGAACGTTTGTCACTTGAGTAATCTTCTTCGTATTCTTCTCGTTTCGATGACAGCATCAAATAAGAGGCAGTTTGTCCGCCAATGCGATGGCTTTGTCAGTAGCTGATTGGAGTTCAAATTGGGACACATTCATTCCGATTTGTGGACGAGACAGCAGATGTACCATGGTTCCTCTCTCCCCGCACCAACGTGTGATACTTGGCTGTTCTCCCAGGTATTGCCATGAGGCAAGGGTATCTTTGGAACGTCCAACTCCAACTCCAAGCCTATTTAGTGACTTCCATAATGGCCATGGTTGTTCAGACCCAGGCGGTAGACCCTCTTTTGGCTTGATCCACTCAATATCATGTGGCACTCTCTTGTCCCAAGCCAATATTCTTTCATTGCTTGATGCTCCATTTGGTGGCTTTGAAGTCCGCAGGAAGCTTGATCGTGACTTTAGTCTCGATGGCGCTGGTGTATAGCCATGTAGAGGTTGTCTGGTGTCTTCGTTCACTCTAAGCCTTGCCACGCTGGTGGCAACTTCCCGGCGTATGTCTCCAGGGCCGATGCCAGCTAGTATCTCCTCTTTGCTAACAGGCGATGGTCTGAGTCAACCTGTGATGAGCCGGCATGTTCTGTGGAGGGCAACGTCTACTGGACTTGTAAACTCTGCTGTGGAGTATCATAATGTTAAGGTGGAGGTGCGGATGACGCAAGGGTTAGCTCCGCGTCTAGAAGAACTTGTTAAGATGTTGCTGCTGACGATACTTTCATCTCGACGTTGCGACAATGGTTCTTAAAAGTGAGACATTTGCCAAGAGTTACGCCGAGGTACACTGTGCAGTAGAGTCGAGTAATAGAATCACACTGATTTCATAATATCTGTTTTCTACTTAACAGAAAGTACCATAGGAATGTAATTTGAAAACTGAACTATTTCAGAACATTTACAAAATACAAGGCAAGGAGAAATTATATAACACAAAGTAAATAAAAAAACGCATAAAGCTAGCAATCGGGAGGACGCCGGACGAATCCACGGCCCGCCATGCAGATATGGGATTCCATGATTTCCGCAAATCACTCCACGCGAATGTCCGGATGGTTTCAAGGAATACAATTTTTTTAGATATTTTATAAGCCATGTACTTTACGTTATAATCTAGGTACCAAATATACATTATTTACGTAATTTAAATATAAATGTAGTTTAATCGTAAATATTACAATTTCAAAAAGTACGATTAAATTTTTCATAAGTATACAGGGCTTAAATTTTAAATCAGCTAAGATAGTATATTTGTCAAGGTTACCTACCATGTTTACTACCAATTTCTTCTGCAACTTTTGCCCACAGTTTTCACTGAATATCACGTGAGAAGTACCACATGTCCCCATATCCCACAACAGTGTTTTATTGTTTACGGCAGTGATTAATTTCTCATTATCCATACTGACGGGTAAATCGAACAAAGACGGCGGTATACAAGAAAAGGAACGTGGAGCGTAGAAGACGTAGCGGCGACTACAAGCGATTAATCCAACTCCGGTACGGTAGGATCAGTCGCTCGTCGCCTGTCGTCGGCTACTATCGGTCTCTCAAGATCGCTCGCAGTGGACGCCGTTCAGTAACGTTCCCTGTGTTGGGATTCGTCGCACCAATACGCTTGGATTGGACGACCGGCATTTCATCTAGTGAGGACATATTTTTCGGTAGTCTGAGCTTTGATTCGTTTCGTGCGTTGCTCTGTGTCCTATTCTAAGCTTTTACACAGTATTATTTACAATAAGACGCCAGTCTTCTTTAAATGACGTCATAAACACTCCGTTGCACTCAGTGGATGAAGTTCATTGGCGACCGATACTAGGACAATTTTGAATGCTCGTATTTCCCCCAACAACTCATTCACTGAAATACACTTCCCGGAGCGCAGAACACCACCGCTACCGCGCATATTGTTGCGGTTCGATCTATCGGCAACAAGTCGACCAGCCTCGCGCGACAGCGAACAAGTGACGTTCGACAGGCGCACTGCTGCGGCTGACATCTGTCGGTCTGTGCGGGAACCGAGGCAGCTGTCGCCGAATAATTACAACAGAAACGTGATTCGATTGAAAAAGAGAGAGAAAAAAAGATGCGACGCCAAAGTAACGAACCGCCAGCCGCTGACGTCGCCAATAACGACCTCAGATGTGACGTCATCGGCACCGGCGTGACGTTGACAGGGGAAGCTTGTTAATTATCTCAGCGGAATGAAGTAAGCGGAAGCATGTGTGCGGACACCGCACGCTGTGCCAATCAGGCGTTTCTGTCAATCAACTTGTGTGCATTATCGGTTCCATCCTCTAATTAGTTTGCTTATTAATGGAGACAGGCCGGAAATGTAAAGTCAAAGTCAGGCTGTTCCGCTACGAACTGATATACACTGAGCAGCCAAAACATTATCACCACCTGCTTACTGGCATATTGAGCCACCTCTCGAATGCAATACAGCAGCGATTAGGCGTAGCGTGGATTCTACAAGTCCTTGGGAGGCTTCCAGAGGCCAGCTTGTCGCTAATATTTCAATGAAGTGTAACAATACATCTACATCTATACTCTGCAAATACTATGGGCGGAAGAGGGTGCTAAGCACCAATCCTAATGCATATTTGGGCCATTTTCCTATTTTCGTTTGTATTACGATAATATTTACGGTCATATGGTCATACTTTGAGAAAAATCTCTTAATTTTTTTAGTAGTACAGGAATTGACTAGATATAAATGAGAAGAAATAAAGATTCACGAACTGTACTAGTATTATATATTGGAGTAAAATCAAACTAATTGTCACTGAACTGGCCAGAATTCACTAGTGAAGAATTAAAGTTATACATTATTGTCACTCTCTACACGCTAATGTTCCGCCCGCCTTTTAATCTTGGCAATGCAGCAGCAGCATGCCTGTGTCGATCCGCGTCGAATAAAATAATCCTCAGTCATTGTTAAATCTTCGGTGGATCAGTGAGTACCCATATACCGAAAATAAGAGTCTCTGCAAGTGCGAAGTTACAGGGTTACGTAAGCGAGTTTGGAGAGGAGTGTTTTAGTACAGAGTAAAGAGTTGTTTTCTGTAAGTTATTTGAAATTAAAGTGAATTCAGCGAAACGATTTAAAATTTGATTTCCAAATCGTGCAGTGAGGACACGAAATCAAATTATGCGTCTACGTGAAACCGACACCAGAAGATGGCGACAAGGTTTCAGATCGCCGAAATATTGAGGAATTGTAAGTGTTTTTACAACACACCTTTAACTCGGCTAGTCACCCGAGAACAATATTTATATATGTGTAATGTTTTTGAGAAACAAAATTACAACCGATGGCCGAAGCAGGAATGATGTTAAAAGCAGAATAGCACTAGCAAAAACAGCCTTCATGAAAAAGAGAAATCTTTTAGTTTCAAATATTGATCTATGAATTAGAACGAACTTTTTAAAACTCTATGTATGGAGCACAGCACTTTATGGTAGCGAAACATGGACTTTAGGAATATCTGAAAGAAAGAAAATCGAAGCATTTGAAATGAGGTGCTACAGAAGAATGCTATAAATTAAGTGGATAGACAAAGAAAGAAATAAACGAGTTTTGGAAATGAAGGGTGAGGAAAGAAGTTTGTGGAAGAAGCTTACAGAAAGAAGAGACAGGCTGGTAGGTCAAATTTTGTGGCATACTGGATTGGTTAATTCCTTAGTGAAGAGAACAGTGAAAGGTAAGAACTGTAGAGGAAGGCAGAGATTAGAATATATGAAGCAGAAAATTGAGGATGTGGGTTGTAAAGGGTTTTTAGAGATGAAATGGGTAGTACAAGATAGGAAGGGATGGAAGATTGCATCAAACCAGTCGAAAAACTGACGAACAAAAAACAAAAAAAAAGTTGAGCTTATTTTAATGTTTAGTAAATTTAAATGTTTGGTCAAATTTTGTAATTTTTAAGTCATATTTACCTCCATATTTGTCTGTTCTTTTGGTCATGAGGATCCAAACTCTAGTGATGACCTTCTTTATCTTGCTTGAGCTTGACCATTTCGCTGTAATCACTTTGTTTTCTTTAAGAAAATTAAAATATTGTTTGCGCCAATATCAGTTTTTGACAGATAAAAGTTGCAGTCGGTATTTTCCTTGTCTGGTGTCTGTAGAACGTTCCTCTTTTTATCGGCGTTGTGTTGGCAGCCCGACCACAGCTGTTGTGATTCAACATGGCCGCCGCGGCTCTCTAATCAGGTCCTCCAAACGAGCTCTGCAATCATCACCGCATGCGGGCATTAAATTTTCAGCGAGTTTTCTAATTAAACTGCATTTATATAGTGTACGCTGCAAATTGCGTCCGGTCCACAATTTTAGTATGTGACTAATTACGCGGACGCGCCATGTTGGCCAAATAACGGCCACGCAGCGCGCTCTCTTTAAAAACCGTCCGCTAACAATGCGTCACGAGCGTAACAGAACGTCTGCACGCCCAAAAATAACTCATCACTTTGTACTCAAATGTAATGTTAAATGCATACGATGTTGCCGGATGACCTACTTTTGGTTTAATTAATTAAGTGTTGTCTGCCAAACCATTTATCTCCCAATATGCATTTATGACAAACATGGGATTAACATGAATGCAAAGAAGAGTCAGCTTATTAGATACCCAGATAAAAAGTTAATGGTTAATTATCATTGTAAGGTGGGGAAAGAATTGCTTGTTGAAGATATGGAATGAATCTTGGCATTATATTTGAAAACAAGCTTAACTGGGCAGGACACATTGGTCAGGTCGTAGGAAAAGGTTTCAAAATCCTGCACTTGTTGGAGAGAGTGATGAGGGGATGCACGAGAGAAGTAAAGGAATTGGGTTACATAACTTTGGTCAGACCATTGCTCGAATATGGTAGCGTAGTATGGGACCCACATTTTGAGTATCAAATACAGGAGTTGGAGAAGGTGCAAAGAAGGGCTGCTAGATTTGTTCTTGGAAATTATCGCAGAATGCAATCAGTGACAGATATGATAAAGGAGCTGGAATGGGATTCATTGCAAGACAGGAGGAGGATGAAGAGGGTCATGGGAGTGTACAGGGCGTATAATGGCGATGAGTCTTGGAAAGATATTGATGTAGGTATGAAAAGTAGTTCATGGAAGGGAAAAGATGACCATGACCACAAGTTGGCACTCGATTTCAGGCACAAGGGTGTGGGAAGATTTCATTTTTTAGGTAAGGGTGTCAGGGATTGAAATGAGTTACCAAGGGGAATGATGAATA
This sequence comes from Vandiemenella viatica, assembly GCA_031002005.1. Classification (NCBI taxonomy): domain Eukaryota; kingdom Metazoa; phylum Arthropoda; class Insecta; order Orthoptera; family Morabidae; genus Vandiemenella; species Vandiemenella viatica. The sequence continues at coordinate 184,171,498 of JARYHS010008075.1, forward strand.
ACCTACCGAAAACGTTAAAAGAATTTAAAGTTAAAATTTGTAGAGGGCAAATGTAGGTGAGTGTAGGAAGGGGGCAATTTGGGTGGGTAGGGAAATTGCCACCGGAGCCTATGCTCCATTGCAATTAAATTAAATTAAATTAAATCCAGAGTGTGATTTAAAATGGTTTTGTATATTTATCTTGTATTTCATTGTAAATCAGTGTAAATGGATTTTGCTTCGTGAAAAGAAATTATATAAATACCTTTTAATATGTTTAATAACAGAAATATGCGAGAGAATTGCTTAAATGTTTGTAATTGTAAGTATTAAGGCAAGCTACGATGTTTAAAGGACGAGTTACTACAGTTAAAAATGATTTATGTGGATAATTTTGTGTTTCAGTATCTTTTGCTTTTATTTCTACGTATTTTTTAATGATTTTAAATGATTATGTATAAATTCTGATTGTTTTTAATATGTTTTCAGTTATTTAAGTATTGTTAATGTTCGAGAAATAAGCTGTCGGATGACTTTGTCGTTTTCTAGAGCTTTCGATAGAACTTTTATAATGCGACCAGCAGAGACTAAGAGACAGTTTTACAGACTCAGTTTACGTCGGCCAAGGACAGTGTTGAAGGAACAGTTTTGGTAGTAATGTCTTTGAAAGAAGTGTCGACTGTAATCGTAGGAGTGTTGTATTTATTTGAGGATTGTATGTTGACGTCCGATGTCCCACTAGAAATAAAACAAGTGAAATATGAAACTAGATCGTGGACTAGTTATTTTATCATATAAGTAATTAAAACCACGAGGAATCTAATACTATGCTGCCGTAATCTAAACACAACTGCAACATAAAACAATTGATTTTTAGCAACGGCTCATGTGAGGTTGATACAATCACGTCATACTCTTCATTGAAAGCCTGAAAGTCAAGCAACCACTTGCCACAGCTATGAAGCAATTAATCAATGACTCAGTAAAATTACGACAGCCCACTCGGGTGCACTTTGAGGGCGTTTTACCGTACCGCAGTTGTATAAACTACCGCTTACGCCTGTATTTCTCTTTGAAAAAAATGTGGCTACTGATGCCCTTATTTTTCACCAAAACCGCTGAACACCCGTAGACACAACGATTTACTGGCGTAATTCCGTTTTTAATAAGCCTTGTAACAATGATAGTACATGTAAAGACAATGTTAGAGGTCAACTGGAAGTTAAGAACACTACATTTCGGGAGCCATATTGAAGTTACACAGCTGTATAAGCTCCCGATGGTCGGAACTGAGAAAGCTCGGTCTGAATTCTGACACTGGAAGTGACTACGTCCAACTGCCGACCACGGACGACTTGGTCGCACGACCTGAGCTTTCAAATTGTAGCATACCTGTGGGCGTCGTTTGTCATTCACGGGCGGTCGTTCATCGTTGTTGAAGCGAGTTTCGTTTTCGTATTTGTAGCTTTTTTCACATTTGAATATTTTGAAAAGATTAACGGGTTGATTTGGCTCGTTGAAATTAGCAGTTTTTTGATGAAACAAACTCAGCAACGTTCTATAAAAAATGAATGACCTTTTCTTTTCCTTTTCGTTTCAGCCATCTATGGACTAAGACAACGCAACTTCATTTCCTCTTTGAGTTTCCTTCCTACGTCGCCAGTACTCCTTCATTCTCTGGCTCACTCTTGCTTTTTCTTCCTCTGAAAATGTTCTCTTTTTTCCTGATTGGTTTTTCTTCAGTCAGATCCTTTACCTCCGCAATTTTTCCTCTGAATTATTTCCTGTCTTGTATATCTTCCATGCTGATCCAACATCTTTTGAGATCCTGATAGACCTCCTTCGCGCATGGAACTTGAGTCTTCCTGTTCTCTTGAAAGTTGAGTATTTTCTTTGCCATTCTTTCTCGTTCAATTCTCTTGATGTGTCCATAGAAAGCTAATCTCCTTTTCTTAAATGTGTTTGATACCTTTTCAAACTTGTCCTATATTTCTTGGTTCGATCTCAAACGGAATTTAAATTTACTTCCTGCCAATTTTTTTGGACTCAAGATCTTCCTTAGAAACCGTCTTTCTTTCTCTCTTTTCTATTTCCGTCAATCCCTTTCTGGCCAGTGTTTCTGCTGCGTATAAACATTCTGGCTTCACTACTGTACTATAGTGCTTGTATTTCGCCTGATGGGAGAGTAATTTTGATTTTTATGTCTTTTGACAAATCCTGAAAGCTGTTTCCTTCTTTCTCGCTCTATCTTCAACTGCAGCCTTTCCGTTAACATTGGGAGTCAAAATTTCACCAAGGTATTTGAACTTCTGTGTTCTTTTAATATCACCATGTTTAGTTTTCACTGTCCATGTCTGGTCTTTTGCGTTTATGTACATGTAATCCGTTTTCCACAAACGATATTTGTAGTCCTGCTTTTCAGCTGTTTCCTTCAAGACTTTAATCTGTTTGATTGCAGTCTCCGGATGAATGACCTTTTATAAAGAAAACTAATTTTTAAAAAAATCTACATCGGTCTTTGCGACTATTTAGCCAGCTGCAATTTGCTTGTAGTGTTGTAAGAGTGAATTTGCGCACGTAATGGTGTGTATGTACAAACAAGACGTACACACAACAGTTAATTAAAGCTATCCTTGTCCTACAGGCCTAGACCGCACTCGAACCAGGAACCCTTGCAATGGCAGGCCGGCGTGCTAGCCCCTACACTGCCAGAGCCGACAGAAGGAGATGGGTCAGCCAGATATTTCTGAAGAGAGTATAGCATCGCGAGTTTCACAATTTAATTAGCGATTTGGAGCAAGATCCAGACAAATTGTTTAGCTATTTCGGTTTGAACTGCTTCAACTATATTATGTTTGAATTCCCGTCCGGGCATCCAGATTTGGGTTTTCCATGGTTTCCCCAAATCACTCAAGGCGAATGCCGGGATGCCTTCTTCAGAAGGCCATGGCCGAATTCCATCCCGTTCCTTGTCCTCAGTCCCAACCCGCCTCTAATGACTTCTACATCGACGAGACGTAAAGCCGTAAGTTAAAAAAAAAAAAAAACACAAATATGTTATGGAAAATGTCAAATCTGAGGTGACGATGAGAACAGTAATTTTCGCGCGTCGTGATTTTGTATAAGGAGCGTTTCTTGTGTTGAGGTGAGTTATTAAAAAAGGTTTAGTGAAACGAAATTTCGAACTTGTAATATGTTTCAGCAAAACAACTTAAACTTTAAACTTACGGTCAAATTTTTTGTTATTAGTATACAGTTGTACATTTTACAACTTGTACATTAAAAAAAAAAAAAAAAAAAGAAAAGAACTCGTGCTCACGAATTAAGTCAGCTTTTTCTTTGTTCTGGAGAATTAATGTCAACTGATGCAAAAAAAAAAAAAAAACATTTCCAACAAACTGCACCAAGTCGTGCGTTGTACGGACGAAGAGCCGAGTCCGCTCGACTCGAGTGGCAGGACGGACCTACACGCACATACACGCACATACACGCACGTACACGCACGTAGACGCACGACAGACGATGGTTCCATTGGGACAGCGCCGATTACATTCCGAAGATCGGAAAAAATTCGTCCGTAGTCGCGCGACTACAGACGACCGAAAGTTGGATGTTGTGGCTTCAGTGTGAGACGAGGCTAACGCTACGTCGACTAAATGTCAATCAACTCCCGTGGAGCTGTAGTTACGATGTTTGGCTGTCTGACATGACAATGTGGTGGTGTATTTTGGGACACACATTTTGGCTATCAAATACAGGAGTTGGAGGGTGAGCAAAGAAGAGCAGCTGGACCTGTTTGTGGAAATTATCGCAGGACCCAGCCAGTAACTGATATGATAAAGGAGCTGGATTGGGAGTCACTGGAGGAAACGAGGAGGATGAAGAGATTGATGGGTATGTATAGGACATGTGTTGGTGATGGGTCTTGGAGGGATATTGGTAAAAGAATTAACGGGAAAGGAGACCATGGCCCCAAGCTGGTGTTAGGTTTCATGCATAAAGGTTTCTCTTGTTGGCAAAGGTGTCAGGAATTGCAATAAATTACCAAGTCAAGTTTTGAATAATTTACCAAAAACGCGTAAGGAATTTAAAATTAAAATTGGTAAATGGGAAAAGTGAATGGAAGAAAATTTAATATATATATATAAAATTGTGTAATTATATATCTAGGGGAATTGCCACCGGACAGTTTGCTCCATCGCAATTAAATTTATAATAATAATTCTGGTTTTATATAAACTGTTAATCTCGTTATAATAATGCGGAAACACCTGTGACGGTAAATACAAAATTCCCCCTTCCATCCATGGGTACTATTTGTCACGAATGACTTTCCATGTAGAGAAAAGTACTTTGAGGACTGAAGAAGAGACTGTTGGAGGTCCTCCTGAGCGTGTCCTCAATTGTTGGCGAGGGTGGGAGGGGGTGGTCGACGAGGGGGGCGTGTCGACCAGCGGCGGGAGTCGATAAGATACACCGCCCCACTTCAAAGCCGGCCTGACGCTCCAAACAGTGCAGGCCGTGGTAGCATAAGAACTTTTGCTGGTTAATTCTAGTTTTAAGTGTGGCGAAAAAGTGAAAATGTCAACCCTTGTGTCTTACGCTGTCACAAAAAGTTTCGGATGTCATTCCTATCCATGCTATAATTCTGCCGCTCGAAAATAAACAAGAAGCAACTAATAAATAACATGTTGGCTTAAACGAAGTACCTCCTTTTCGTTGAGTGTTACTGCAAACATTTCTTTATCGTTACTTAGCTAAATAAAGTAACACGTATAACCTCGATTTAGTACTGAAATCTCTGGCCTATTGGATGATACAATGCAGAAGGTGGCAGTGACGATGGGAGAGGAAAACATGAAGGTGATGGCTTTTGCGGACGATCTGATGATCTGGGGAGGTGATGAAGAGGAAGTGCAGCGGCAGTTGGATGTGAGGACAGACAGTGTGGAGGAATATGGCCTGAAATTTAATGTAAAGAAATGTGAGTACATGGTAACAATCAGAGAGAAGAATAGGATAACCCAGGGGAACAACTAAAGAAGTTAAGCAGGTTCAAGTACTTGGGGAGTGAATTAGAGGAATGTGGATGAAATGATGGCGAGATAAGTGAAAGAGGAAGACAAGCAGAGGCGTTTCTAAGAAGTATTAGAAGCCTGATATGGAATAAAGATGTGCCAGAGAGAAGCACATACATACTATGTGGCTATCTTGACTTATGCTGCTGAAACATGGACAGTGAAAAAGCGGAACATCAGCAGAGTACAAGCACGCGAAATGAAGTTTTTAAGAGTTAGAATGGAAGTTACTAAAACGGACAGGATAAGGAATGAGGTGAGTAGTATGGATATGCCGGTTTGGCTCCCCCTAATTATCTCGCCTTGCGGCCGCTTCCCCTATAATTACGCGCCGCCGCCCTGTCATTATCTACCTGGCTGCCGGCGCCGCTTACCGTCATTATCTTTGTAGGTCACGCGCCCCGCCCCCTCGCGGCCGCTTCCCCTATAATTAGGCGCCACCGGCCTGTCATTATCTTTGTAGGTCACCCGCCCCGCCCCTGCAGGTGTGCAGGTCGCTTCCCCTCCTATATCCAGAACACCCATGCCGGTTCTGTATTAAATAGGTCACGCGCCCCGCCCCCTGCAGCCACGCCGGCGCCTCTCACCGTAATTATCTTTGTAGGTCACGCGCCCCGCCCGTGCAGCCACGCCGGCGCCTCTCACCGTAATTATCTTTGTAGGTCACGCGCCCCACCCCTGCAGCCACGCCGGCGCCGCTCTCACTGTAATTATCTTTGTAGTTCACCCGCCCCGCCACTGCAGCCACGATGGCGCTGCTCACAGTCATTACCTTGGGGTGCAGGCCTCTATAAAAGAAGCGTCGTAACAGGAACTAAGCCAGTTGTATCTGAACTTACACAGAGACAATGTCTTCGCAAAGCATTGAAGATTTGCCTTCTCTCGATGACGTGAATCTGCAAGGTAACTATGTTTTCATACATTGCCAGTTTCAATTATTTATATTTTATTTATTTAACAAAATTTATGTAGTCTTTTAAACTATGCTATCTTTTTAGATATACTGTCTGAAGGAGCCACTAGTGATGGAAGTCTGTTGGTTTTCGGTTCCAACGAATGGAATTATTTGATAAATATCTCAGTAAGTTTTTTTTATTTCATTTAATTAACATAGCGATTTTATCCTATGTTACCATTTAAACTTTTTTTCTTTTTTTTACAGATACGCCATCTGACGGACTAGAGTTCGAGGGTATACCTACCACTAGTACTTACGATGTACCCATACAAATGAATGGTAAGTCCCACTTTGTTATTTATTACTTGTAATTAGATGTCAGCTTTATAATTTTTCATTTAACATAATTCCATGTACTGTTAAATATTTGATATTGTTGATAAAAATTTCATTTAATTAACATAGCGTTTTATCCTAACTTTTTGTTTTTACAGATACGCCATCTGAAGGACTAGAGTTTGAGGGTATACCTACCACTAGTACTTACGATGTACCCATACAAATGAATGGTAAGTCCCACTTTGTTATTTATTAGTTGTAATTAGATGTCAGCTTTATTCTGATAGCTTTCTATCGTTTCATGAGTATAATTTTTCATTTAACAAAAATCCATGTACTGTTTTAACTTAATATTGAATACAGTATGCTTTAAAAAAAATTCATTTAACAAATGTTTTTTTTTTCATAGATTTACTGGAGTGTGATGAAATTAATGTGCCCAGTAAACGGAGGAGGACTCATTCCATGCAACCAAATGGTAAGTCTCACTTTGCTATTTTTTTTAATTACATTCCATGTAGCTAGGATGCCAGCTTAATTCTCATCAGTTTCAGGTCCTTCTGAAGGCATGGATGATACTGATCCACCCAGGTTTCTGCAATTTGCAGAACCAGGGAGTCATAAGACTTTATCTGGTGCAGGCTTGGAACAGGAATTAGCTGATTGTGAGTACATTATACTTTATATTTTTTGTAATTACCTTTTTTCTTTACGTCATGTTTTTTAACCAATGCTTATTTTTTTTTATAGATTTGGCACAGTATGATGGTTTACCAACCACAAGTGTCTATGACTGGGAACAAGACTTAATTAATAGTGAGTACAATAGACATAAAAATTAATTTAACAAAAATGTGTTTAATATTTTGACCTAAATTATCTTTCTTTTTATAGATTTTCCACGGTATGCGGAACCTAGGAGGACTCATCCCATACAACCGAATGGTACGTTTCACTTCGTTATTTATTCATACATTCCATGTAATTAGATGTCAGCCTTATTCTCATCGGTTTCTATCGTTGCAGAGCCGCCCGCAGGCATGAATGCCGCCGTCGAGTCCGGACCTGCTCCGCCCGTGTGGAGACCGTGGGAAATGCCGGACTCAAACCCAACACCCGAACCTAGCAGGCAGGCCGCAGGAGTGGCAGGCCCTAGCAGCCGGGGCTCAGGAGTGGCAGGCCCTAGCAGCCGGGGCTCAGGAGTGGCAGGCCCTAGCAGGCAGGCCACAGGAGTGGCAGGCCCTAGCAGGCAGCAGCAGCCAAATATATCATGTGCAGCAACGAGGGGTGAGTGTCCAGACGCAACGCGCTTATTCCTTGAAGATAGGGCAGAGTGCTTTTAAAAATAGAATCTATACCGGAACCATTCAAAATTCTGAAAATTTTATTGGACCAATAAACTTCATTGATGCATGTTATAAACTTTTGGCAAATAAAGTCCGCGAAATTGTTAGTTGCCGGTCCACCCCGGCTGTAAAGGTTCAGGTTGGGCTGGCAACATCTTTTGCAGTTCAGAAGGAGTTAAATATCGTTTCCGCAAATTTGTATTTTCTTACCAAAATGTGTGAAGTCACAACCAGCACTCACCTGCCTGATTGGTATAAGATCTGTGTGAAATCGGAGATCACGACTAAATTGGAAGAGTTTCAGGAGAGAGATTCTGGAAAAACCCTCGAGAGATTAATTTCCCTCGACATAAACATTGCTCATTTTCAACCGTTCTATTGAGGGTCTTCCCATGTTGCTCTTCCAGTTGATATCCAAAGAAAAATGGCTATAGTCAATGTGCGAAACAATGATGAGTTATGTTTTCTTTGGACTCTCCTTGCAGCTCAAGTACAGGCACCGAAAAAAAATGCACACAAAGTTAAATATTACAGAGAGGCATTCGCAAGCCATGAATTCGATTTCTCAGGTATTGAGTTTCCGGTAAAACTCGCAGATATTTCCAAATTCGAGAGGCAAAATCCAGGCATTTCAGTAAATGTTTTCGGTCTGGATCTTATTAAAGGTAGGAATGAAGTTGTCGGGCCCTTACACTTAACTGCAGACAAACGCGATAACCACATTAACATGTTGCTGCATACTGACAGCAGTGGGAATTCTCATTACTGTTGGATTCGCAACTTGTCGCGGTTAGTTAGTTCTTCATTAACTAATCATCATCATGCCATACACATATGCGACAGATGTCTGCAGCATTTTGGTAGCAAAGATCTTCTGTACCGTCACGAGATCGATTGTGCAAGGACAGATCCAGTAAGAGTAGATTTGCCCGGCGATGACGATAAAACCTTAAAGTTTAAGGATAGACTGCTGCAAAAGTTGTAAATAGATGTGTTGTACATATATATAAATGCGGTGCACTATTGTTTTGTGCTTAGACCGCTGGTGTAAATAATTTTTGGTATATAGGGAAAAAAAAAACTTTTATGTGTTGTATAGAGAGAGAAAGTTACATGCAGTGCGCTATTGGTTTATATCGAGTCATTTGTATATATGTACAGAAAATCAATAAGCTGTGCATAGCCCGAAAACACTGTTAAACTATAAGTTTGTTGAGCGAAATGCTCTGTAAATTTGTCTAATATTGTGAAAAAAAATCCGTATATTGCAGAAATGATCTGTAAAATTGTAAAAAAATCATTAAGTTTCCTAAATATAGAGAAATAAATTGGTTGCTGCTGTGTTCTAGGAGAATCATTACGATTTATATAAATAAAAAACAACATTTGTAGATATATATGTTTATTAAAAGAAATATTGTACATTATTTTTTACGCATGTGAAAAGTATAAATAAATAAATAAAAACACATTGTACATGATTCACTTTGTTTTATTTTTACCCACCATCCATTAAAAAAATCCTTTATCAAGTTATTTTTCATGAGTCCTTCATCACTTACTAGTCTTAAGACCCCAATCGTAACAGAAATCAACACTCGATAAGATAAAATTTTGCCGGATATAAGTACTAAGTATGTGCCACTTTCCACGAATTTTATTAAAAAGTTTGAGAATGTGCAAAATAGAAAAAAAAATAATGAAAATCGACCAGTCAAAGAAATAGAACAAAGTATTGAACATTACAGGGAGCAAGAGAGAAGCATAATTTCGTTAAAAATATACAGTTTAAGTAAGAAGCACGAAATCCTATAAATTCCCTTAAATTTCATGAAAATAGGTAAAAAATGATTAAAATACGTAAAATATTGCCAAAATTACGTAATTTCCTTCCAAAAACAAGATGTCGTTGGTTGACATGACAATTACACCTGCGTGCACCACAGAGTGCAGTGCACAACTATATGATTACTACAACTGGCTACAGATAAGTGTCATATATGTACAATAATGTATGTTTCGGCTGTAGCGACAGTTCCCAGACAAACCTGCACGGCCTCCTCCAACACACACATCACATTACCGTCAGGGAGTGCAAAAGATGAAAACTACAGATGTTATCGATCAAAGGCGCAAAGTTTAGGAAAACTATGTGATGAGTATTCACAACACATACAATCTTCCAATCATGATAGGGTGAGCAAAGGATGGAAGCAAAATATGTGTGCATCACAGAACTGAATGTATTCGATCAAAGGTGCTGACATAACGTATCAGACACATTAACGCACACACAAGTCATAATAAAACCACTATCACGAAGGTGGAATAAGTTAGCGTAAGTTCAGGTTAATTCTTATATTTGATAAAATTGGGAGTGCATGAGAAGCGATAACTTTATATATAATGAGGGTGGGATGCACTAGAGGTTAACACGTAAGCTAAGACATAACATGCTGGGCCTGCCTTATGAAGGAATGAGGTGGGATAAGTTAGTGCAAGCTCAGGTTAACCCTTATTTTTTCATAAACTGAGAGCGCGTGTGATGGGAAATAGCGGTAACGAGGGTGCGATGCACTAGAGGTTAACCACAGTTTTGGGTTAAGAAACCATAACACCCTTGCACTAATTGAGGTTATTGAGATTAACCCCAGTGTTGGGATAAAAAACCATTAAACCCTCACAGTAATTGAGGTTATTCTAGATAATTTAGGTTAGGCGGGCTCAGCATGTTACAATGTGTTAGCTTAGGATAACGCGCTACTTTTCTGTAGCCAGTTGTAGTAATGAAAAACACATCATATAGTTGTGCACTGCACTCTGTGGTGCACGCAGGTGTAATTGTCATGTCAACCAACGACATCTTGTTTTGGAAGGAAATTACGTAATTTTGGCAATATTTTACGTATTTTAAATTTCATGAAATTTAAGGGAATTTATAGGATTTTCATGCTTCTTACTTAAACTGTATATTTTTCACGAAATTATGCTTCTCTCTTGCTCCCTGTAATGTTCGATACTTTGTTCTATTTCTTTGACTGGTCGATTTTCATTATTTTTTTATCTATTTTGCACATTTTCATACTTTTTAATAAAATTCGTGGAAAGTGGCACATACTTAGTACTTATATCCGGCAAAATTTATATCTTATCGAGTGTTGGTTTCTAATACGATTGGGGTCTTAAGACTAGTAAGTGATGAAGGACTCATGAAAAATAACTTGATAAAGGATTTTTTTAATGGATGGTGGGTAAAAATAAAACAAAGTGAATCATGTACAATGTGTTTTTATTTATTTATTTATACTTTTCACATGCGTAAAAAAATAATGTACAATATTTCTTTTAATAAACATATATATCTACAAATGTTGTTTTTTATTTATATAAATCGTAATGATTCTCCTAGAACACAGCAGCAACCAATTTATTTCTCTATATTTAGGAAACTTAATGATTTTTTTACAATTTACAGATCATTTCTGCAATATACGGATTTTTTTTCACAATATTAGACAAATTTACAGAGCATTTCGCTCAACAAAACTTATAGTTTAACAGTGTTTTCGGGCTATGCACAGCTTATTGATTTTCTGTACATATATACAAATGACTCGATATAAACCAATAGCGCACTGCATGTAACTTTCTCTCTCTATACAACACATAAAAGTTTTTTTTCCCTATATACCAAAAATTATTTACACCAGCGGTCTAAGCACAAAACAATAGTGCACCGCATTTATATTTATATATATGTACAACACATCTATTTACAATTTTTGCAGCAGTCTATCCTTAAACTTTAAGGTTTTATCGTCATCGCCGGGCAAATCTACTCTTACTGGATCTGTCCTTGCACAATCGATCTCGTGACGGTACAGAAGATCTTTGCTACCAAAATGCTGCAGACATCTGTCGCATATGTGTATGGCATGATGATGATTAGTTAATGAAGAACTAACTAACCGCGACAAGTTGCGAATCCAACAGTAATGAGAATTCCCACTGCTGTCAGTATGCAGCAACATGTTAATGTGGTTATCGCGTTTGTCTGCAGTTAAGTGTAAGGGCCCGACAACTTCATTCCTACCTTTAATAAGATCCAGACCGAAAACATTTACTGAAATGCCTGGATTTTGCCTCTCGAATTTGGAAATATCTGCGAGTTTTACCGGAAACTCAATACCTGAGAAATCGAATTCATGGCTTGCGAATGCCTCTCTGTAATATTTAACTTTGTGTGCATTTTTTTTCGGTGCCTGTACTTGAGCTGCAAGGAGAGTCCAAAGAAAACATAACTCATCATTGTTTCGCACATTGACTATAGCCATTTTTCTTTGGATATCAACTGGAAGAGCAACATGGGAAGACCCTCAATAGAACGGTTGAAAATGAGCAATGTTTATGTCGAGGGAAATTAATCTCTCGAGGGTTTTTCCAGAATCTCTCTCCTGAAACTCTTCCAATTTAGTCAATCAGGCAGGTGAGTGCTGGTTGTGACTTCACACATTTTGGTAAGAAAATACAAATTTGCGGAAACGATATTTAACTCCTTCTGAACTGCAAAAGATGTTGCCAGCCCAACCTGAACCTTTACAGCCGGGGTGGACCGGCAACTAACAATTTCGCGGACTTTATTTGCCAAAAGTTTATAACATGCATCAATGAAGTTTATTGGTCCAATAAAATTTTCAGAATTTTGAATGGTTCCGGTATAGATTCTATTTTTAAAAGCACTCTGCCTATCTTCAAGGAATAAGCGCGTTGCGTCTGGACACTCACCCCTCGTTGCTGCACATGATATATTTGGCTGCTGCTGCCTGCTAGGGCCTGCCACTCCTGTGGCCTGCCTGCTAGGGCCTGCCACTCCTGAGCCCCGGCTGCTAGGGCCTGCCACTCCTGAGCCCCGGCTGCTAGGGCCTGCCACTCCTGCGGCCTGCCTGCTAGGTTCGGGTGTTGGGTTTGAGTCCGGCATTCCCACGGTCTCCACACGGGCGGAGCAGGTCCGGACTCGACGGCGGCATTCATGCCTGCGGGCGGCTCTGCAACGATAGAAAACCGATGAGAATAAGGCTGACATCTAATTACATGGAATGTATTAATAAATAACGAAGTGAAACGTACCATTCGGTTGTATGGGATGAGTCCTCCTAGGTTCCGCATACCGTGGAAAATCTATAAAAAGAAAGATAATTTAGGTCAAAATATTAAACACATTTTTGTTAAATTAATTTTTATGTCTATTGTACTCACTATTAATTAAGTCTTGTTCCCAGTCATAGACACTTGTGGTTGGTAAACCATCATACTGTGCCAAATCTATAAAAAAAAAATAAGCATTGGTTAAAAAACATGACGTAAAGAAAAAAGGTAATTACAAAAAATATAAAGTATAATGTACTCACAATCAGCTAATTCCTGTTCCAAGCCTGCACCAGATAAAGTCTTATGACTCCCTGGTTCTGCAAATTGCAGAAACCTGGGTGGATCAGTATCATCCATGCCTTCAGAAGGACCTGAAACTGATGAGAATTAAGCTGGCATCCTAGCTACATGGAATGTAATAAAAAAAAAATAGCAAAGTGAGACTTACCATTTGGTTGCATGGAATGAGTCCTCCTCCGTTTACTGGGCACATTAATTTCATCACACTCCAGTAAATCTATGAAAAAAAAAAGACAATTGTTAAATGAATTTTTTTTAAAGCATACTGTATTCAATATTAAGTTAAAACAGTACATGGATTTTTGTTAAATGAAAAATTATACTCATGAAACGATAGAAAGCTATCAGAATAAAGCTGACATCTAATTACAACTAATAAATAACAAAGTGGGACTTACCATTCATTTGTATGGGTACATCGTAAGTACTAGTGGTAGGTATACCCTCAAACTCTAGTCCTTCAGATGGCGTATCTGTAAAAAAAAAGTTAGGATAAAACGCTATGTTAATTAAATGAAATTTTTATAACAATATCAAATATTTAACAGTACATGGAATTATGTTAAATGAAAAATTATAAAGCTGACAGTCTAATTACAAGTAATAATAACAAAGTGGGACTTACCATTCATTTGTATGGGTACATCGTAAGTACTAGTGGTAGGTATACCCTCGAACTCTAGTCCGTCAGATGGCGTATCTGTAAAAAAAAGAAAAAAGTT